>CAJQZJ010032004.1:271005-308974 GCA_907164525.1 Lophiomys imhausi | reverse complement strand
CCCATCCTCTTCCCTTCCTTTTTTTTTTTTTTTAGTTTAAGGTATTTCTTTTTTCCCCCCAACAGCTCTCCCTTTCAGTTCAAAAAATGGTTCTTTTTCTTATAACTATAAATACAATACAAAACAACAGAAATAAATAGGCCACAATTATAAGAGTTATATGGCTTAGCATACATTCCCAATGTCCAGTCCATATGTATTTGGCACCTGACTTTAACATTCTACTATCTAACCATCTCCATGAGTTTAAAGTTCTATATGTAACTCAGCTTTCATACTAACTTGCCTCATAATTTTAAAAATATCTTCTTAGATCCAGAACACCCTCTTGATTCCTAAACAACTCAAAATTTAACTCTGAGACTCTAGCTATCTATTCTTCAACCACCTCAGAGACCTGAGAGGGATAAATATATCTGATTATATAGGAAGTGCAGGGCCTGCAGCTTCCAAAACTAAAAAATGACATACCAGTGGCTGCCTGGACAGTTCCCATTTTCTCTCCATACATTACAGCATCAATCTTCAGCCATTTGGCCCCATTTCTCTGACAGATATTGATTGTAGAGCAGGAGTTATGAAGGACTTACCTACCCTGTCTTGGCAGAGCTAGGCTGTCGACTTATCTGCTTCCAAGTTTTGTCCTTTTTGGACAGAAGTCTGTCTACAGTTGAAGCAAGGGGTTTTTCTTGCCAAGAGAACGGCTTACCACCAATTCAATCATCTCCCACTGGAGATTCTTCGATGCTCATCTTCTACTTGGAGTAGAATAGGGGGTGCTGTCAGGAGCTGACATGTCTCGATATCAAAAAATATTAAGTTAAGAAAACATCTTTGAATGCCATATTCTGCAGATCTCTTGAGGTTTTTGAAGATGCCCTATCTATCTTTTATATTTAGATAAGCAAATATTGCTTGTCTCTTAGGAACTTGATTTCTGACAATATCTCAATTTTTAAAGGGTGCCCAAAAAATATTTTCAACTTCATTCCCAGGAGGTGGAATGAAAATTTTTTGTTATCATATCTTATGTATTGTGATTGTCTGTTGTTCGTGATGTTTGTGATGAATGGCATAAGATGAATTTGTCATTTGTGATGAATGAATATAATGAATGGAATTGTAAGAATTGGAGTGGCATGGTCAGGTTTTTCCTCAGAATCTTCCCTTTCAGATTCTATTGAGAGATCATCTTGGAAAGCTGTTCTACTTCAGCTGGAGCACTCAGGACATCGTGGGTTCATATGGTTACAGTGAAAAAAAAAAGAGAGAAAATATATATATGGGTTGGAGTTAGGGATTCCTTTCTTTCTCTATTCCTTGTCTCTCTCCTTATTTTGTTTATATTGTTAGAAATATAAGATTCTGTTTTTTGATACATGTTTAAAAATGTTTTGTATATAATAGAAAATTAAGTTTATTGATAAGAATTTAAAATCATTTTGTTTGCATGTCTTTTGATTGTCAAAAGATGTAAATACAACTATGTATTGTGAGAAGTTTAAGGTTATTTTAACACTTGCTATAATGTACAGTGATGAAAATTTAAAGTTATTGTTTATGTATTGTACATAGACAATTTATTTACATTATATATGTAGTTATGCTTGTAGATTTGTTTTTTATTTTACAAGAAAGGGGATATGTAGGGGTTGATAGATTAATATAAGTTAGATTTAGTGAATATCTAGGTTTCTGATACAGTGTCTTACTCCGGGCATGAAGATCAACTTGGCTGTGAGCAATTAGCTTATCAGCTTATGGATGAAGTCACATGAAACGAGAGGAGTCTCTATGGACTGAAAAACAAGGTTGAAGCCAGGTGAAACAAGGAAAGACTTTATGACCTGGCATTGTTTTCAGCTGCTAAGTAAGTGGGCAGAGCCCAAATTAAGCTGAAGCAGGTGGAACAAGGAGCATCCAATTTAAGGACAAGTGGATGAGCCTGGAGAGCTGCGTGCTAAGGGCCCCCCACCCCCATACTAAAGAGCTCCGAGAGTACTGCTGGAGAAAGTGCTGGTAGACCAATGGCCAGATCTCCCTGAGGCAGAAGGAAGCTGGTGAGCAGATAAAGCCTCAGCAAGACAGCAAAAGGCCAAGGACTAAACCCTGTGGCTCAGCTTTTGCCTAGAGGGGTTTGACCTGTCCGAACAGTGGCCTGAACGGAACTGTGGCCAGCTTTAAAGATTGAGGCAGAGCAGCAGAGTTGCTGATATGAAGGAAATAAGTTAGCCTACAGACGCTGAGGTCTCCCAGAGAGAAGAAAGCCTCAAGCCTTATTTAAAGTGAGACTTCGATAGCCAATTTACCCTGATGAACCTGCGTCTGAGATATTCCAGAAAAAGGCTGCTAAGTGCATTAAAGGGACTACCCCAGAGACTGTGTGACTGAGGACCTGCCCCAGAGGCTATATCCTTCTAAAAGGTTATGAAAATAGTTGTAATAGTTGTCAGTAGGTTTAGTGGTTAGGTCTTAGGGGTTGTAGGAATTTGTAGGAATAGTTAAGTAAGTATATTTACTAGTAAATGTTTAATAATTTAAAAAGTACAGTATCAGTCTCAGCATTAGGAAGGTTGAGAATCACTGCTCTAGGTTTTATTCCCCGTGCTGCAAAAATTTAAGAGGAAAAAAAATCCTCTGGCTGCGTTTTCCTGAATTCATTCATTAAAGAAAAAAAAAAAAAACAAAAGCAAAGAGAGCTAACAAAAAGAATATACATATGGATATGAGAATATATTTTTTGAATAAGGAGGGATTTTGGTGTGATAAATGTTGGCCAGGCATGGTGACTCACACCTGTAATCCCAACACTTAGAAGGTGAAGACAGGAGAATCAGAAATCCACGGTCATTCTCGGCTACATAGAGTGTGAGGTAAGCCTGAGCTACATGAAACCTTATCACAAAACCAAGAAACAAGCAAAAATAAAAAATTTAAAAACAGAGGGAAAAAGGGTTTGTCCCAAGGTAAAATGCCTCCATTTTTTCCAAAATGAAAAAGGAACAATAAGGACAAATTGAAAGATTTAAACATGTTGCAAAGGGTTGGAGTAAATCACAAAATGTGGATGATAAAACTTAGAGCTAGTACTTGTGATAATGAAAAGCTGTGAAAATTCTTGTGTGTAGAACTGGCTCAGTGATAAAAAGGGTTTGTTGGTCTACCACAGGATCACATGTGTGTGAGCTTTATGTATTGGTATGCAGGTGTCCCTGGAGATCATAGAGCTACAGACACTTGTGGGCCACTGGATGATGGTGCTGAGAACTCATTTGGGTCCTCTGTCAAAGCAGTACATGCTCTTAACCATTCAGACATTTCTCCAATACCAAAGTTATATCTTAGAAAACGAGGGCTGGAGAGATTGCTCAGCAATTAAGAGCAGCACTGTTTGTTTTTCTGAAGGACCCGGGTTCAAATCCCAGCACCCACATGGCAGTTCACAACTGTCTGTAATTGCTGGGCATGGTGACACATGCCTTTAATCCCAGCACTCTGGAGGCAGAGGCAGATTGATCTTTGTGAGTTTGAGGCCAGCCTGCTCTACAAATTGAGTCCAGGATAGCCAGGGCTCTGCTACACAGAGAAATCCTGTCTTGAAAAAACCAAAAACTAGGGCTGGAGAGATGGCTCAGTGGCTAAGAGCACTGGCTGTTCTTCCAAAGGACCCAGGTTCAAATCCCAGCTCCCACATCGCAGCTCACAACTGTCTGTAACCTCTGTTCCAGGGGATATGACATGACACCCTCACAGAGACATACATGCAGTCGAAAGACTAATATACATAAAAAGTAAATAAAAGAAAAACCAAATAGTAATAATCCAATAAGGGGACATATGACACAGTACCTGTCTCAAAACAACAAAACTAACAGAAGCAAAGAACCTGAAAGACTTGTGATTGAAGGCAATGCTTTGACCTAGGTAGTTCCATTTTGTTAGCTCGATGCTGGATTTCTGTTTAGTGTTTCCTTTTCCCCCTTCCTTATGAAGCTCCTGAGTCTGTCTTCCCTTAATTACTTTTTTTTTTAAAACATTTATTTATTTATTATGTATACAGTATTTGCTCTACATATATGCCCGGGCAGATCTCAATGTAGATGGCTGTGAGCCACCATGTGGTTGCTGGGAATTGAACTCAGAACCTTTGGAAGAACAGCCAGTGCTCTTAACCTCTGAGCCACCTCTCCAGCCCCCCTTAATTACTTTTAACTTTAGGAACAACAGGCCTGCTTGATGAACATCTGAAAGTGATAAAAGTACCCTTAGAACAACAGAGACTATCTTGTGCTACAAAATCATCTTAGTTGGGATATATGGTCACTTGTGTTGCCCAACCTTTTTTTTTTTTTTCGAGACAGTGTTTCTCTGTGTATCTCTGGCTGTCCTGGACTCCAACCTTTCTATGACTCATCGAAGGTGCTGCCCTAACTTTGCTTTCTCACCACTGTGCATATTTCATGAAATAAGGAATTGTTTGCATCAAAAATGAAGTTGAAGCTGTGCATAGTAGTGCATGCCTTTAGTCCCAGCAATTGGGAGGCAGAGGCAGGTGGATCTCTGAGTTCAAGGGCAGCCTGGTCTACATCTACAAAGTGAGTCCAGGACAACCAGGGCTACACAGAGAAACCCTGTCTCAAAAAACCAAAACAAAACAAAAAAGTTGAATGAGGGATACAGTAATTTGTAGGTTTAAAATTTTGTTGTTTATGTAGCTCAGGCTGACTTTATTTAGGTTTTTCCAGACAGGGTTTCTCTGTGTATCCTTGGCTGTCCTGGACTCACATTGTAGACCAGGCTGTCCTTGAACTCACAGAGATCCGCCTGCCTCTGCCTCCCGAGTGCTGGGTTTAAGGGCGTGCGCCACCACGCCCGGCTCCAGGCTGACTTTAAGCTCATGATGAAGATAAGATCCTCTTGCCTCTGCCTCCTGAATGCTGTGATTACAGGCACCGCCACACTAGTTTTTCATTCTTTCCTTTTATGTGTATGAGTGTTTTGCCTGAATGCGTCTATGTTTACAACATGTACACAGGTGCCCTTGGAGGCCAAAGGAGGGCTTTGGGTCCCCCAGGACTAGAGTGTCAGATACTTCCCTGGCTTTGCTTTTTTCCCCTTTCCATATTACTGACATTCTTTATATTTTGCCCGTTTCTCTCTGTCAATCTCCCTGTCTTAGAACAAGACGGGGTTTTTTTTTTTTTTTTTTTTTTTTTACAATGCACACACCCACAGCCTAAAACAGTTCCTGGCACACAGATGAATTATTTTTACTCCACCAGTACTGAGGTGTTGAATGCCTGGCTGATTGAATTAGGACAAGCAATAGCACACATTTTCACCAAGTTCTTTAGCAGTAAATACAGTTCTCCTTAGTATAAAAAAATAAATAGAATAAGGGTTTTGAATTGGAGCTGACAGGTAAGTAAGGGAAAGAGCTAAATACATCAGTGAATTAAGTCCATATCACATATGTAGATGGTGTCCGTGGCTGCTTTTTTTTTTTCTTTTTTCCCCTCACTTTGTAGTTCTGGCTGGCCTGGAGCTCAGAGATACCCCTGCATCTGCACCCAGAGTACTGGGATTAAAGGCGTGCGCCACCCCGTCCAGCCTATGACTATTTTTACGGCTTTGCAAGATTGGAGACTGCAACACTTCCAGGTGTTATGAGCCAAGTGACTGCGCACCAGCGCTCTCCCTCCCCACCCTTCGCAAAACATTAGAGGCCTGACGCACAACTGTAATTCCCGCTGTTAGGAGGCAAGAAGCGGGATGGGTCGATGCAAATTTAAGGCCTGTCTGCTCCTTAGGGTGAGTTCCAGGTTGAGAGGGCGGGGCGGGGCAGACTGCAGGTGGATGGTGGGGAGGAGCCACGGCTGCCTCGTGACGTCACAAGTTCCCTCCCGTGAGCCCTCGCGCTGAGCAATCGCGCGTTCTTCAGGGTAGGAGTTTTGGCTCATCATGGCTGCTTGCCGAGTGCAAGCGTCTGCCTCCGTGAGTGCTGTTTATGTGATTCTTGTGGGATTTTTGTTTTATTTTGCCTTCTTGTTTCAGATTTTCTTCCTTCACGTACTCCTCCCACCTATTGTCTGTGGTCGTGGACCGGGCAGCAGGGACTTTTCAGGCCGTTTGTTCCACCGTCTCCGCCTACTTTCGGAAGTCTACGCTCTGTAGGAGACTAGCAGCAGGTTGTGGCGCTGTGTGGGCTACTGGAGCCCCCTGACGTAGCTGGATGGGAAATGGGAAACGTTCCAGTGGTGCAGGAGTTAGCTAGGCGGGAAGGCATCGGAAGCCGGTTAGCCATGTCAACGAGCAAGAGTTAGAGCGGATGGCTTTTGAAAAACTAACATTGGGTAGGGGATGGTTAGAAGGAATAGCGAGTGCTGAGCAACACTTTATGGTAGTCCTTGGTGTTTATTTTTAAAATAATTTAACTATTTTTATTTTATGTACATTAGTGTTTTGACTCCATGTATGTCGGTGTTGGATTCCCCTGGAACAGGAATTATAGACAGTTGGGAGCTGTCCTGTGCGTGCTGGGAATTGAACCCGGGTTCTCTGGAAGAGCAGCCAGGGCTCTTAACCGCTGAGCCTTCCTTCCAGCCCTGGTTGGTGGGTTTTTAAAGACACTATCATGTTAACATCACATAACCCTGGTACTTGTTACATAATTCACTTCACTAGGCTTAGCCTCGACAAGCCTCAGCCTCCGCAGGATGGTTAGGCCACAGCATTGCTACATTGTACAAAAAGCCTCCCACTTTTTGTACAGAGAAGTGATTGGATGAGATTTGGTTTTTACTTTACTGAGGTAGTAGTGTGGAGGGTTGAGCTGAAAGAAAGACTGGTTGATGCTGGGCGGGCGTGGTGGCGCACGCCTTTAATCTCAGCATTTGGGAGGCAGAGGAAGTCAGATCTCTGTGAGTTCAAAGCCAGCCTGGTCTATAGAGTGAGTCAAGGACAGCCAAGGATACACAGAGACCTTGTCTCGAAGAACCAAAAAAAAAGGAAGAAAAAGAAAGACCATGATTGAAGTACAGGGGCATTGGTGACTTCATCCATGGCAGCAGTGTTCGGGTACCAGAAGTAAAAAGAGAAAGGACGGAGAGACAGACCAGGTGGTGTGGTGCAGGCTTTTAATCCCAGCACTGAGGGGCAGATGGATCTGTGTGAGTTCAAGGAAGTCTACATGAATTCCATGACAGCCAGTGTTATGTAGAGAAATTCTGTCTTCAGAGAACAAACCAACCGAAAAGGAGTAAGGCACTAGAATCTAATGGACTGGGTGTTGTGAAAGGCAAAGAATGAGTTAAAGAGTCATCAAGGATTTAAGCTAGAACAGCTAGCTGTCCGCTCAGTCAGTCAATACAGCTGGAGTGCTGGAGTGGTGGTGACGAGGCCCTTTGTACTGCCTGCCCAGGTAGTCTGTGATGGGCAGAATAGGACCAGATCTCATGATAGAGAACTCAGCTAAGGTAGAGATAAGAGAACAGCAGTCATCCAGTCACAGGTTGGTCAGTGTTCAAGGTAGGCAAGTCAGCCACGTGTGGTGGCACAAGCCTTTAATCCCAGCAGTCGGGAGGCAGAGGTAGGCCTTGTGTACTTAGCAAGTTCCAGGGCAGCAGGGCTATCAAGTGAGACCCTGTTTAGAAAACATCAAAAAAGGTAGGCAATAAGGATATTTGTGGGTAATGTACATAGTGTTAAGCTTACATTATACAAAATGAATCTTGTCCTTGTTTTGCCTCTCTGCCTTGAACAAACAGAAGCAAAAAAAAAAAAAAAAAAAAAAAAAACCAGTCTTCCCAATGTAACTGAGGCTGACCTCAAAACTCACTGTGTAGCCCAGGCTGAATTTGATACCATTTGAATTGGATATCCTTTCTCAGGCATCTAATGCTGCAATTAGACACACACCCAGGCTTGTTCAGAAGTGCACCACCCCAACCCAGCCACGGGAGACTGAACTCAGAATCTTCATGCATGCTACTTGAGTGCTCTACCACTGAGCCACACCCCCCCCAGCATTATATGTGAGTGTGTATGTGAGGGGGATATGTGTCACAGCTAACAAGTAGAGTGCAGAGGACAATTTTGTGGAGTCATTTCTCTTTCACCTTTATGTGGGTTTGAGAGATTTAACTTGGGTAATCAGGTTTGTACTGTAAGTGCTAAGCCATCTCACTGGCCCACTTGTTGTCATTAATTATTGCTATTATTATTCTCTTAAATGAGCTTCTCCAAAAGTTCTGTTCCAGCCTTTTAGTTGTCTTTGCAGAGACAAGCCGACTACTTGTTCATTACTGTTCTGCCCGGTTCTCATTACTGTTCTATCCAGTTCTCGAGACCCCTCAAAGACCACCCACGAGACCCCTCAAAGACCACCCACGAAGCCGGGCGGTGATGGCACACGCCTTTAATCCCAGCACTTGGGAGGCAGAGGCAGGCGGATCTTTGCGAGTTCGAGGCCAGCCTGGTCTACAAAGCGAATCCAGGACAGCCAGAGCTGTTAAACAGAGAAACCCTGTCAAAAAAAAACAAAAAAAAAAAAAAAAAAAAAAAAAGACCACCCACGAGCCAGCTCCAATATAAATGCATGAGGGTTGTTTATTCAAGCCCAGAGCTTGGACTCTGAAGGCTCACCAATGCAGCAGTTTGAGTTGAGAGCCCCAAACTCCAAAAATAAAGGGTTTATATAGAGGTTTATACAAAGAAACAGGCTTTCTATCATATGATTGAATGACATTTGGGTAACTAGTCATATCCATTTCTTTTTTTTTTTTTTTGGTTTTTCGAGACAGGGTTTCTCTGTTTAACAGCTCTGGTTGTCCTGGACTCACTTTGTAGACCAGGCTGGCCTCGAACTTTGCAAAGATCCGCCTGCCTCTGCCTCCCAAGTGCTGGGATTAAAGGCGTGCGCCACCACCGCCCGGCTTTTTTTTTGGTTTTTCGAGACAGGGTTTCTTTGTGTAGCCCTGGCTGTCCTGGACTCACTTTGTAGACCAGACTGGCCTCGAACTCACAAAGATCCGCCTGCTTCTGCCTCCCAAGTGCTGGGATTAAAGGCGTGCGCCACCACCGCCCGGCTCATATCCATTTCTTTTTTTTTGGTTTTTCAAGACAGGGTTTCTCTGTGTAACAGCCCTGGCTGTCCTGGACTTGCTTTGTAGACCAGGCTGGCCTCGAACTCACAGAGATCCATCTGCCTCTGCTTCCTAAGCGGTGGGATTAAAGGCGTGCGCCACTACACCCAGCTTTCATGTCCATTTCTGATTTGCTCGTTGTTACTGACTAACCAGTTGTGGTTAGTTTGAGCACCAGAAAGTTTGTTTAGACTTTTTGGGTGCTTTCTCAGAGTGAGCTGTCCGGTGATGACTAGGGAACACCCCTGGAACGCAAGGTCGGGTACCTTTTGTTGTTGATTTGGAACTGCAGGTCAGCTCTGAGCCAAACTTAATACAAAATGGTGTCTTTTTTCAAGATGGATTCAGTCAGACTCCACATTACCATCAGAGTCCTGTCCTTGGAGATCCAGGTTGTCTGTTGCCATTGCTTCTGAACCAGGAAGTTCCTAAGCCCAACTCTGTGGCTTCTCTAAGAAACTCTTCCTCCTGGGTTTTAGGGGAGGAATGTGTCTTTCTACAGCTCTTGCTTCCTGCAACTCACTCTGTAGACCAGGCTGGCCTTGAACTAACAGATCTGCCTGCCTCTGTCTCCCAAGTACTGCCACCAGACTGATCCAATTTTTTTTGTTTGTTTTGTTTTCAAGACAAGATTTTTCTGTGTAACCTTGGCTGTCTTGGAGCTCACTCTGTGGACCAGGCTGGCCTTGAACTCAGAGATCTGCCTGCCTCTGCCTCCCGAGCACAACCACACCCAGCTTTTTTTTTCAATTTATTTATTTTTATTTTACGGACATTGGTGTTTTGACTGCATGTGTGTCTGTGTGAGGGTGCTGGATCCTCTGGAACAGGAGTTACAGAAAGTTGTGAGGTGCCATATGGGTGCTGGGAATTGAACCCAGGTTCTCTGTAAGACCAGTCAGTGCTCTTAACTGCTGAGCCATCCCTCCAGCCCTGACTTTTTTTTTTTAATCAAACCAAACTTGATTTCATTTTGAAGCAGTGTTATTACTTTGAGAAACAAAGGTTTTCAGTGTGTCAAGTAATGGAGGACTCATAACCAAAACCAAATAATCCTGAAAGAAAAAAAGTGTACTTTTAGGCTTTGATTATATTGATGAAGTATATCTGGATAGTGGATTGGTCCACTGTCTGAAACTGAACATGAATGCAAAGAGAGTGTTTGCCATAGGTATGAGTTGGTAGGACTGTCCACAAGAATGCTGAAATAATTCAGAACATTGACAATGGTTTTCAAGGTGAAGGTGTGCTGAACGTGGGGTGTTGAGTAGAGTAGAGCCACCTGAAGAGGCAGACAGGAATCAGATCTAGTGGGCTCATATCTTGTATTTGTTTAGTTTATAAGGACTCAAGTGCGTACACTTGATTTAAAAAATGGATGATTAAACATTATACTCCTGGGGCTGGAGTGATGGCTCAGTGGCTAAGAGCACTGGCTGCTCTTCCAGAGGGCCAGATCTGATATTCCAAATCCCAGCACCCACATGGCCACTCACAGCTATCTGAAATTGCCAGACATGGTGGTACACATCTTTAATCCCAGCACTCGGGAGGCAGAGGCAGGTGGATCTCTGTGAATTTGAGGTCAGCCTGGTCTACAAGGTGAGTCCAGGACAGCCAGGGTAATTACACAGAGAAACCCTGTCTCTAAAAGCAAAAAAACAAAAAAGTAACTTATTACCCTTTGCCTGTGTCCCTTATTGTCTTCTATTAGACATATTCACAGATTAAGAACAGTAGTTAGTTTGATTTTTTTTATAGACTTAAATTTTTTTCATGTAGTAAATTTTTAGTTGTGAGCCTAGCCTTTAACGGCTGAGCCATCTCTCCAGCCCATCATGTAGTAAAATTTTATCTTATTCTTTCCTTCACCAATGCCTCCTAGATCTTACCCACTCAACTTCATATTCTCTCTCCCCAGAAAAAAGGCACAAATCCAAATGAAAATCAAACCAGAAAAACCGAAAATGAAAAAGTAAAATAGAAAAAAAGTACAGAGTCTGGTTTGTGTTGACCAACCAATTCAGAGTGTGGGGTTGCCATAGAGTGTGTTTGATATATCTGTGTGTGTCACTCCAGTGGAGAAAACTGATTTTTCCCTCTCCCAACAGGTATCAGTTGCAAATAATTTTTTGGTTAGGCATGGGACTTTGTGTCCACTTCCACTTGTCATTGATGGAGTTTTGTCTGGCTTGGAAATTGCGGGTGCTGTGTGTGTTATAAATGCCACAGTCTCTGTGGGATCATATGTGCATCACTTTTGTTTTGATTGGTTGGGTTTGGTTTGGGTTTTTTCGAGACAGGGTTTCTCTGTGTAATTACCCTGGCTGTCTTAGACTCACTCTGTAGACCAGGCTGGCCTCAGACTCACAGAGATCCACCTGCCTCTGCCTCCTGAGTGCTGGGATTAAAGGTGTGGGCCACCAGACCCAGCAAGGCATGGGTTTTTTTTTTTTTTTTTTTTTTTGGTTTTTCGAGACAGGGTTTCTCTATATAACAGCTCTGGCTGTCCTAGACTCACATTGTAGACCAGGCTGGCCTCGAACTCACAGAGATCCGCCTACCTCTGCCTCCCAAGTGCTGGGATTAAAGGCGTGCGCCACCAACGCCCGGCTAAGGCATGGGTTTTTAAAAACATTTTTTCTCATTTTTACTTTTCAGCTTGCTTACTTAGAACCAGACTCCATGTAAGATTGGCTAATCCTAACCATGGTGCTGTGTAACAGACATGTGTGTGGAAACTCCAAGGTCAGAGTGGCAGTTATATGGGACTGACAGAGGAATCTGTCTGTCTGTGTCTTTCTCTCTTTTTCTGTTTTTTTTTTTAATGTATATAGATTTTTGCCTGCATGTATGTCTGCACCATGTGTGTTCAGTGTCTGCCATGTAGCATGCAGTGTCCACCGAGGCCAGAAGAGGGCAGTGGTGGCACAAGCCTTTAATCCCAGCACTCAGGAGGAAGAGGCAGGCAGGTCTCTGTGAGTTTGAGGCCAGCCTGGTCTATAAGGTGAGTCCAGGACAGCCAAGGCTGCTGTTACACAGAGAAACTCTGTCTTGAAGGAAAAAAAAAATTTTTTCTTTGGGTTCTGAACATTCAGTCTTTGATTTATTGTATTCTATTTTTTAATCCTCCAAAAATCCTTTGGTGGGCAGGATAGTTGTGAAGATGTTTTAACTAAATTCACTTTCCTCAGGAGCAAGCCTGGCTTGAGGCTGCCCAGACCTTCATCCAAGAGACCCTTTGTCCAGCTGACAAGGAGCCTGATACACACCTGACTCAGTCAATAATTGATTGTGTGAAGGAGACATGGCTGTCCCAGGGGGAGAAACAGGGTTTTACACTGCCCCTGAGCTACAGGTAGAGTGAGGTGGGGATTGGTGGGTGGTTGACTTGAGGGGTGGGAAGGATGTAAGAATGTATGGAGAAAGGTGGTCTAAACAATCCTCCTCTTTAGAATTGTCCTTTTTTTTTTTTTTCGAGACAGAGTTGCTCTGTGTAACAGAGCCCTGTTTGTTCTGGACTTGATGTGTAGACCAGGCTGGCCTTGAACTCACAGAGAGCCCCCTGCCTCTGGCTTCCAAGTCCGAGTGCACGGATTACAGGCATACTTGACCATGCCCGGCTAATTTTTGTATTCTTTTTTTTTTGTTTTGTTTTGTTTTGTTTTTTTGAGACAGGGTTGCTCTGTGTAACAGAGCCCTGGCTGTCCTGGACTCACTCTGTAGACCAGGCTGGCCCCGAACTCACAAAGATCCACCTGCCTCTGCCTCCCAAGTGCTGGGATTAAAGGCGTATGCCACTACTGCCCGGCTAATTTTTGTATTCTTCTTTTTTTTTTTTTTTTTTTGGTTTTTCGAGACAGGGTTTCTCTGTGTATCCTTGGCTGTCCTGGACTCACTTTGTAGACCAGGCTGGCCTCAAACTCACAAAGATCCGCCTGCCTCTGCCTCCCAAGTGCTGGGATTAAAGGCGTGCGCCACCACCGCCCGGCTAATTTTTGTATTCTTTATTCAGTTTTTTTCTTTAAGTTCTTCTAACTTGGCTTAAGTTACATTTATGGAAAAAGAGAGGAAGAGAGAGGAAGAAAAGAGTGATTTAGCTGATGTGAAGTGTGCAAGCAGTATTTTATAGAGCAATGTATTTACTGCCTACCTTAAAAACTCTTGCTGGGTATGGTGGTACGTGCTTCTAATCCCAACCCTCGGGAGGCAGAGGCAGGCAAGGCCAGCCTGGCCGACAAAGTAAGTCCAGGACACCCAGGACTGTTACAGAGAGAAACCCTGTCTCGTAAAAAACCAACCAAACAAGAAAACCAAAAAACTGTTAGCATTTTGTCATACTTGCTTTGTTCTTTCCTGTAATTGTAAAGAAAAAGAATTAGGTCTCCTAATAACTCTGCTCCTATGACTCTCCCTTATCACTTCAAAAATAATCAGCCTGAGGGGAACGCTGATCCCACGATCTCAGAATCTATTCGCATGTGGTTCTCAGTGGAATTGGGCCAGTTTCTTATAACAGCGCACTTCTATAGCTTTTGAAATTCTTTTCTTTATTAAATTTATTTTGTGTATATGGGTATTTGCCTGCATGTAAGTGTGTGCACCACATGTATGCCGAGTGACCTTGGGCCAGAAGAGGCCCTCAGATCCCCTGATAGTGCAGTTACAGACAGTTGTGAGCCACTGTGTGGATGCTAAGAATTGAACCCTGGTCCTGTGGAAGAACAAACAGTGCTCTTTTATTTGCTTTGTTTTTTGAGACAGAGTTTGGGTTTCTCTGTGTAATCCTGGCTGGCCTTGAACTCACAGAGACCCTCCTGCCTCTGCCTCCCAAGTGCTGGGATTAAAGGTGTGTGCCACCATCGCCCAGCTGCAGACCGTACTCTTAACTGCTGAACCGTTGCTTCAGCCGTTTGTGGAATCTTTGGTGTTCTCCCTGTACACTTTTGTCCTCAGGCTGCTCCTATAGTCTACTCATGTCTCTTGGTCCCTTGTAGAGCTATTTCTCACACCCTTTCTTCCTGTTTCCCTTAGAGGTATTGCCCAGCCTTTAGATCCAGACCCCATCCTTAATTTCCTAGGCTCCTCTGTAGTCAAGCATGTCTTTGGCCACATTCCCCTTCAGCCCCAGCTCTCAGGGGTCTGTTAGGGCTGAGAGTGCTTTCTTCACTTTCCAGGTTTGTCTCGGTGCAGACTCTCAGGACCTGTCAGCATCTCCCATGCTGCAGCCACTTGTCCTGTAGCAGTGATGCTGACCAGGGGTGGTCCCAAGCTGCCAAGTCAGGGGCCGATATCTTGCCCCAGGAGCAGCTGTTACTTTTAGGGACACTAATAGACTTATCAGGAGATTTGGAACAGGAGTGCAGGAATGGAAGCCTGTATGTGAGAGACAACACTGGGACCTTGGGCTGTGAGGTGAGTAGAGATGGGATCAGCTGCCCCTGTATGGGCAGGAGTGGTAGACAGCTGCTGAGGCCCTGGCTAACCTGTGGCTTTGATCTTTTCTAGCTTATAGATCTTGACCTTTCTTGGTTGGGCCATCTCTTCCTGTTCCCCAGTTGGAGTTACCTCCCTCCTGCCAAGAGGAATCCCTTGGGGGAAGGGCACTTGGAGCTGTGGGGTACACCTGTGCCAGTATTTCCTTTGACCGTTAGTCCTGGCCCTATCATGCCTATCCATGTCCTCTACCCGGAAAAAGCATCCTACCTGCTCCGAAACAGGTAACTTTCCACTTTCAGGAGAGAAAGGGACATTGTGAAATTTGGAAGATGATGGTACTTCATGGAGAAAGAGACATTTTGAAAGTAATATAGATGATAGATGGAACGGGGGAACAGTGAGGTTTTAAATATCAAGAAAACCATAAGGAAGGCTCCAAACTGGTTGTGGCTGACCTCTATAATCCCAGCATTCAGGAGACTGAAGCAGGAAGGCTGTGTTGCTATGTAGTGAATTCCAACTTAGTCTGGGCTACAGGGGGAGACCCCTTCTCAAACGATGGAAAAAAAAAATAGGTTGGAGAGATGGCTGAGCAGTTAAGAGCACTGTCTGCTCTTCTAGAGGACCTAGGTTTGATTCTTGGCACCCTCATGGTGGTTCACAGCCGTCTGTATTTCCACTTTCAGGGGATCTAATGTCCTCTTTGGCCTCCCTGTGTACCAGGCATGCATGTGATGCACAGACATACACAAAATAAGTTCTTTTTTGTTTTCTTGACATAGGATTTCTCTGTGTAGTCCTGGATGTCCTGGAATTTGCTCTGTAGACTTAGCCAGTCTTGTGCTCATATGTCTACCTGTCTCTGCCTCCCAAGTGCTGGAATTAAAGGTGTGTGCCACTGTGCCCAGCTTGATAAAATTTTATTATTTTAAAATTTTATTTATTTATTTTGGGTTTTTTGAGACAGATTTTTCTCTGTGTAACAGCTCTAGCTGTCCTGGACTCACTTTGTAGACCAGGCTGACCTCAAACTCACAGAGATCCTGCTTCCAGAGTGCTGAGATTAAAGGCGTGTGCCACCAAGCCCAGCAATTAGACAGCTCTGAACTGCCATGTGGGTACTGGGATTTGAACCTGGATCCTTTGGAACTGGATCCAGTGTGCGGGCTGGAGAAATGGCTCAGTGGTTAAGAGCACTGGTTCTTCCAAAGGACCGGGGTTCAAATCCCAGCACCATATGGCAGTTCACAGCCTGCTATAATGGTGTGGTAGTACACACGCCTTTAATCCCACCACTGCAGAGGCAGGTAGATCTTTGTGAGTTCAAGGCCAACCTGGTCTACAAACTGAATCCAGGACAGCCAAGGATACACAGAGAAACTTTGTCTTGAAAAACAAAAAAAATAAATAAATAAAATAAAAATAAAAAAGCCAGTGTGGTAGTGTAATCCCTGTGCTGGGTGACTCCAGTACAGCCAGGGATATGCAGAGAAACCCTGTCTCCAAAAAAAAAAAAAAAGTTGGTTTCTAGGAATAGAACTTGTACTCAGAAGTCAGACAAGGTGCTATCTCTCTGGTCCCTAAGAGGGTTCTTAGTATGAGTGTCTGTGACCCTCCCGTACACAGATATCAGAGAATAGTTTGTGAGAGATGGCCAAGTCCTTATCCTTAGAAAGAAGCACCTTTCTTGTCAGAGCCACCTCTGACTGCCCAAGGAAATAGACTTTGAGGGCAAGAGAGTTGGAAGGTTTTTAGATAATACCTTTGAACTGTGGCCATTTTACATTGATAGGAGATTGTTCTTTACAGTGGAAAGAAGACTTGTATGCAGGAAAAGGAAAAAAATCAAAATGTCTTTTTTCTTCTTTCCTTAGAAAGAAATGCAAAATGAAGGAGCCAAATCTGGCTGGAAAACTGGTCCGTCTGAGTGCCCTGGTGAGAACTCTGAACAGAAGGTACTTCATCATGACGCTTGCTGAGTTATCCCAGGCTGACGGCCACACTGGTGGCCAGGTGTCTGTCATCGTACAGGTGAGGAAAGCGTAAAGTTCAGCATATGGAGTAGAGGGGTGTTAGAACTAAGAGAACAACACAGGGAGGGCACACAG
Organism: Lophiomys imhausi; assembly: GCA_907164525.1. NCBI lineage: Eukaryota > Metazoa > Chordata > Mammalia > Rodentia > Muridae > Lophiomys > Lophiomys imhausi. The sequence goes on along the minus strand of CAJQZJ010032004.1, from coordinate 292,284 downwards.
TGTAGGAGGTAAGCTAGACACACACGGATAAATAAATGTCTTTCTTTTTTTTTCTTTTTGGTTTTTCTAGTTAGGGTTTCTCTGTGTGTAGCTCTGGCTGTCCTGGAACTCACTCTGTAGACCAGGCTGGCCTCGAACTCAGAGAGATCTGCCTGCCTCTGCCTCCTGAGTGCTAGGATTAAAGGCGTGCACCATCACACCCAGCAGATCTCGTGTTTCTTCTGTGTAGTATCTGCATTGATACATACAATATGAAAGTAGAAACTGTGGAGGAAGGAAAGGGTCTAAAGGCAGCAAAGAAAGGATGATCTGAGAAAAGCAGGCAGCTAAGGAGATGGTTAGTGCGGTGCTTTCCCTGCAAGCGTGAGAACCTGTGTTGATCCTCATGGAAAAGGCTGGCACAGCAATGGCCAGAACCCAGTGATGCTGAAATGCTGAGATGGGCAGGGAGAGCCCTAGAGCCTGCTGGCCAGTAGCCGGTTTATGTGGAAGTTCAGGCCATCGAGAGACCCTGCCTCAAAAGGTGGAAATGACACCTGAGATTGTTTTTGACATCTACATGAATGACATCCACAGGAGCATCTGCCCACATGTACACCTGTACACACACACACAAGAAAGATGAGTGCTGGGCATGGTGGCTCATGCTTTTAATCTTTACACTTAGGGGGCATAGTGGAGGTTGGCTAGCCTACAGAGTGAGTTCCAGGACAGCCAGGGCTACACAGAGAAACCCTGTCTAAAAAAAAAAACAAAAAGAAAGGAAGGGGGCTGGAGAGATGGCTCAGCGGTTAAGAGCACTGGCTGCTCTTCCCAGAGGTCATGAGTTCAATTCCCAGCAACCACATGGTGGCTCACAACCATCCATAATGAAATCTGGTGCCCTCTTCTGGCCTGCAGATATGCCTGCAGACAGAACACTGTATACATAATAAATAAATCTTTAAAAAAAAAAAAAAAAAGAAAGGAAGGAAGAAAAATGCATAATGTTTCCAATGCGTGATCTTATGTGGGCTGTATCACTATTTAGGTTTTTGTCTTCCAAGTGATTTGAAACATGTTAAAGAGAAATGAATAATCTGTAATGTAACAACATCTATCTCAATACCTGAGTCATATGTGCTCAGCTCTTATTAATGAGGTAAATGGTTGGCTTCTATGTTCTTGCTGACAGGGCATGTTTAAAAGAATTTTTTTTTAGGTTTTTTGAGACAGGGTTTCTCTGTGTATCCTTGACTGTCCTAGACTCCCTTTTGTAGACCATGCTAGCCTTGAATTCACAGAGATCCACCTGCTTCTGCCTCCGCCTCCGCCTCCCAAGTGCTGGGATTAAAGGCATGTGCCACCATGCCCGGCTCTAAGAACATGATTTTTTTTGGTGGAGTATTTATCAGTTTTGGAGGAAATTTTAGAGGTCGTTTGTATCTTTTTTTTTTTTTTTTTTTTTTTTGGTTTTTCGAGACAAGGTTTCTCTGTGTAGCCCTGGCTGTCCTGGACTCACTTTATAGACCAGGCTGGCCTCGAACTCACAAAGATCCGCCTGCCTCTGCCTCCCAAGTGCTGGGATTAAAGGCGTGCGCCACCACCGCCCGGCAGTCGTTTGTATCTTTATGAAAGAGTTAAAAAATATGTGGCAGCCAGGTGTGGTGGTGCACCCCTTTAATCCCAACACTCAGGAGGCAGAAGGTAGGTGGATCTCTGTGAGTTCAAGGCCAGCCTAGTCTACAAAGGGAGTCTAGGACAGCCAGGGCTGTTACACAGAGAAATCCTGTCTTCTAAAAAAAAAAAAAAAAAAAAAAAAAATTAAGAGCTCAACACTTGGCTGCATAGTGAGTTTGAAGCCAGCCTGGGCTGTATGAGGACTTGTGTGAAGACAAAACAATAATAAAAAAACAAACAATAGAAGACAAAGAGTAAGAGCAGAGTCATGAGGTCTTTGGAGTTAAATTGTGTTGGGAAGGGCCTTTGGCAGAAGAGCAGCCTTATGTGTGTGGATGAGGGTCTCATGTATAATGTTACCTCTCTACCTAAGCCAGATTCCTGCCCAGATGGTGTGGCACCGAGTTCTCCGGCCTGGCAGGGCCTATGTGCTGACTAAATTGCGAGTAACCAAGACCCGGGGTCTTCATTACTGTTTGTGGACAACCATTCCATCTTCATCCCTAATACCACTGAGACCAGATGATGTGCAAGAGCTGGAACTGGAACTAGCACTCGTGGAAGCTGACCTCACACCACTTTCCCAGCCCACCAGCTCCAGAGCCAGCAGGGGGCAGGAAGGTCTTGGCAGGGATTCCAAAGTCTTACATTATTCGGTGAGTGACAGGAACTGATCCTAGAGGTTGAGACACAGGAAATGTGAGCCTCCAAGGAAGGAGCTCAGTGACCAACTGGATTTCTTCTATGCAGGGGACAGTTACTGATGTGTTGAATGAGTCTGCCAGCCTCTACATTCTAGATGGGCAGTTGATCCTCTGCCTGGCATACCTGCAGACCCATGGCCTCAGGCGGGTGATTCGTCCAGGGGTCTGTCTTGAGGTATGTCAGATATCAGACCTGGGGGAGGATGGGTGACCTCAGAGAGAAATGAGATTTCATAGGAGTGAGACAGGCAACACTGGGGACCGTGAGTTTCTCTTGGGACCTAGGGTATGGGAACAGTAGCCACCTCTGCATGGGGTTAAGTTGGGCTCTCACCTCTGCTCTTGTTTTAGGTTTGTTTTTTGTTTTTGTTTGTTTTACAAGACAAGGATTTGCTCTGTAACATAAACTTTTAGTTTTTAATTATGTGTATTTGTGGGGCAGGGGGATGGGGTTGGTATTTGCACATGAATACAATTTCCTGCAGAGGCCAGGAGAGGTCATCAAATCCCCTGGAGTGGAAGTTTATTGTGTACCAGTAACTGAACTTAAATTCTTTGCAAGAGTAGTACTTTCTTTTAACTGCTCAGCCACCTCTCCAGCCCTTAGGTAGTTTTTTGTCTTGTTTGTTTGTTTGTTTGTTTGTTTGTTTGTTTGTTTGTTTTGAGACAGGGTCTCGCTGTGTAGCTCTGGCTGGTCTGAAACTTGCTATGTAAAGCAAGCTGGCCTGAACCTCACAGAGAACCCCCTGCCTCTGCCTCTGGAGTGCTATAATTACAAGCAAGTGATTTTTCTTATTTAGGTTTCAGTAGTTCAAGCTGGCCTCAAGCCTCTGTGTAGCCAAAGATGGCCCTTTATCTTCTAGTCCTGCCTCTGTCTCCCACTTGCTGGGATTCCCAGGTGTGTACCACACAGTTTACCTCTGCTTTTCTGTTTTCCTGCAGCTCCGAGATGTTCATCTCCTGCAGCCAGTGGGTGGAGGAGAAACAAAACCCGTACTAGCACTTTGTCTCCACGGCACCGTTCTGCTGCAAGGGTTTTCTCATCTTAAGCCAGAGAACTTGCCACCCTGCAGAGTTCATGGTGCCTCCTTGTATGAGCAACTGGTGTGGGAATGTCAGCTAGGACTTCCTGTATACTTATGGGCTACCAAGGCCCTGGAGGAACTGGCCAGCAAGTAAGGAGGATGGAGATTGAGGGTCTGGGGTGGAGATGGAGGCGGGAGGATGTAGCTTTCTCTGTAGGGGAAGCAGGGGTCGGAAGGGACAGATCTTGGGGAAGTGACTTTGTTTTTCTCCCTGGCCAAGGCTGTGTCCACATGTGTTGAGATATCACCAGTTCCTGAAGCATTCCTCTCCTGAGAATCCCAGCTTGGGACTGCAGCTCCTGGATCCCTCCTGGGATGTTCTTATTGCACCTGGCAGCCACATTCGGCTTGCACACAGTGAGATCCTGGAAGAACCACATAACTGTCCCCATCAGAGAGTATGAGAACATGGTGGGGTGGGGGTGGGGGGGACAATTGACAACAGAGCTAATACATGAGGGCCCTGGGTAAAGGGCCTACAATACGGTTGTTACTTTCTCCTGTAGTACACTCCGCTGCAGACTCCCTGCTCTTTCCCTGCTCTGCGTGCCCTAGCAGAGGAAGCGCAGCAGAGAGCCTGGACAGCCTTTGATCCAGTGGCCCTTCTGCCTCTCCCAGAAGCAGCTTACCTGACCAGCTGCCAGCTGAATCGCTGCCTAGCCTGGTCCTGGTTCTGTCTGCCATCCTGTGTGTTCCAGCCAGCCCAGGTAAGGGGGTCCTAGAAGGCTCAGGGAACTACTTTCTGCCATCCTCCTTGCCACTGCATTGTTGGTTTGTTGTTACTTTGTTTTTCAGTTTTGTCATTTGACTATGCTGGCTTTCTAATTAGACTTCTGTGTCTGTTCTTGCCCCTCACCAATTTGTCCTTTTTATAGCAACTGAGAAGAATGGAACAAATGGTAGCTTGGGTCAGGTGTGGTGGTGCCTGGCTTTAATCCTAGTACTTAGGAGGGGAGAGAAGATCAGATCTCTTTGAGTTACACCCGTCTTGACTACATAGTGAGGCTCTGTCTCAAACAACAGCAACAAAAACCATGCTGGGCACGGTAGTCCCCATTCCAGGTTAGCCAGAGCTGCACAGTGAGGCCCTGCCCCAAAACCAGAAACAGAGTCAGCGAGATGATAGAGTAAGGCTCTTGGTGTCAAGATTGGTGACTTGACTTTCATCCCCAGAATCCACATGGTAAAAGATAAGAACTGACTCCCGAAAGCTGTCCTCCAACCTCCACCCAAGTGGGACAACACTCACAATAAATGTAATAAAACACCCCAAACTGTAGCTCCGAATATAGAATTCCATAAGTGGGACAACACTCACAATAAATGTAATAAAACACCCCAAACTGTAGCTCCGAATATAGAATTCTGGTTTTTGTTACCTTTTTTTTTTTTTTCCCTGAGGCAGGCTTGCTGTATAGCCCTGCTGGCCTCAAACGCATCCTGATTACTGAGACTATAGTAAGCATGTACCACCATGTCCAGTTATGCAATTTACTTCTTACTCATACATGTGTGAGTGCTTGTCTTTGTTACTGCTAGTGTTTAAAACAGCACATGACACAAGGTAGATAACCCAGTGGAGTTGTATTTTATTTTTATTTTGAGACAGGATCTCACTGTGAATCCTGCCTGACCTGGAACTCATAATATAGACCAAGACAGCCTCAATCTTGGAGCAGTCCTTCTGCCTCTGCCTTCCAAGTGCTAGGCTTACACCCAGCCCTCACTATTTCTTTAGTAAGTATTTAAGAGCTTGACCTTTATTCTCCTGCAGGTTTTACTCGGGGTACTGGTGGCTTCATCTCATAGAGGTTGTCTGCAGCTTCGGGATCTAAGCTTTTCATTGCCCTGTATGCCCTTGACTGAGAATTCGCAGCCCCTTACTGACCCGAAGCTCATAGGTACGAAGTTGAGCGATGGAAACATGATGGCGATAGGAGGTAGAGTTCTCAGAGTACAGGGAGCCAGTAGACATCTGTTGGGGTTTGTTACACAGAGAGCAGCCTGGAGAAGTTTGAGAGGCTGATGCTGATGGAGAGAAGAGGGACCAGAGCTGCAGCTCCCAGTGTCCGTCTCTCCTGCACTGACATGGCTCCTAAGCACTCCTGTCTGTCTTCCACATTCACAGTTGGGAAGAACACTGGTCTTGTTTGACTTGTTAAGATTTACCAAGAGGAGCCTGACGTAGTGTAGTGGCCTATGCCTGTAATCCCAGCAGAGGCATGTGGACCTCTGTGAAGTCGAAGTCTGCCTGGTCTATGTAGTGAGTTCCAGGATAGCCAGAGCTATATAATAGTGAGATGAGACCCTGTCTCAAAAAACAAATGGGCTGGCGAGATGGCTCAGCAGTTAAGAGCACTGGCTGCTCTTCCAGAAAACTCGGGTTCAAATCCCTGCACCCACATGGCAGCTCACAGCTGTCTCTAATTGTCGGGCAGGGTGGTGCACGCCTTTAATCCCAGGCAGAGGCAGGCAGATCTCTGTGAGTTTGAGACCAGCCTGGTCTACAGAGGTGAGTTCCAGGATAGCCAGGGCTGTTACACAGAGAAACCCTGTCTCGAAAAAAACAAGTAAACAACAACAACAAAAAACCCCAAACAAACAAAAATGGGAAACCCTAGAGTGAATATTTGTTACATTCAGAAAAAGACATGTTAGGATTTAGGGAAAGAACAGCAAAGGCCTGGTGGCTTGTGGTGCCAGTGCTAGAGTGTCATGCATATGGAACGACTTCTGCTGCAGTGGTTGCACAGGGACTGAGATTAATCAGGTGGACCTCCCCTTCAGAAGAGGGCAGTGGCCGTGGCCTGGGGTGGACACAGTGCTCTGCTTTACTCCTCCCTGCAGAACTTTTCTTGCTAAGATAGAAAACTGTCCTCATCCAGGCTGCCTGGTGCGGGTAGAGAAATTCCAACTGGTGATAGAGAGAGAAGTCAGAAGCAACTTCCCTTCCTGGAAGGAGTTGGGCATGGCAACCTTCATCCAGAAGAAGCGAGCCAGGTCAGCTCCCTGGAATGGTGCTTGACCTCCTGGGTCTGAGGGGTGAACCTAGTGTGTGGGAATTTGGGGTCCAAATCACAGATCTGCCTCTTCCAACAGAGTCTATGTGCAGTTCTACCTGGCTGATGCTCTGACCTTACCTGTGCCCAGACCCATCTCTGATTCAGAACCACCTCAGACAGACACCTCCTGCCCAGAGGGATCCCATGCAGGACAGAGCCGGCTGTTTTTACTGTCCCACAAGGAGGCCCTCATGAAACGGAATTTTTGTGTCCTCCCGGGAGTCAGTACACAGCCTCCGAAGCCCACCCTGAGTTTCCATGTGTCAGGAACTTGGCTTTGTGGCACACAGAGGAAGGAGGGTTCTGAATGGGGCCCACCTGAGGCTCTGGGACTTGAGAACAAGGATCAAAAAGTAAACTGGGACTCCAGGTACTTAGGGCCTGATCCACCATACCCTGGGCTTCACATGGGGGTTCAATACTGTGTTGTCTTTCCTCACAGGTCTTCCTTATCTTCCTTGGCTCTTCCGTTCGATGGTTTCCATTCTTGTACCCAAACCAGGTCTACCGACTCGTGGCTCCTGGCCCCTCAGTGAGTGTCTTCCTTTTACATAACAGAAATCTGGTTGGGCTAGAGTCAGGAGAAGACATGCCGATGCTGGGTCCTGTAGGTTTCCTGGAAGAGGCTAATTTAGAGGGATTGAATCATCAGTCTGTTGGGATCTGTTGACCTTGGATGGCCCGAACTCCTTATGTAGACTGGGTTGGCCTCAAACTCACAGAGATATGTCTGCCTCTTGCTTTCCAAGTGGCTGGATTAAACATGGAACACCATGCCTGGCTTATGTTCACTTTAGTGATAAACACCAGTCTCACTAGGCTCCAGGAAGAAGTCAGCATGGGAGGAATTAGTAACTTCCTTGCCTTGGCAGTGGTCTTTGTGTTTCCCAGCAGACACAAGTGTTGTTCAAGACAGAGTGTGTATCTGGCACATCTCACCGTCCTCTGGAATTGGCTGACTGTGTGTCTTGCCTCACTGTTCAAGAGGAGTGGACCCTGGAACTTGGGAGCTCTCAGGACATGCCCAGTGTACTGGAGACCTGCAGAGCACTGCCTGAGTCCTCGCTGGCCCATCTGCTCAGTGACAAGTACGTGTCCTCAGTTTCCTCCACACCTTTTGGCCACACTGGCTGGGTTGAGTGGACAGTCTAGTCTGTTCTGTGCTCTAAACATTTTTCCAACGTGATTCAGCCTGTAGAGGAATGAAAGGTGGGGTTCTCTTCCAGGCTGCCTCCTGTCACTGTTAGAATAGTCACAAGCAATGTCCCCCTGTGCTCCTCCCTCCCACCCCACCCCATATTTGTATCTGAAGTAGGATCTTGTTTTCTGGCTGGTCTTGAAGCTGCTATGTAGTTGAAGATGACCTTCCTGTCTTTACCTCCTGAATGCTGTGTACCATTTCACTCACTTGAGCAAAAGTTCTCACACTTTAAAAGAAAAGCTTTAGGAATAAAGAAAAGAGAAACATAAGAAGATACAAGGAGCTGGGTGTGGTGGTGCATGCCTTTAATCCCAGCAGAGCCAGTCAGATCTCTGGGTTTGAGGCCAGCCTGGTCTACAAAGCGAGTCCAAGACAGCCAGGGCTACACAGAGAAACCCTGTCTAGACGAAAGTACAAAAGAGAAAATGGAAGTGTAGAGAAGGACCGTTGTTTGGTGTGGGACCCAGTTATAGGTAAATGCAGGGATAAGGTACTTCCGTAGAAGCTTTTGTAGGTAACTAACTGCAAGTGCAAATGATGAAAAGCTGTTCCCTGAGTGAAGAAGAATTACACTGGAGTGTATGTAATTTTTATGAGACTGGTTTTTCTTTCTTTCTCTCTTTCTCTCTTTCTCTCTTTCTCTCTTTCTCTCTTTCTCTCTCTCTCTCTCTCTCTCTCTCTCTCTCTTTCTTTCTGTGTTTCGAGACAGGGTTTCTTTGTGTAACAGCTCTGGCTGTCCTGGACTCACTTTGTAGACCAGGCTGGCCTCGAACTTACAGAGATCCGCCTGCCTCTGCCTCCCAAGTGCTGGGATTTTTTTTTTTTTTTTTTTTTTTTGGTTTTTTGAGACAGGGTTTCTCTGAATATCTCTGGCTGTCCTGGACTCGCTTTGTAGACCAGGCTGGCCTCGAACTCACAAAGATCCGCCTGCCTCTGCCTCCCAAGTGCTGGGATTAAAGGCGTGCGCCACCACTGCCCAGCGGATTTTTATTTCTAAAAGCGAATATAAGCCTGGCATGGTGGTGTACATGTTTAATCCAGGCACTTGGAAGGCAGCTGCAGGCAGATCTCTGTGAGTTTGAGGCCAGCTTAGTTGACATGAGGTGTTTGGGCCATTCAGGGCCAAATAGTGAGTTACTCTCCCAGAAAAGGAAGAAGTGAATATAGAGACCTGGAGAGATGGCTCCGTGGGTAAGAGCACTGGCTGTTCTCTGAGAGGACTTGGGCTTGATTTCTTTTTTTTTTGGTTTTTCGAGACAGGGTTTCTCTGTGTAGCCCTGGCTGTCCTGGACTCACTTTGTAGACCAGGCTGGCCTTGAACTCACAAAGATCCGCATGCCTCTGCCTCCCAAGTGCTGGGATTAAAGGTGTGCGCCACCACTGCCCGGCATTGGGCTTGATTTCTAGTACCTACATGGCAGCTCACAGCTGTCTGTAGCTCCAGTTCCTGGGGATGTAGCACCCCCTTCTGGCCTGTGAGAGTCTTGGTGCACAGACAGGTGCAGGGAAAACAACACCCATACACATAAGGTAAATATAAAAGTTAAAAGAAAAAGCAGATGTAGATTGGGAGTTGGGAGGTGATGCCATCCATAATTCTAGCACTCAGTCTCAGGGGAGTACTACAGTTAATTTTAAGACAGATCTTGCCAAAAAAAAAAAGGAGAAGGAAGATTGCCTTTAATTTTTATGAGACTGATATTTATTATTAGAAGTGAATGTAGGCTAGAGTTTATTTGCAAGGTGGAGCACACCTTTAATCCCAGTAGTTATGAGACAGAGACAGGCATATCTCTGAGTTCAAGGCCAGCCTGGTCTATGGAGCAAGTTCCAGGGCAGCTAGGGCTACACAGAGAAACCCTGTCTCCAAAAAAAGAAAAAAAGAAGAAGGAAAGGAAGGAAGACAAGGAGGAAGCTGAGGTAATGCACACTTGCAGTCATTTTGCTTGAGGACCTGAGGCAGGAGAATTGCTGAAGGTTTGAAGCCAGCCTGGGTTACATAGCAAGACCATGTCTCAAAGTGTTGAAAAAAGAAGACTGATAAAGCCGAGTGTGCTGGTGCACGCCTTTAATCCCAGCACTTGGGAGGCAGAGGCAGGCAGATCTCTGGGAGTTCAAGGCCAGCCTGGTCTACAAAGCGAGTCCAGGACAGCCAGGAGTAAGCAGAGAAACTCTTGCCTCAGAAAACCAAAAATAAAATCAGATTAAAAAAATAAAGAAGACTAAGCCGGGCGTGGTGGCGCACGCCTTTAATCCCAGCACTCGGGAGGCAGAGGCAGGCGGATCTCTGTGAGTTCGAGGCCAGCCTGGTCTACAAAGCAAGTCCAGGACAGCCAGGGCTGTTACACAGAGAAACCCTGTCTCGAAAAACAAAAAAAAAAATAAAATAAAGAAGACTGATAATCAAAATGAATGTTTCCTAGAACCCTGCATCTTTAGGCAAGGGCTTGAGCCCCAAAGCCTAAGACTATAAACAATGGACCAGCTGAGACTCTTCAGTACAAATGCAAGAGGGTTTTGGGAGCTTCTGTCTCCAATGTGGTAGATTTAAAAAATTTATAAAGTTAAGTAAGGTTTGACTCTTTGCTACAAATCCATTTTTCTCAAATGCCCTTTTGTGTTTAGGTTTCCTAGGTCCTCGTATATGGTGTTCTAGCAGATTAGATGGCTCCTTTTCTGTCTTGTGAGCCAATCTCTTGTGTGTTTCCTCACATGTTTCTCTCTCTTAGCTTCTCCAGTTCCTTGGTATCTTTCTCTGCTGAGATTTTGTCACGGATACTGTGCAAACCACCTCTGGCCCTTCGCCGGATAAAGCCTGGTAATGAATATCCTTTCCTCTGGGGAAAAGGTATGAATTAGAGGGTGGGCCCCTGTGCCCTGGCTGATCACTAGCTGCCTTCCCTCTATCTGTAGGGAATGCCAGGGGTGTTAAAACGGGTGTGAAGCTCACGGTAGCTCTAGAAATGGATGACTGTGAACACCCCCCTCACCTGGACATATATATCGAAGATCCACACTTGCCTCCTCAAATAGGACTCCTTCCAGGAGCCCGAGTCCACTTTAGCCAACTGGAGAAAAAGATTTCCAGGTGAAGATGCACACAGTGCAGCCGTGCCGTCTCTGCTCACTGATGCCTTGTTGAGCACTCACCCCACCCAGCTGCCACAAGGGTACCCTTGCTTTGCTTTGCTTTGCTATTTTGTTGTTTTAGGACAGGGTCTCACTATGTAGTCCTGGCTATTCTGGGTAGCCAGAATAGAATACAACTTCCTGTGCAGCTCAGGCTGGCCTCAAACTCACAGCCATCCTCCTGCCACTGCCTCCCAAGTGCTGGGATTACTACGCTCAGCTGTGCTGTGGCTCTGGTTGTTAGTCTGCTATCTGTCCTTCTGTAGAGCTGAGGATGCCCCTGGGGTAAAGAGTTAGCCAAGCCTGTGAGGTGAGATCTTGGTCTCATCCCTGTCCCCAGAATGATTGATATTGCTGGGGTGTGTGCAGTCCAGTTAGGGTTTAATTTTTGCTGGGGGCAGTCCCTCAGCTGCCATCTACACCATTCGACCTCACTCCCCTGCCACTGTATCTCCACCTCTGCGTGGCTCACTGCTCTGCCTCCCTACTGTCCTCATTCTTACTCTTGTTTTACCTGCAGATCCAACATTGTTTACTGTTGTTTCCGGTCGTCCACTTCTGTGCAGGTCCTGAGCTTCCCCCCAGAGATTAAAGCCAGGTCAGTGTGGAGGCTCTGGTCTCTAAATGCTTCACACTGATACTTTACTTTGGAATGTTTTCCACAGGGGTAGTCTTCTCTGATCACAGAGAGTAGTTTTTGGGGTTTTTTCTTTCTCTTTTATTTTTTAAAAATATTTTATTATGTATTCAGTGTTCTGTCTGCATGTACATCTGCAGGCCACAAGAGGGCACCAGATCTCATCGTAGATGGTTGTGAGCCACCATGTGGTTGCTGGTAATTGAACTCAAGGACCTCTGGAAGAACAGCCAATGCTCTCAACCTCTAAGCCATCTATCTCTCCAGCCCTTGTTTTTTGTTTTTGAGACAGGGTTTCTCTGTGTATCCCTGGCTGTCCTGGACTCACTTTGTAGACCAGGCTGGCCTCAAACTCACAGAGATCCCCTGCCTCTTCCCGGCAGGAGAGTTTTTTGTTTTGTTTTGTTTTTTTGTAGTCAGAAGGGTTTCCATATGCTCCAAATAGAAACAAATGCCCAATATCTATCAAGTTTCCCAGAAAAACTTGAGGCTCTAAGCTCTTAAAAGCCTTTCTTTCCATCTAAAATGCAGTTGTATCTTTCTTCACTAATGTATCTGAGCCTAAGAAATAATTGATGGCTTTGGGAGATGAGGAACCAGAATGTGGCAAGGGCTATGGGCTTCCAGGGTACGTAGAGCTCACTGCGCTCCCTGTCCCCATCGCGAGGCTTGTTAAGGCCAGTTAGACTCATCTTAATTTTAAAACTCATCTGCTGCCGGGCGTAGTGGCACACACCTTTAATCCCAGCACTTGGGAGGCAGAGGCAGGGTTGAACTCATAGACATCCGCCTGCCTCTGCCTCTGGAGTGCTGGGATTAAAGGTGTGCGCTTGCAAGCCTGGGTAGGTAACCTTGATGAGGCCTAAATCCCTGTGCTGGGGCTGTAGGCCTGTATCATCATGCCCACCCTCTCCGCCTGCTACTTGACTCATTCCTCTCTCCTTAGTGCTCCTCTACCCCACGTCTACCTGGCTGAACTACTTCTCCAAGGTAGCAGGGCTCCGTTCCAGGCCACCGCCTCTTGCCATATTGTTTATGTCTTGAGCCTTCAGATCCTGTGGGTGTGTGCTCATTGCACCAGCATCTGTCCCCAGGTACAGGGAAAGGACACACTGAGCGGGTGTGAAGTGCCAGAGTGGCGCCATCAAATCAAGAGCCCTTTTCCAACTCTGTTTTGTTTATCCCAGGGGAAATGTAGTCGACGGGACATCAATTGTCCAGCTCAGAGGGCTGTAAGCCAGGCCAGCATCAGGTAGACTCTTGTTACACTGGTTACTTTCTCGTTACTCAGCTTCTGATACAGTCTGCTGGAGAATGATTTTTGTTTCATGAAAATTGCTTAATATTTTTAATAAACAGATATGGTGGTACACACCTATGGTCCAAGCACTGTGTAGAGAGGGTGGTGCTGAGTCAGGAGAATTGCTGTGAGTTTGAAGCCAGCCTGAACTACGTAGTGAGTATCAGGCCAGAAGGGCTGCATAGCAAGACTATCTCATCTTCCTACCCCCAATTTTTTTTATTTTTGAATAAAGGTACAGTGAGCTTACCACAATAATGGAAGCATTGTGTCAGGAAGTCTGCTAAGTCTGGGGACTATCTATGTGGATTTACCCTGAGAGTTTGGCTTCACCTTCCCCTAGGCTCATGGTAGAAGATGGAACTGCAGAAGCCACAGTGACCTGTCAGAATCATCATGTGGCAACAGCACTAGGACTGAGTCCTAGTAAATGGACCTCAATCCTAGAGTGTGCACGAGGGCCAGGGAAAGTGGCCTTGCAGTTTAAAGGGCCAGGAGCCCAAACAGAGGTAAGAAGTGCTCAGATATATGTCCAAGTTCTTGGAGTTTTGGCAGATGATTGGGAACTTGGGTTCCAATTAATCCTTCTTCCCTTTCTAGTCTCCAAGCAAAACACATGAACCCTTGGCCCTGCTCCTCCGGACACTTTGTACCAGCCCCTTTGTCCTCCGACCCATTAAGCTTTCGTTTGCACTTGAAAGGAGACCCTCTGATATTACCCCACTAGGTACAGACAGGTGGACAGGTCCTAGAAAGGGAGGTGGAGAGGGACTGGAGGGAGTTTCTAGAGTGGGGAGGAAAATGGTGGATAGGAACTAGAAACCATTCCCAAGAAGTTTGTTCTTGCCTTCTCAGAACCTCCGCGGCTGCAGCAGTTCCATTGTGGAGAGCTCCCTCTGCTGACTAGAGTGAATCCCAGGCTCCGACTGGTCTGCCTTTCTCTGCAGGAACCCGAGCTCCCCAGTCCTCTACAAGTTTCTGCAGCCTCCTCTTGACCCTAACTGCCCAGCGTGTGTGTGGTCTCACAGTACTTCCAGGACCCCAGACGCTGGAGTCATGACTACTGCCCCGCTCTGATTTCTAGTTATTCTAGTCCCAGCCCGCCTTGGGAACACTGAGAACCTCAGATCACAGCATGATGTTGGCTTTCCACCAGTCAGGTTACAACACCTACACTCAGAGGTTCTGCCTTGTGATGGGAGCAGAGCAAAAGATTTGCCCCCTTATGCCCATGCTGTGATTTGAGCTCCAATAAACCTCACTGAGGACTTTCTGCCTGTGTTCATCTCCGAGGTGCCATAATCAGACTCACTCCCTAGTGGCTGGCCTGCCATTCAAGATTTAAGTGGTTTGTTCACTACCAGTGTGGAAGGTGGAGACTGCTTTAGAGAACTGCTGGTCCAACTCCAGGATGATAGAAACCAAAGTCAGACCTCACCAGCAGTATAAACTAGGGACTAGGGACAGGTGTTGAGAACATAACTATAAGGTGGTCTCGGCGAGGTTGGCAGGAGTGGGGTTCGTGTCAAGCAGGAGGGTCTACAAGTGTTTGGGAATACAGGACAGACACGGGAGGGGCCGGGCCAAGTGGTAGAAGAAAGGGAAGGACCAGGAAGCTGCAATACCTACCTGTTCTTTGGGTTCGCCCGGGCTAGACCTAAGGAAGACCCTTGGCCTACAGACCAGCAGAGTCCCCAAGTCCTCTTGAGCAGCCACCAAGTTGGGGAGATGAGCCTTCCAGAATTATTTAGACTATAATTTGACGCTGATTACTCTTTGTGTGTATATAATTTCGGAGACAGTTGCAGAACAGACTTGGTGGTTTCTTTTCTACAAGATACCTATAGCTGGCCGGTTAGCTCAGTTGGTTAGAGCGTGGTGCTAATAACGCCAAGGTCGCGGGTTCGGTCCCCGTACGGGCCAGTAACATTGCTTTTTTTTCTTTAATATCTTAACGTAAAGGTCTAGTTGCTGGGACTTCTAAATTGCCGAATGTATCTTTTTCATTTTCTTAAAACCTAAATTATTAGCGGTCTACAGCTAGGAAGGAATACGTTCCAGAACCTAGAATGTAAGGAACAGTCTGGGTCCCCACCACTGCATCTTCCTTTCCCACGCGATCTTAGCTGGAGACCAGAGACTTGGGGAGGATCCTAAAGGAGGTTTTCAAAGATGCGTAGCGCCAAGCCAGCGATCTAATCCGATCCTGTCCAACTCTGGCTTTCGCACCATCTTCCTACCTTACACATCTGGAGCTGAAGTGGAGATGGGCGGAAGAACATGAAAAGTAACAAAGGCATAGAATAAAAGCGACTGCAGAAGTCCCGTAGTCGTGGCCGAGTGGTTAAGGCGATGGACTAGAAATCCATTGGGGTCTCCCCGCGCAGGTTCGAATCCTGCCGACTACGTTGGGAAGCATTTGTTTTTTTCAGTTTTTGAAGGTTTCCACTGTATCGTCATTGTTTCTGTCTACCGTAAGAGCTGGGCCACACCCGAAAAGTCTCTTCAGAATTCTAGATTCTAATTCTAGGTTAATCATGCACCTCCCTTAGATGTAGGATATCTCTACACTAGTGGGAACCTCATGGACACAAAATGACGCAAACCAAGGATATTTCACACTGTACAGCAAGAAGTTATATTTGAGCTGTGCATCGGATATTGCTGTAGTACATTTTAGGAGCATCTTCCTGTGGCCTTGGCGCTGTGGCTTAGTTGGTTAAAGCGCCTGTCTAGTAAACAGGAGATCCTGGGTTCGAATCCCAGCGGTGCCTTTATGTGACTTTAAGATTAGTGCACTTTAATCCGTTTTTAATTGGAGTTAACATTTACCAGTTTTATAAGAGCAGGCACCGGGTTCAAGCTGTAGCGTTCCTCCCACCTTACCAGGAATCCTGCATGAATTCCAGAGTTAAACATCCCACTAACCTTGTGACCTCCTCATCCTCCTGCTCCTTCCCATCATTCCCATCATTCCGTCTGCATTTGAACCACTGTGCTTTGTTTGGGTCTTCAGTGTCACAATTTTTGGTTTGGGACCTCATAGTTCTATACTTTGTTACGTAAAGTATATGTCAAAGCTTGGTGTGGATTCCAGATGCAATCCTGTAGCAAGCAGGCCTTTCCTGCGAAGTTACCACTTCCACCCACCTCCATCCATCCCCAGAAGGAGCAAGTCAGTACTTAACAGGCCTGCCACCACCAAAGGGCTGGGCCCTGGTGGGTAGGGAGTAAAGAGGACACCATGACAGTGTGAAACTGAACTTTTAAAAATTATTCAATACGTATTTATTAGTGACTATATTCACTTATAACAAATATAAACACTTAACTACTAACCCTACGAATGACTACAACCCCTATGACCTAACCACTAAACCTATTGATAATATTACAACTATTTTCATAACCTTTCAGAAGGATACATTCTCTGGGGCAGGTCCTCAGTCATCAGGAACACAGTCTCTGTGGTAGACCCTTTAATGCACTTAGCAGTCTTTCTTCTGGAATATCTCAGACGTAGATCCATCAGGGTAAATTGGCTATGGCAGTATTACCTTAAATAAGGCTTGAGGCTTTCTTCTCTCTGGGAGACCTCAGCGGTCTGTAGGCCAACGTATTTCCTTCGTATCAGCAACTTTGCCGCTCTGCTTCAGTCCTTAAAGCTGGCCACAGTTTCGTTTAGGCCACTGTTCAGACAGGTCAAACCCCTCTAGGCAAAAGCTGAGCCACAGGGTTTAGTCCTTGGCCTTTTGCTGTCTTGCTGAGGTTTTCTCTGCTCACCAGCTTCTTTCTGCCTCAGGGAGATCTGGCCATCAGTTCACCAGCACTTTCTCCATCAGAGGATACAAGCTACTTGTTGTCCTTTCTAGTGTAAGGACTCTATCATTGGAGCTCTCTTGGCTCTATCCACTTGTCCTTAAATAGGATCTCTCCTTGTTCCACCTGCTTCAGCTTAATCTGGGCTCTTCCCACTTAGCAGCTGAAAACAATGCCAGGCCATAAACCTTGTTTTTAGTCCATAGAGTATCTCCTTGTTTCCCTGGCTTCCTCCTTGTTTAGTCCATAGAGACTCCCCTCGTTTCACCTGACTTCATCCTTAGTCTTTAAGCTGATGAGCTAATTGTCCACAGCCAAGTTGATCCTCATTCCCCGGATTAAGAGACTGTATCAGAAACCCCTAGATATTTACTAAATCTAATTTATATTAATCTAATTCCTTACAACAGTGGGTCATCTGGGGGCCACAAGTGGACTGGTGGGAGTATTCCTGGCATGCCAAGGCTGGGTGATGAAGGCAGACATGACCACTGGAAGAAGGACAAAACCCTCTTGGAAGAAAGACAGCTCTAGACCCCACTCCCATTAGGGAACATCTGAGTGTAAGAGTGGGATTGGAAGAATTGCTCTCTCTGGGACAGACAAGCTAGTCACATTACAGAACCCAGAGCACATTTGTAAGCGCAGGAGTAAGGCAGACCTTTTCTCAGACTCCTAGGAAGATAGTCTCTCAACAGAAGACAGGAAAGGTAGGTACCACAAAAGCATGAAAAAGGTGGGCATTTCATCCTGCCTCAGGATGAAAGTGGTAGGCAGCGTCTGCTTTCTGTAGAGGTAACTCTTAAAGACCAAGGAGAAATTTGCTGTGCATTCTAAGGAAAAACTACTGTGCAGCAGGTAGCATGAGACAGGGAGTGACCCAACAAAACAAATGAAAGGGAATGGAGAGGGACTCAACGGTTGAGTACTAGCTGCTCTTCCAGAGGACTCTGGTTCAATTCTCAGCCTGAACCTCCAATTCCAGGTGACCTGACACCCTCTTCAGGTCTCTACAGTCGTTAGGTGACATGTACAAGACACCCATGCAGGCTAAAAAAAAAAAAAAAAAAGAAGTGTTAAGTACTTAACTGGATATGGTGGCACATACCTATAATTCCAGGCCTCAGTTCAGTTCAAGGTCCTCCTCACACCCAGCTATGTAAATTAGATCAAGGCCAGTCCCAGTTTAGTAAGATGCTACTTAAAACACACACACACACACACACACACACACACACACAGAGGAAGTGGACAGTTTCAAGAAGAGAATTCTAGACATGCTTAGGAAAAATAATATGTTTTACTAACTGACAGGACGTGGATGAAGACATTCTTCTTGGGCAGGGTAGGCTCCAGGGGTAGACCAGTCAATGACCGCAGTACAGCGGAAGACTCCTTGCCCTATCCAAATGGCAGTCAGCAAGTGTCACAGTTCAAAGTTAAACCCTAGAACTGTGTATCTCAGTGTGAAGCTTTGACTCCTGTTAAAACACGAGATATGTTCACTAAAGTCTAGTGATAAGGGCACTTCATAGTTTATAAGAGCACAGATTTAAATTTCATTTTGTAGGAAGCTAAAGAAGAATGCAAAACTCAGTGGCCTTAGTGTATGAACCCTCACCGAGAAAAAGGAGGCAGAATGATGAGAAGAGTGCCGACACCATCAGTCTCCGAGGCGAGGCTGGCCACTGGAGCAAGGCTAAATAAACTTCGAAGTGCTTGCTTTCGTTTCTCCTCTCTGTGTAATCTGCTTGCTAACGATGAGATGTGAAGCAGACCTTTCAGGATGTTAAACCATTGTCTTCTGAGATTGCTGACACAGAATAAAGATTAAGTTCCTGGTTTTTGTCTGTGTTTCAGGCAGTACACATCCAGTTACGCTAGGAGAGAATGAGAAGCTAAACAGGACGGTGGGTAGGAATCTGATCCTCCGATCTGGGGACACTTCCTTGGGAGGGTTCCGTGGTCCCAGCTGTCAGTCTGTCTGTTCTGACTTCGAACTGGGCGTTGACGGGCTACTAAAGGGTCTATCCCAGGGCCTGCCCGGTCCGTCACTGCAGTAAGATCAGCGTAGAGATGGCAAGAAAAGCTGCAGTCAGTCCACCCAGGCAGCTCAGGACGCGGTTCCCAGCCGTTCCGCCGATTAGTGTCAAAGCTCTGTACAGGGTAAGGAAGGGCGGAGACCTCGGGGTCGGGAACCGCAGGAGTAATAGAGAAGCGCGGTCTCCAGCGGCAGAGCGACGCTGCAGAGAGACGCGGGGACAGCAGAGCCTGCACCACTCTCACTTCCTAGACGCCGCTTCCTGGGAGGAGTCGGAGCTCGTGGCCGGCTCCCGGCAGAAGGTCGCCAGAGCTAGCGGCGAAGGGGTTTCTAAGCCGGTGGTCTCCCTGCCGTTTTTCCTAGCTTGCCTTCCCCCAAAGCTTGGTGTCACCCAGAACACAGCAAATGTCCTACGGCCTCTATAGGCGTCCGCATGCAGGGTAGCCCGTCGGCTCGTTGGTCTAGGGGTATGATTCTCGCTTCGGGTGCGAGAGGTCCCGGGTTCAAATCCCGGACGAGCCCTGTCTTCTCTTTTTACCCTGCCACCAAGCAGGAAGTAAGTTCTTTGGGGCTCTCATTATGAGAGAGCAGACACTTCGGCTGCAGGAAGGTCAGCGCAGTCTTAGCTGGCAAGCCAGGGCGAGCGGAACAACGTCCCCTTTCAAGCAAGTCCCTCGGGGCTCCGTCTTCCGGCTAGGTGCCTCACCTTGGAAACGGGAGGTTTGCTGATGTCCACCTTGGGATTGTGGATGACAGATGGTGAGGGCGGCAGATATTGTGGGTCCTTCTGGAGAGCCAGATATTGTGGGTCCTTCTGGAGAGCCAGGGGTCCTCAAAACTCGGGTTTCGACAGCCTTGGAGACTATCGATCAGTTTCGATCGGGTCTGCTGTTTTCGGACTTTCTTGGAATTCACTCTCCGTTGCTTTCTATAACGCGCTAGGTTTTCTGATTATTACTTTGGGTGGTGTAAAGAAAAGGCCAAATAACCAGCCTAGCAGCCGCCTTCGCGCATCCAGATCAGCGATCTGGAGAGAAACCGTTTCGGCTTACTCCTCGTTAGTATAGTGGTGAGTATCCCCGCCTGTCACGCGGGAGACCGGGGTTCGATTCCCCGACGGGGAGAAGTGACGATCCTTTTCATTTTCTGCACGTTGAACTTCATGGAATGCACGGAAACACTGGGCACTGCCAGCCGTAGCGTCGTGAGCAGCTGCGCCCATGCAGAGGCCAGCAGTCTGTAGTTCGGGTGGATGACGGCATACAGCGCCCACAGGGGAGGAAAATTAAAGGACGCATATGGCAGGAGCCGGCGAAAGACCGGGGTTGTGGAGGAGTGGCGAGAATGTCTCCGTCGACGCCAAGTCTTGGAGGAAAAGGTTCCTCTGGACAGTTAGATGAACTAACTTGGGCAAAGGGTGAAAAGGGAGGAAAAAAAAAAAACAAAAAAAACCAGTTACTGCGTTGGCCGGGAATCGAACCCGGGTCAACTGCTTGGAAGGCAGCTATGCTCACCACTATACCACCAACGCAGACGGTTTGTGGTGCCGCAGCGATCGTATTTATATGCACCATCAGCCAGATCTTTGACATTAGGTTAATTTTTGTGAGTATGCCAAAAGCACGATGAATGAAAATAGTATCAGAGAAACTAAGAGAGAAGGTTTTTTTTTTTGTTTTGTTTTAGTCATTAACACAACTAGGATTAAATGTAATACTCCTTTTAAGTACCAGTGACATCATAATGACATCATCCCTAGAAAAATCAACCCAAACATTGACGTCTTTTCTTTGAGCGAGCTAAGTATGGCCCGAAGTTAAAGAATTGGCTTTCCTGCCAAGCACGCCTAAGCACATGTCATCGTTCACCGGTAGCTGACTTCCCGCGTGCGCAGGAGCTTCTCTCGGTCTGAGAACCGTGTGAACAGAACCGGGTCCCAGGCTGAGCGACCCGCCGGCTCGCTGCCAAAGAGACTTCTGTTCACGAGGCCCGCCGGGCCAGGGTCACAGGGAGGCCTCGTGGCGCAACGGTAGCGCGTCTGACTCCAGATCAGAAGGTTGCGTGTTCAAATCACGTCGGGGTCACTGGTCCCTTGTTTTCTAGTTACCCGCGCAATAGTACCTAAGAGAGAAAAATCTCTTCCTGCTACAGTGAAACGTGAGAATTTTACCCCCTTTTCTCGGTTTCTAACAAAATAGCTAATCTTTTAATTTTACCCCTTTTTCTCGGTTTCTAACAAAATAGCTAATCTTTTAATATTTACATGTCCTAAATAGTTCCCCATCTCCTGTTCAGGAAACACATTTATGGCAATAAATGTTCTTTATTCAGAAACAAATGTAGCAATAGTTAATCACTTTAAAAATAATAGTCATTTATATTATCCCAAACCAATGTTTTTGCTTCGGACTGTTATATTTATGTTTACTGGTGATGTCTACAATTTTGTTTGTTTGTTTTTACCCAACAGCTGTATTAAAAATATAATTCTAGTCGGATGTGGTGGTGCACGGTTTTAATCCCAGCACTTGGGAGGCAGAGACAGGTGGATCAATGTGAGTTCAAGGCCAGCCTGGTCTACAAAGCAAGTCCAAGACAGGGGCTCTGTTACACTGAGAAACTCTGTCTTAACCCCCCCCCCC
>CAJQZJ010032004.1:244216-270905 GCA_907164525.1 Lophiomys imhausi | reverse complement strand
TTTTTTTGCTTGTTTGTTTGGTATGTTGATTTGGGTTTTGGAGAGTTGTTGGGGTTTTTGTTTTTTTCAGGAGATTCTCTTGTAGCCCAGGCTGGCCCAGGAGCTGTATGCTGCTGACCTGACCTCTTGGTCCTGCTCTCTGGACTCCCAAGCACTGACTTCACAGGGTTTCACCCCAGGTCATATAATTGTCTTTGCCTTTACTGAATAAAATCTATATGGTGTGAATTCCTGGAATTTCAGGTTTTGGTTAAAGGTTGTTCTTAGCTGTCCCACTGTCTTCAAAGGGACATGAAACTTTTTCAAGCATAAGTGAACTTGCTGGTT
This sequence comes from Lophiomys imhausi, assembly GCA_907164525.1. Lineage (NCBI taxonomy): Eukaryota > Metazoa > Chordata > Mammalia > Rodentia > Muridae > Lophiomys > Lophiomys imhausi. The sequence continues at coordinate 270,578 of CAJQZJ010032004.1, read as the reverse complement.
TTGGGGTTGTGTTCAAATACCACAGCTATCAGGGACTAGCACAGAGAGACTCACTAGCCTACAGCTCTTCCTAGGAACTTGAAGGACACTTAAGAAGAAAATAGAAATGGAATAAACAAGCTGGGCCTGGTAGTGTGTGTTTGTAATCCCAGCATTCTGGAAGCTATGGTGAGAGGGTTTGAAGTTCAAGGCCAGTCTGGGCTATTCAGTGAATCAGAGGCCAACCTGGGCTGAACAAAGACTTGTCTCGAATAAACAAAAACTAAATACAAAACAGACAAGTAGAATAGAGAGACCAGAAATACAGTCCCATATTCGTGAATTCTACATCTACGGATTCAACTAACTGCTTGTCTGTCTGTCCAGCTCACACATCTATCCACTTTATCTAATAGATTGCATCCGTACTGAACAGTAGATCCCCCCCGCCCGCATTATATTCCTTAACCAAGGTCTTACTACCGTTCACAGTATTTTCGTCGTACTCGGTAGTTAGGTGATGTGCAGATTAATCAGTGAACGGGAGAGAATTACAAACCCTGTGCAATACTAATGTCATATACAATACGGATTATACCTGTTTATATAAGGAACCTGAGAATCTACTGATTTAAATAGCATGGAGCGTTCTAACGGCAATACACCAAGGATAATAAAAGACGACTGTACTTAAAAAGATTAATATTAGAGGTAGTATTTAAATTACAGTGCGAACCAGACAATTTAACCAGTGGTGTCAATTTTCTATCTGGCAGAAAACAAAAGTTACACACACCAAGAACTCGGTTACATTAAATATTTACTTTATATATTATGTTATTTTAAGGTTTTTGAGACAGGGTTCCCCGCCGGTTTAAATCCATGCCCCTCCCTCCCGCCCCCAGCAGTTTCTCTGTGTAGCCCTGGCTGTCCTGGACTCACTCTGCAGACCAGGCTGACCTTGAACTCACAGAGATCCGCCTGCCTCTGCCTCCCAAGTGCTGGGATTAAAGGCGTGCACTTCCACCACCGCTCAGTTTAAATAATTAATATTCTACGGAGGAGAGAACAAAAAAGGCGTGAGGATCTTGCGGCGGCACAGCCTCAACCTAGAAAAAGAGGAGCCGCACGCACCTCATTTGCGGCTCAACGTCGTACGTCACGAGGATTTTAGCCAATGGGAGTGGGCTTAGGCGGCCGCTCGGCCAATGGGCTGAGAGCGGGAGATTTGAAAGCTCAGAGTGGGGGTTGTCCCCGGTGTGCGAACGCCGGGTGGGGCGGAGAGCGGTGGCGCCGGCGGCTCCCGAGGGTGAAGGTGACCGGCGGGGTCGGGCTCCGTTGGGCGGTTCCACGTGCCGGCCGGGCGGTCCGAATGGAGGTCACGGGGAGGGCGCAGGACTGCGCCCGGGCCCCGGCGGCTTGCCGATTCTCTTCCTCCCCTCGCCCAGGCCTGCGCTCCCCGTGGATCTGCCTCTTCATCTTCCGCCCGGCCCCGTGGGTCCCCTCCCGGCCCAGCTCTCTTCCCGCCTTGCCTCTGCAGAATGGCTCAGAAGGAGAACGCCTACCCGTGGCGCGGCTTGCAGGCGGTAAGGTCCTGGCGCCTCCTCTCGAGGAAGGCCAGTCCCTGGAGATAGGTGCCGGGCCCCTGCAGATAGACGGCCGGCCCCGAAGCGCAGCCGCCGGGTGGGGCCCAAGGGTTTGCTTGCCGGCCCGGCTCTGATCTCTCGCAGCCTCCTGGTGGCAGCCGTTGCCAACCTGAATCGGAGGGCTTCCGCGGAACTGAGCCTGCTTGTCACGTACGAGCAATAGCTAGGACGAGTGAGCAGCGCTGTTCTGTCGGGTCGTGAATCCCAACCTCTAGTGTAAAAAACAATTACACGGGAAAACAGACTGCGTGGGGCTCCTCACTTGGGGGAGGGCACAGGGTCCCATTATGAAGATCATTACAGGTGGGCAGCACCGTGCTCACCAGCTCATGTCTACAGCCCAGAGAAGGCCCCAGTGTGCCTACAAAGCTCCCCCACGTGAAGAGCCCTTCACAGGCTGTTCCCTGTTGGCGGGACCTGGGCGTCGTCCTGGACAGTCCATCTGTTTCCTTGTCCCAGCTTCTTCGCAGGAGTGGGATGTTAACGAGACAGCACTGTTCCATTTACCTTGGTCACTATAAACAAGATAAATTGTTTATTGCTCATAGAAGTTTGAAAGTGAAGAGTGGTCCAAGGCCATCGGAGCATTCCTTGGTGTCCCTATGCTCTGTCACTACAAACGATGAAATACTGGTGTTGCAACTTTATGAGCTCAGGCGCTCCAAGCCTGGACGCATGTGTGTAGAACTATTCAGACTGGACAGTGTCCCGCTTTTGAAGGTGTGGGCCAGGGTCAGGTGAATTGTTATGTGTGGAAGTGGCTCTTTTGCTCTTTGTCTTGGGTTTTTTATTATTATTATTATTTTTTTTTTTTTTTGGTTTTTCGAGACAGGGTTTCTCTGTGTAGCCCTGGCTGTCCTGGACTCACTTTGTAGACCAGTCTGGCCTCGAACTCACAAAGATCCGCCTGCCTCTGCCTCCCAAGTGCTGGGACTAAAGGCGTGCGCCACCACCACCCGGCTGGGGTTTTTTTTTTTATTATTAATTCGATTATTTATTTTATTTTATTGTGGGGAGGGTGATGTTAAAATAAAACAAGGTCCTATTTAGTTCAGACTGGCCTTGAACTGACGGTTGAGGATTGTTTCGAACTCCTAAGTGCTGAGGTTATGGATGTGTGCCACGACACCCAGCTCTCAAATTTGTTTGTAGAGACAGGGTTTCACTGTGTAACCCTGACTGTCCTGGAACTCACTTTGTAGACCAGGCTGACCTCCAACTCACAGGAATCTGTCCACTTCTGCCTCCCGAGTGCTGGGATTAAAGACATGTGCCACCATGCCCAGCAAGTGGATGGGTTCTTTGACAACTTAGCAGCTGAGATACTGCTTGTAGCACATCCCAGCCAGGCCACAGTTGTGCACAAGGGCCCTTTCAGAGCTCTCCTTTGCTCCTCAGTCCCAATCAATCCTGAACACACTACCCCAGAGAATCCTGCAGAAAGAGCCTGCTAGGACATCTGCTCATGCCCTCATGAACCGGTCCAACGGCCAGTCCACAGGTACCTGGGACAATGGGGAGAGGATTGGCCCAAGGGACCAGAACCTAAGGGAGGTTATAAGGTGAGACTGTCAAGAGGAAGTCACTATACCTACTCTCTCGTTAGCTGCCCCTGGCCAGAAGTTGCCTAAGAACACGAGTGGGAGCCCTATTGCCTTGTGAGTACCCCATAGCAGATAGGGGAACTTAGACAGTGATGAGGCAGAAATGGTGGGAGGGTAAGGGGAGTAGGAATATCAAGAAATAAAAATGGCTGAGGAGGGAGAAATAAAACACCTTAGAGGATCTAGGCCAGCCAGCACTGAGCTGGTTAACCTCCCCCCACTTTTCTAATCAGGCGGTCTTTCACTATTGACGACTTTGAGATTGGCCGTCCTCTGGGCAAAGGCAAATTTGGAAATGTGTACTTGGCTCGGGAGAAGAAAAGCCATTTCATCGTGGCGCTCAAAATCCTCTTCAAGTCTCAGATTGAGAAGGAGGGAGTGGAGCACCAGTTACGCCGAGAGATCGAAATCCAGGCGCACCTACAGTAGGCTGTCACCCCTGACCCGGCCCCTCTGCCGCTCTGATCAGCTCACATTACTGTTTCTGCAATCCCAGCCCTGTCTTGCTCCACCTGGACCACCAGCCCCAGATCCTCTTTACTGCTCCCTGAGCTCTCTGCACTCTGTCCTGGCTCCTAGTGTAAACTGAAGCTTCCTTTCTCCTTGCCCCAGACATCCCAACATTCTTCGACTCTACAACTACTTCTACGATCATCGGAGGATCTACTTGATCCTGGAATATGCCCCCCGCGGTGAGCTCTACAAGGAACTGCAGAAGAATCGAACTTTCGATGAGCAGCGGACTGCCACGGTCAGGGCACAGGGTGCAGTGTGAGGCTGGGGCCGTTGCTAGAACCTGGAAGCCTGATTTTCTGTTGTGTGGACCCCCGCAGATCATGGAAGAGCTGGCAGATGCCCTGATGTACTGCCACAAGAAGAAAGTGATTCACAGAGACATAAAGCCCGAGAACCTGCTATTAGGTCTCCAGGGAGAGCTGAAGATCGCGGACTTCGGCTGGTCTGTGCATGCCCCCTCCCTGAGGTATGGTGGTGCTCTGGGGCTGTCCCTAGTGTGAGGCTGTGACAATCTGTATCTTGTTCCTCGGGAACACTGGGGTTTGTCTCCATGCAGTATAGACATGATATCTTTACAGAAAAGGTAACCCAGTAATTCACACCCTGAGTTTCTACTCCTTTTTCTATTAAATATCATGGGCCCTCTCTTGCCACATCAGTGAGGAAACTTCCACACTACTGATTGATGATTGCTTGAGATAGGGTCAGGATGGCTTCAAACTCACCATCTAGCCAAAAATAACCTTAAACTTCTCATCCTCCTTGCCTTTACCTGCGTACATCCTAGGATTGCAGGCATGCATTGCCACTCCAGGTCTACCCTCGACCAACCCTGTTCTCTTTTAGGAGCTATGGTCTTGCTCTTTTGCCCAGTCTGTCCTTAAAGGCCCAGGCTCAAGTGAGTGACCATGCCTGGTTGCCCATGTCACATATTTTTTTTGTTTGGTTTCATAGTATTGGGGGTGGAATGAAGGGTGTCGCCTGTGCTAGGCAAGTGCTCTATGACTGAGCTACATCCTTCAGAAACTCTTCCCAGTCTTTAGATGAGATTTTACCCTGTAGTTCAAGCTGGCCTCAAACTGACAGTCTTGTCTCAGCTGCCCAGGTGTTGGGATTAAGCCAGATGGAGTGGTCCACGCCTTTATAGATCCAGCCCTAGGGAGGCAGCATGGCAGGCGGATCTCTGAGGTCAGGGCCAATCTGATCCACCCAGTGAGTTCCAGGCCAGCCGAGGCTATAGAGAGAGAGACTGTGTCTCAAAGACACAAAAACACCCCACAAAGTGTTGGGATTAGAGGTGTACATCGAAGTATCTGGAGACCCCATCATTGTTTAATGCTTCATGGTATTGCGCAGTAAAAATATATGATTTATTTAAGTAACATATGCTTAGTAGGAGTTAGAGACGTTTTTGTTTTTCCTTTGAGATGAACTTTGCCCTCATCTCTGATTGTTTTGTTTTTTCTTTTTTAAGACTAAGATACGTTAGTGTGGCCATGCGGGGACCATGCGCGCCCACCTTGGTACTTTGGTTTTATGTCATTGTCATCTCTAGCCCAGACGCTCAGTCTGATTTACGTGGACACTCCCTTCCCCCCAGGGCATGCTGGGGTCCTACTGTCAGAGAGAAAAGAGAAGCTGTCTGATTTCTGGGACCCTATCCTCTTCCCTCGTCCTACCAGGAGGAAGACCATGTGCGGCACCCTGGACTATCTGCCCCCAGAGATGATTGAGGGGCGCACTCATAATGAGATGGTAGACCTGTGGTGCATCGGGGTGCTCTGCTACGAGCTGATGGTGGGGAACCCACCCTTCGAGAGTCCTAGCCACACTGAGACATATCGGCGGATTGTCAAGGTGGGTTAACTGCTTGGGCTTTTTGGAGTGTAGAAGCCAGGGTCTGGGGTTCGCAGAGTAGATTTACGGGGCTCTGGAAAAACCTCCCTGTTTTGTAAATCCTTTTTATTTATTGTCTGACAACATGATGCTTGTGTACAATGTACCTGGATCATACCCACCCCACCCACTCCCCGGGACTACTTCCCCAACACATGCCCTGCCCACTTTCATGTCCTCTTTCTTTTTATAGCCCACTGAGAGCAGCTAGTATTGCCTGAATGAGCACCAGCAAGCTAACTGTATCCACACTCCCCCCTCTCCGCCAGCAGCCATCCATTGCCAATAACACCTCTAGGGGCTGTCAAGGAAATGTAGTTGGAGTTAAGTAGACAGAAACCTTTCTCCTTTCCTCCCCTGCAGGTAGACCTGAAGTTCCCTCCTTCTGTGCCTGAGGGGGCCCAGGACCTCATCTGCAAGCTGCTCAAACATAACCCCTCAGAACGGCTACCCCTGGCCCAGGTCACGGCTCACCCTTGGGTCCGGGCCCACTCGAGGAGGGTGCTGCCTCCCTCTGCCCTTTAGCCCGCTTCTCAACTTTTGTCTGTCATTAGCTCGGCTTTGTATGTCTGTATATGTGTCAAGGGGAAGGGGATGGTAGTTCACAACTATCTCCAACTCCAGTTCTAGGGGCTCTGACCCCCTCCTTTGACCGGCAAAGGACATGTGGTGCACATACATACAAGCAAAACACAAAATTAAAAGCAAACAAACAAAAAAAAGAGCTGGAGAGATGGCTCAGCCAGTTAAAAGCACCAGCTGTTCTTCCAGAGGTCCAGGAGTTCAATTCCGACCACTACGCGGTGCTCACAACCATATGTAACCCCAGTCCTGGGGAATCTGCTGCCTTCTGGACTTTACAGGCAGTAGGCCTGGATATGCTACTCATATATGCAGGCAGAACACCCATACACAGAATTTTAAGAAACCATCCAGTCTGATTCCCTTCAATTTGCCAAATGTTGAATGTTATTTTAAAAATACTATAAGCCAAAAATGCATTTAGTAAAGTTTATCTATGAAACATGGCTTAGCCTAGCCTATCTTCAATTCAGAAAAATTATGTAAAACAAACATTTTATAATAAAATCTTAAATATTTCATGGTCTTTAATATTGTATTAAAAGTGAAAAATAGTTGGTACAGTTTGGCAACATTACAAAGTCAGCTGGGTGGTTGTGGCACACACCCTGCCACTTGGGAGGCAGAGGCAGGTGGATCTCTGTGAGTTTGAGGCCAGTTTGGTCTAAAGAGCAAGTTTTAGGACAGCCAGAGCTACACAGAGAAACCCTACAGGGTGTGTGTGGGGGGAATTGTGAAGCCCAAAAACCAGAAACAAAGTTAGCTTGCTTTGTCCATACATGTACTTAGGCTGAGTCAGAGGAATCCCAAGTCTGAGGCCAGCGTTGTATACAGATCAAGCTGTAGGCATCACAGTGATTCGAGCAAAGCTTTGTGCCTGCTCTTGGGATTCTTTTCCTCCTATTGGGTTGCCGTGTCCAACTTGAGTATGAAAGTTTTTGCTTCATGCTAATATATTTTATTTTGTCATGTTTGGTTGTTATCTCTTAGAAGCCTGTTCTAACAGACAGAAAGGGAGTGGCTCTGGAGGGGAAGAAAGGTGGGGATAACCTGGGAGGAATGGAGGGAGTGGAAACAAGAATAGGATACATTATGTGAGAAAATAATCTGATACCATACTTTTTAATTATTTAACACTTATTTATTAATAACTATATCTACTTATAACAAATACACTTACTTAACTACTATTCCTACAAATTCCTATGAATGCCTACAACCCCTATACATTCCTACAATCCCTAAGACCTAACCACTAAACCTATTGATAACTATTACAACTATTTTTCTAAGGATACAGTCTCTGGGGCAGGTCCTCAGTCGCCAGGAAACCAGTCTCAGGGGTAGACCCTTTAATGCACTTAGCAGTCCTTTTTCTGGAATATCTCAGACCCAGGTTCGTCAGGGTAAATTGGCTATCGAAGTCTCACCTTAAATAAGGCTTGAGGCTTTCTTCTCTCTGGAAGACCTCAGCCATATGTAGGCTAACTTATTTCCTTCATATTAGCAACTCTGCCGCTCTGCCTCAGTTCCATTCAGGCTGCTGTTCGGACGGGTCAAACTCCTCTAGGCAAAAGCTGAGCCACAGGGTTTAGTCCTTGGCCTTTTGCTGTCTTGCTGAGGCTTTCTCTGCTCACCAGCTTCTTTCTGCCTCAAGGAGATCCGGCCATCAGTTCACCAGCACTTTCTTCAGCAGGACTCGCTAGCATTGGAGCTCTCTAGCATGGGGGCCTTTAGCACCACATCTCCGGGCTCATCCACTTGTCCTTAAATAGGATCACTCCTTGTTCCACCTGCTTCAGCTTAATTTGGGCTCTGCCCACTTAGCAGTTGAAAACAATGCCAGGTCATAAAGTCTTTCTTTGTTTCACCTGGCTTCAACCTTGTTTTTCAGTCTATAGAGACTCTCCTCGTTTCATGTGACTTCATCCATAAGCTGATAAGCTAATTGCTCACAGCCAAGTTGATCTTCATGCCCTGAATTAAGAGACTATCAGAAACCTAGATATTTACTAAATCTAACTTCTGTTAATCTATCAACCCCTACAATAATCTATTTTCAATTAGTTTTTTTAATTAAAAACAAAGTCAAGCCGGGCAGAGTGGCATACTCCTTTAATCCCAGCACTTGGGAGGCAGAGGCAGGTGGATCTCTGCATTCAAGGCTAGTCTTGTCTACAAAGTGAGTCCAGGACAGCCAGGTATACACAGAAAAACCTTGTCTTGAAAAACCAAAAAAAAAAAAAAAAAAAAAAAACCCAAAGTCAAACATGGCCAGTCAGGGTGGCACAGGCCTTTAATCTACTGCTTAGGAGGCAGAGGCAGGCAGATCTGAGTTTGAGCCTGGGCTATATACTAAGTTCTAAGCCAGCCAAGACTACATAGTGAGACTGTTCCAAAAACTAAAATAAAAAGTTAAGGGGCTGGGGTGATGCTGCTCTACCAAACACTCCATGGTAGAACATGGCCGTCTGTTGCTTTAGTTCCATGGTATCCTGGCCTCTGACAGCACCAGGCACAGACAAACAGGCAGGCAACACACTCATACATTTTTAAAAAGTCCTGGTCATGTCACCCCAAAGCAGTGGCCAGCCCATGCCTTTAATCTCAGCATTTGAGAAATGGAAGCAACTGGATTGTCATGAGTTCAAAGACAGCCTGGTATATGCAATGAGATCCAAGCCAGTCTTGACTATAAGGTGAGATCAAAATTATAAATTATAAAAAGCTGCACAGTGAACTGAGCAGAGTTTCTCTACAGCTCTGGCTGTCCTGGAACTCAGAGATCAGCCTGCCTCCGCCTCCCGAGGGCTGGGACTAAGAGCATGTGTGCGTTGCACCCACCGTCCAGCCTGTGCAGTCTTAATCCAGATCTCTATCTGCCGAGTTGGCTGTATGTCTATGTGATGCATTCAGTGAGAAAGCACATTCCAGAATACAGTTACAATTTTATCTCAAGCATTTTATGTAATTGTCAATGGGGGTGGGGGGGCGCAGTCCAGCGGTCATCAGGATACTTACCAAGCTGTTACCAGTTCAGGCAAGACAGGTGGTGGTGGCACCTGCCTTTAATACCAGCTCTTGAGAGGCAGAGGCACACAGATGTTTATGAGTTTGAGGCCAGCCTGGTCTACATACAGCCAGGGTTACATGGAGAACCCTTGCCTCCGGGGGAGAAAAACAAACAAACAAACAAACCAAAACAATCCAGTCCACTCAGGTAACAGTTATCCCTGTTTCATTAATGCCCACCTTCCTCCTCCTTGAGGCTAGGTACTCCAGAATCCTGCCTGTGAGAGGTGGCACCTCCTGGCCACTCTTGGTGCCTGGTGATGCTGCCTTGTCCTGGGAGCTGACCCCGTTCCCTGCTGGAACCCGTTCTCCACCTCCTAAATGCCAGGATTAAAAGTGTGCACTACCACACCTGGCTTCTGCCCTAGAGTGTTGATGCTGGCCTGACTGACCGTCAGATCAGAGGCCTTATGCTTACCACTCTAGGTGGTAAGTACATTGATCAGCTTTTCATTGTTGTAACAAACAAACAAACCTGATGGGACTGGGGAGATGGATCGGTGGTTAAGAGCACTGGCTGCTCTTCCAAGGGACCTCGGTTCAAATCCCAGCACCCACTTGGCAGTACAAAACTGTAATTGCCAGGCATGGTGGTGTATTCCTTTAATCTCAGGGTTTCTCTGTGTAGCCCTGGCTGTCCTGGACTCACTTTGTAGACCAGGCTGGCCTTGAACTCAGAGATCCACCTGCCTCTGTCTCCTGCGTGCTGGGATTAAAATTGTGCACCACCATTGCCCCGCTATCTTTTATTATATTTTTTCTGCAAGCAGTGAACTATATTGATAATGAGAATAGGACGTTCCGTGCCCTATTTGTCAAGAGTTGAACACAGCCCTGGTGACCAGGTGAGGGTCTGAAATCTGAGGGCAGATGCTCAGTGTGAGATCTAAGACAGGTCAGGGCCCCTCTGCAGCCAAGGACCTCTTCTACTTCTTGCTGGGCTGGATGTTTCAGGGATGCTTATTTCTTGGGAGCTATAAGAACCATGAAATCCATCTATCGCCCTGTTGCTGTACCCAAATTCATTCTCAGACCAGGAAATGAGATTGACAAAGTGACCGTTGAGACTAACCCTGGGGCTCCTGAGGCAGCCCAGTACCTTGAAAGAGCGCACCAGGAGAAACAAGTTTGACCATATGACATCAAATTCCCAGTGTCACCCATGAAGAAGACAGAGGACAATAACACACCTCTTCCAACAAAGCCACAGCTATTCTAACAAGGCCACACCTAATAGTGCTACTCTCTACGGGCTCGTGGGGGCCATTTTTACTCAGAGTACCTGTGCTTATTCAGATTGTAGCCCACACACCAAAAGCTAACAACGAAAACACACGATCTTTGTCTTTTGGGCCTGGGTCACCCCACTCAGGATATCTTTTTTCCTTGCTCTGTCCATTCACCTGCAGGGTCATAATCTCTTTTTTCTTAATAGCTGAATGATATTCCATTGTGTAAATGTACTGCATTTTCATTATCCATCAGCGGATGGACATCTAGGCTGTTTTCAATTCTGAGTGAACATGGATGAGCAGGTACCTCTGTGGTAGAATGGAGAGGTCTGGAGAGGAGGTGGATTCTCCCTGAGATTCTGGAGCACCTAGACTCGGAATTTTCCTTCCTCAGAGCCCAGGGATCAGATGGAACACTGAAATAGGGCCTTTGCAGGCCATAAGCATCTGAACAGGTGAGGCCCCGGGAGATTTTTCATATGTTAAATAATTGGTCTAAAGACCCTGAAGGCAGCCGGGCGGTGGTGGCGCACGCCTTTAATCCCAGCACTTGGGAGGCAGAGGCAGGCGGATCTTTGTGAGTTCGAGGCCAGCCTGGTCTACAAAGTGAGTCCAGGACAGCCAAGGTTACACAGAGAAACCCTGTCTCGAAAAACCAAAAAAAAAAAAAAAAAAAAAAAAAAAAAAAAAAAAAAAAGACCCTGAAGGCGATTCCTGCTTGATAAACTGTCTTAGGATCTGATGGATGAAATTCAGAGACTTTAAGAGACTTTAAGACTGAGAAATTGTATGAAGACCAGCCATCCATAGGGACCCTCGCCCAGAGGAAAATATCCTTTTTCAGAAACCTTAATGTTAAATGTTTGTATTAAGTTTTAGGTGCTAGGTTTCAGAGTTAGGGTTTGGGTTTAGGATTTAGAAATTTTATAGACAATTGTTAGGTAATTGTTAAGTTTTAATAAATATATGTGATAAACAAAAATTTACTGTTACAAAGAACCTATGAGGAAGAAGAGGCAGAAAGATTGTTAGAGCCATAGGTGATGAATGGCTGCAGGGAAACAGCGTCTTCCAGGTACAATGGAACTGCTGCACGTAGGAACTTGCAGACTATGGTAGTATGTACAAGACCTGCATAGGTTCAAGCCAGGCAGGGTCCCAGCACTGAGAGGAGGGTGGACAGAAAGTCCCACTCCTAATCCAGAGGCTATCTGCAATTGATGCCTGCTGGCAACGGCAATCAGTTTTCTTTAGCAGTCCCTCACATTCAAATGCAGACCCCATACCCAGGAGTAGCTGGCTAATAACGGCATCAACTCATGGCATTTTTATGGACTTTGTGTTTTGTTTTTCTTTGGGCATATATATGTATGTGTATTTTGTCTTAGTATTTTGCTTGGTTTTTATTTTCAGTTTTGTAGTATTTCTGGTGTTTCTTGTTTTGCTTTTGTTTTTTTTTTATTTTGAAAGAAAGAGCATAAACTTGGGTAGGTAGGGAGGTGGGAAGGATGAGAGGAATTGGGGAAGGGAAAACACTATTAAAATATATTGTATGAATTTTTTCAATAAAAATAAAATATATTAGGCAAAAAAGAGAGAAAAAGGAAAATAGCCAAAATGTACTGATTGTCACACCAAATCATATATATATATATATATATATATATATATATATATGTCAATTTAAAACCCATTTTGGTGGTGGCAAGACATACATTTGGATTATGTTTAGAAGAAGTCAGAAGACTTGCAGAACATGGCTTCTTTGAAAGGAAAAAGACCTCAAGAAAAGAATAAGAACACAAGAACAAAATAAAGACTGTGTGGAGGGGGACTGGAAAGGTCAATGTTAGTGTTGCCAAAAAGGGGAAGATTCCGTAATGATTATCCACAGTAACTGTACAAACTTTTCACACAGGATTCCATTTCAAAAACAGCAACAAGGAGGGTGTGGTGGCACAAACCTTTAATGTCAGCACTTGAGAGGCAGCGTCAGGAGGATCTCTGTGAGTCTGGGGCCAGCTTGGTTTACGGAGAGAGCACAGGACAGTCAGGGCTATTACACAGAGAAACCCTGTCTCAAAAAGCAACAACAAAAACAAACAAACAAACAAACAGGGAAAATACAAGGAACCTAGAGCTTTGGTTGTATTTTGCAGGCTGACAGCTTTTCTACCATCTATTTCCTGTATCACTGCCCTTGGAAAGAATCTCCACCCACTACAGAAACTACAATGCCCTGCGAGATGTGGCCCCTAGGGGCTTGAATCTTCAGGAAATTCTCTCCCTCTCTTTTATTTTAGCCCCAGTGTCTTCTGTTTCTCCCCCACCCTCTGTGTCCCCGCTTTTCTTGTTTATATCAAATCCCGTTTAGGGGAGCCTCTCTTCCCCCCACCAGCAAGACAGGCTTTGATGCTCCTGACGCTTGAGCCTTCCCATCAGAGGCCTAATCGAACTGTGCTACTACTCTCAATCACAGCCCTTCATTTCCCTGAGAGTGTTTGTCAAAATTCCTGATCTTTTTATCTGTGGAATGTTTTCTCTTGAAACAAAATCACATCCTCCACATCCTCCGATGAGAGAAATGCTCTATGCAGAGGGAACGGGAGGCCAGAGACAGACAACCGCGCAAGAAAGTCCAGTCCACAGGCCTTGCTGCAATTCTGTCCACAGTGGGTCGCTATGGGGAGTTCAACACCCGGGTCTGTCAGTGGTTCAAGGATGGAACCAAGAATTCTGGCTCTGTCTTTCTTTCCCGGTTATCTAGCTAGGTTTGGCCCAACCCTGTGCATGCAGGCAGAGTAAAGTATTCCCGTCCCAAGAACCCCTAGAAATGCCAAGAACCCCCAGTGGTGTGTGTGAATCCTGGACACCACCGTGGTGGACATGGGGCCCCGGCGGGACTCGGGATTTCAGGATTTGGGTCTTTTAGGAGCGTCCCCTTCAACTCTCCGAAAGGGCGGGGCGACGAGCACAGCTGTCACCTCCTTGCCGCCACCCGACTGGTTTTCACGCGTGTCCCGCAGCTCAGCAACGGCTCTTCTTCCGGAACTTCCTGGGGTGGCGACCAACCCCAGAGCCCTTCCTGTCCGCCCCCCAGCCAACCGGCCGCCAATCGGCGCGCCTCCGCCAACGCCCCTTAAAGGCGCCGCCGCCACGGAACCCGGCGGACCCCTCGCGGCTCCGGCCCCCACCCGCAGGATGGAGGCCGCCCGGGGGCGGCTCGGGCCGGAGCCGGACCTCCCGGCCGGAGCCGACCATCAGGCAGCGATTTCCAGCGGCAGGCCGTCCGGAACGCCTTCGAAGCCGCCCTCACTCCGGAGGGCGTCCGGGGAGGAAGAGGCTGAGAGCGTTGGGGTCGCGAGCCGTCCCCCCCGGGCGTCCCCGAAGACGCGGAGCGGCAGCGTCGTCCCCCGACCGGGGCGGGACACCGAGGAAGACCAGCCCGGCTTCCCGGCGACGCCGTCAGGGGCCGGGGACAGCCGCGGGGCGCCGGGGTCCGCGCACGCCCCGCCCCGGTCCCCCCGGCCCCAGGAACCGGAGCCCCGCGAGGACCAACCTCCCGCCCTGCGGGCCTGCCGTCGAGGGAGCCCCGGAGGCGTCGCGATGGACGTGGAGCCGCCGCGGCAAGAGGGCGAAGGCTGCAACGACGAAGAGGAGGCGGCGGCGGAGAGGGCCGGCCGCTCGTTCCCCAGCCGCCTTCAGGACAGCCGCAGCCTGGACGGGCTGAGTGGGGCGTGCGGCGTAGGGGCGTCCTCAGCGAGTGGCGAGGCCGGCGCGGGTGGAGGACGCCGCGCCACCATCTCCAGCCCCCTGGAGCTCGAAGGCACGGTGAGCCGCCAGGGCGACCTCACCCACTTTGTCGCCAACAACCTACAGCTCAAGATCCGACTGAGTGGCGCCCCCCCGGCCCTGCCCGCCGGCCCCGGGCTGCCCTGCCTGACGCCCGCACCTACCCCCACCATCCCTCCCATCGACCCGGACGTGCTGAGGGACCTGGAGCGGCTGAGTCGCGAGCTGGGCGGCAGGGTGGACCGTCTGCTTCGCGGGCTGGGTGGTGCGGTGCAGGAGCTGACCGCCCTGAGCGTGGGCTGTATCCAGACCTACCGCGACGCGGTGGACTCCCTCGGCGAGGCCGTGGACATGAGCATCAAGGGCATGTACACCTTGCTTGCACGCTGCGAGGAGCTGGAACGGGCTTTGCAGCCGGTTCAGGGGCTGGCACGCCAAGTCCGAGATATCCGACGCACCCTGGAGGTGCTGGAGGCCCTATGCAAGTGACGGGAGCGCCGAGGAGAGGCCCTACCTAACCTGGCCAGGCCAGGGGCCAACAGGGAGGGCCCTAGGATTCTTCAAGGAGCCCTGGTGGGAGCCGCCTGCTGAGGGGAGGCCTGTCCGTTAGAGGTTCATCCACAGCATTTAGGTGGCCTGTGCCCATTCTCAGCCTAAGGCGTGTGAATGGGGAAGCCGGGAGGATTTTCCTGGGGGGGAAGGGATGTAGCTCCGCTTCTGTTCAGCTGGCCATCTGTAGCTACCCTGTTCTTCCTGACTCTTCCCCCTAGCTAGAACGCCGTCCTTGGGAATACAGGCCCCTAGATCTCTGCTGGAGGGTGGGGCAGACTCCCCCACGCGTGATCCGAAGAGAATAGAAGAGGCCCCGGACCCCGCTGCGGCTATCCCATTTCCAGTGCTCACACCTCAAGTGCCAGGGGCTTTAGGAACTTGAACGGTCCTCGTCCCCACACCATGCAGGCTAGGGCGCACGTCTGCATAACCTGCTGCTTCTTCCCTCTGGTCCCCTCCAATGGCACAGGGTGGAGCTAGCAGGAGTACATTTCGTGGTCGGCGGGAGTGAGGTGAGAGGGGGCTCACCGCTCTCGGGGTTCAGGTAGAATTGTTGCTGGTTTTGGAGCCCACCTGTTGTGGAGTATTCTAATCAGTTTTGGCTTTCTGAGTTTTTGTGGAATTAAAGTACTGCTGCTGCGAAGGCTGAGCCTGTTTCTGTGTGGGTCGAAGGGGTTGGGAAGCCAAAGGGACGCGAATGAGGGCCGGTGTGGCTCCTGGAGCTCCCGGGGTGGGAACTGGGAGTATTGGGGAGGGAATCTCAGGCTGGATGGAGGAGATTATGAGTCAGATTTGAAGGAGGTAATTTCACAAAGGGCCCAAAGAGCCACTAAAAGCAGAAACACAAGCAAGGGCCTCGAGGGGAAAGGACTTGTCTGCTCCCGATGGACAAACAGATGCTGGGCAGATTGCTTATCTTGGTTATGGAGGAAATATAAACTGACTGCTCCATCCCTGACCCCTCTGTGCTGATAATGATTTGAGACAGTTGTGTCCCAATCACAAAGGCTGTGTTAGAATGCATGTAATACATCCAGGGGCTATATGTTACGATCATAAAATCTCCAGGATCACTAAAGTAATGTTTCCCATACCCCAAGACACTCCCACATTTTGGACAGCATTCCAGTACATTTGTTCAGTTCGAACTGTTTCAGGATTAGAAAGATTGCTGTATGAAATATTCCTAGACGTCTCCTTTTCAGAAAATAATTAAAACTTTTAAGGCTACTTTGTTAAAAGATGAACATCAGAATAAAACCAAAAGAGTATTCTATACCTTCATCTCATAACAGTTGAGAATAAATGTACTCATATTACCAAATGCTTTTAAATAAAAGAACTGCCGCTGGCCCGTACGGGGATCGAACCCGCGACCTTGGCGTTATTAGCACCACGCTCTAACCAACTGAGCTAACCGGCCAGCCATACGCGCTCTTCTATTCTAGAGCTATGTAAATGGATAGACGGACCTCCTTGCGGGAAATAGCTTATTTTAAACCCGTTTCATAAAACAGAACACTAGAAAATCCAAACTAGCCAGGTTAGTACTACTCAATTTAGTAATCAAACTGCAGTTCTGACAAGCCTAACAGACGCGATTATGGTATTTGCCTACTGGTGGGGCGGAAATACGTTCAAGGAGGCACAAGATGTTCGAGCACCCACTCCCAAAGTCACACGACGCCAGTGGATGGATGTTATGTGACGTCCAGCTGTCGAGAAGGTTTATAACTTTCCTAATTTCCGTAAAAAATGTGCGCTATGAAGGCACCGCTGGGATTCGAACCCAGGATCTCCTGTTTACTAGACAGGCGCTTTAACCAACTAAGCCACGGCGCCCACACGCCATCGTGCTACCTTCACTCCTTGGCCAGGTCAATTCCAGGGCGCACGACCAAGCAGGAAGCAATTCTTGGCAGTGCTGGAAAAGGTAGCACACAGGAATGAACGCCGGGAAGAAGAGGCTGTAGCGGGGTGGGGTGTGCCTCGGGCACTGAAGTCATTCCAGGACAACAGAACTCTCGTCTGTGAGAGCCAAAACTGTAGACCTAAAGACCTACACACGACGAGGATGGGATTCGAACCCACGCGTGCAGAGCACAATGGATTAGCAGTCCATCGCCTTAACCACTCGGCCACCTCGTCCCCATGAGTAGTCTGTCATTTCGGTTCTCTGAGACCTGAACCTTGCTCCCGACCGGCGGCGGGCCTCGTCCACACACAACTGCAGAGCCAGTTCGCCGAGAGAAACAGCGCTATCTCTCGGCGGCCGGGAACTCGGAACGCTCCGACTGTGGCTGGCTGGCTTTCAAAGACCTGCCCTTCGGTTATCCGCAAACACGCTCGTGAGCTATACTGACAAGGAGGTATCAAGATTTGGCTCCCGAGCTTTCCCGTTCTTGGTCTTTCAGAGATGTTCCTTCTTTGATCGTTGGACAAAAAAATAAAGGAAGTCAAACAAAAGTAGCACGGGTCATAAAACAAGCTGACCCCGACGTGATTTGAACACGCAACCTTCTGATCTGGAGTCAGACGCGCTACCGTTGCGCCACGAGGCCGGCCGGCCACGCTTGTGGGCAGGTCACCCCATGACTATCATAGGAGGCCATCCCTCCCACTCATTCACCCACTCATCCCCAGAGACTCTTTATGGTCCTGAAAACTCCCAAAAGGGAGCCTCTCCCCTTGGAGGAAAACCCACAGACTGGACTCAGAGCGAGCAGCCTCACACCTCTGGCTTCACGGCCTCCCCACGCTGTCCTTGGCGTTCTGTGGAATTGTCAAGTGGAAGGAGATCAATGATAACTCCTCTCGCCCCAAAGGCGAGCATTGGTCTGACTCCGCTATCCTATTGCTAAAGCCTGGTCTTAGCTGGACCCAGAAGGACACCGGGCTATTGGTCTTCTCCCTCTGTCTGTCAGTCTATCTTAATAGCGTTTTCAGCAGGGCTCAGCCCTCGATCCTTCGTCTGCACCGTTCCCTGCTCCAGCTCTCAACTGTGCCCGAGGGCTCCTGAATCTTGCTCACACTCTCGGACCCAGATGTTGGCTCCTGGACCCTTGACTAGTCATTTCTTCTTCTCAAGTCTTCTGGAGGTGCTATGACAGGCCAAGCCGAAATGGGAGACTCATTCTTGGCTCTTACCTCCCCTTCACATGCTTTTAATCCCAGCACTCAGAAGGTAGATTTCTATGAGTTGGAGGCTATAAAATGAGTTCCAGGTCAGCCAAGGGCTATATTGTGAGACCCTGTCTTAAAACAACAACAATTAAAATAATAATGAGTGAAAAATAAAGTCCCTAGAGGAAGGTGAAGCAGAATAATCTGAAATTTAAGGCCATCCTGGGTTACTTAGTGAGACACTGATGGAAAAGAAAAACAAACACCTGGTGTGGTGGTATACCAGAACTACTGTCAAGATCTGTTCAAGGCCGTTCTTGGTTATACTTCAAGCCTGAGGCCAGTTTGTTTGTTTTTCATGGAGTAGTAAGCCAAAAACTAATAAAAATGCTTATATGTAATAAAAGAGGGACACAGATCTCTAGGGGGCTCTATTTTGTAGATTTTTGCGTTTGAATCATGTAAATGTTTAATATTATTACAAAATGAAATTGAAAAGTTAAGATGGCAGGCTGGGGAAAGCCCCTTGATCCAGATCACACCACGTGCCAGTTTGCAAGTAGTTGTGGGATGGGCTAGCAGCTCGTGCCTAACCTCTGTTGGTACTCCTTCTTGAACTGCCAACTCTGTCCCACCATGTGGGTGGTCCTCAGCACCACCGAGCCCGGAGGAAGTGGAGGAGTCACAGCACACCCTCTGTGGGTCACTGACACTGGAGCACTAGTGGACACGCTGGCCAAAGCATGAAGGCCACCTAGGTTAAAACGCCCACCAGCATTGCATAGGGAGGTCTTGATCCTTGATCCAGGTAGACTCCTGACAGATCTGGATGTTCCAGGCAGACAGACTCCCAAATACAGGGAAAACAGCATTATTTTCTGGTGGTCATCATGAAGGGAAGACACCAGCAGTGGCACACTCTTTCTGGAGATGCTGGCGTAATCCTCCACTGTGAGGTGTCTGATCCTCTAGGACAGGCTACAAAGGGAATCCATTCCTAGCAAATGATCTGGGCACCAGCCAGTAAATCCAGGGTGAAGCTGGTGCCCAGCACGTGTTGCCAACACCATGGGTTGAATGGTTGAATGGAATGCCTGTGCCCAGACTCCAGAAGGTGATGTCTGAGAAGGACACAGTTCCCCAGATCTGGCAGTGCCCCAAGTTCAGTGATCTTATGTTCCCTCCCAATGTTGAAGGTCACATTTCCCTATTCCTCCTCCCTCCTTCCCTCCCCTCCACGTGTGTGTGTGTAGACCCCACAAATATTAGGAGAGATGAAAGTCCCAGTCCTGAAGTGAGAAGCCATTTGAAGAGTGCCGGACACCCATAGTACCTCCTATGACCACAGAGTGGCACTAAAACTAAAAAACTAAAAAACCCCGGAAACTCAGAAACAGCTTTTCTACGGCAGGCTTCTGAGAAACAGGGCTGCTGCTGAAAATGACAGGATAGGCCTACAATGCTTAGCTTCACTTCCTTACAACATGAAGTGTGACTACCTGGTTTCTACCATCGAGTAGGCCCCTTAGGATGAACCCCAAACTTTCAAATGCTACAACCTGCGATCCCACATCCAGACCCAGACACAGACCTTTTTCCTCTATCTCTCATGGAGGAGTCATGGCACATACCAGCCATTCCAGAACTTGGGAGGCTGAGACAGAAAAACTGTCCTGAGTACAACGCCATCCTAGGGAGGGTACACATTGATTTCAGGCCAGCCAGGACTACAGTGAGACCCTGACTCTTTAAAAAAAAAAAAAAAAAAAAAAAAAAAAAGCCGGGCCGTGGTGGCGCATGCCTTTAATCCCAGCACTTGGGAGGTAGAGGCAGGCGGATCTCTGTGAGTTCGAGGCCAGCCTGGTCCACAAAGTGAGTCCAGGACAGCCAGAGCTGTTACACAAAGAAACCCTGTCTCGAAAAACCAAAAAAAAAAAAAAAAAAGTATTTCTTGATCTCTTGATTCCCTCTAATCAGATCCATCCTGATTCAAGCCTCAGTCTACCCATCTAGATGTTTCTTTCATATCTTCCTCATTCATCTTCTACTTAAAATCTATTTTCCATGCTGCAACCAGAGTCTAGAATACAAACCTATGTCTTAATCCATGTCTGCAGAAGCTGAAAAGACTTAGCTCTCCTGTACGCCTCCAACATGTGATCTTTTCTTCCCCTTCATAGGCTTCAGGATCACTGGCTTCCTTTCTGTTTGGAAAACACACAGGGTTATCTAGCCCTTGCTCCTTCCTTCGTCTGGAATGTTGTTTCCCCAGAACCCCACAAGGCTGGCTCCTGCCCTTGGATCTTGGGAAATCTTCAAAAGCAAGTCCTAGCCTTTCCTCACTCTTTGTCCTGTGATACGTGCTTCTTTTGCCTGGGGACAGCCTTCAGCTACACCATCACCGAGCTAAGCTTCACACGTGACAGGCAGGGAAGAGACATGAACCCTTCATTCTTTCATTTCCTCTGTGCCATAAGCACTTGTTTTTGTTTGTTTTAGGTTTTTTGTTGTTGTTGCTGCTGTTATTATTATTTTTTTTTTTTGACGGGCGGTCCTGTAGAGTAGGCTGGCCTGGAACTCACAGTGATCCACCCACCTGCCTCTGCCTCTCAAGTGCTGGGATTAAAGGCGTGCACCACCACGCCCCTGGCTTCCACCAGTCTTTCATACTAAAACTGTGTGTGTGTGTGTGGGGGGGGGGTTCTTTTATGTGGTTGGGGAATCATATCACATCAGACTTGTTCCCCTTTATTCAGAAGAGCTCGCCTGTCTTTCATGGCCTTTAACTAAAATATGTTGACTCTGAGTTCTAAATGTTTTCACTCACTGTCTTAGGAAAAGGAAACCCATTCATTACTTTAGGGAGACAGAAACATATTTCTTCTCATCTTTTGACCAATTCCTTGAAACAAAAATTTAGGGATACTCTCTTTTCAAAGCTCCCCTTTGGTATTATACTAGTGTTATCCTTTAATTTTGTTTTATTTATAGCCCCCATTACCTTGCAGGTTTTCTTTTTCTTTTTTTTTTTAATGAATATAAACTGGAGGGAGAGACTTTAGTTTATATATCGACGTACTCTCAGTGCCGAGCACAGTGCCTGGCACTTACTTGGGAGACATAAATATTTGCTGAATGAATGAAATCAGAAATATCTCTGAGCCTTGTCTTTTAGGCTAGTTTAAAAGCACAAAGAAGAGACCTGGAGAGAAGAGAGACTGCAAATGGGCTGGGAGCTCGGTTGACAATGGGACTCGATTTTGAACCACGAAGGTGTCCGATCCACAGGGAATTCATGCGAAGCCCCAGAGCAGTTAGGTGGCCCTGGTAACAAACAGGCTCTTGGTCTGTAACTGCGCAATGTCAGGGGCCCGACACCTCAAAGCGAGAGTGGCATTGGTGGTGCGTCAGCGTTCCAGCCTGCGTTAAGCCTCCCGGCGACGCAGACGTCGTTCCACCCCCCGCCCCATTCTTCACCCTTTCGATGCCCTCGGTTCCCGAAGCCCTCACCTCACCCACATCCTATCTATTCTAACCGTCCCAAGGCTGCGCGTTTCCGCACCTGGCCAGTCTCTCGGGGGAAATCAGAGTCACTCTTCGGGAAAGTTTTGGTCTGTGTGGGGGGTGGGGTGGGGCGGGGTGACTTGATGCAACTGCGGGACAAGCTCGGCACACACGCCTCTCCAGGACAGCGGACAGCAGAGGAGAAGGAGGATCCGGGGGTCCCGCGTGCGCCCGGTTAGGTGCTCGGCGCCGCACGCCCGCCCACCAGCGGCCCCAGGAGGGCGAGCGCAGCCTTGGGACAGCGGGCCCTCTGCGCTATCGCGAGACTTCTGGAAACACCGGCGTGGCGCCTGCGGACGCAGTTACCATGGCAACTGGGCGGCGCCTGGGCGCGCGGGAAGGAGGCTTAAACAGAGAGGGCTGGCCTGCTTGGGCTGGGGGACTTGAGGAGTGACCGATCCACTTCGGAGTTCCACCCTCAGACACCACGGCCTCCCACCTGGGTCCCCGAGGCCATGAGTCGGATCTCCGGGCTCGTCCCCTCTCGGTTCCTGACGCTCTTGGCTCACCTGGTGATTGTCATCACTTTGTTCTGGTCCAGGGTAAGTAAGACATGAACGGTACGCGCGCGCGAGCCCTTCTGTCCCTCGCATTCTCATCTTGGAGTGGATGGGCCCAGCTCAGCTCAGTCCTCTCCTACACAGGGTGTCACTCAACCCGTGGCTCCTGTTCTCCAGCCCCTCCCCGACCCGTCCCCGACACCCCGTACCTCTTTTGACATTTCTTTCTTTCTTTCTGCCTGGCTCACCAGGAAAGCAACATCCAGGCTTGCCTGCCTCTCAAGTTCACCGCCGCGGAATATAAGAAGCAGGACATCCAGTGAGCTCTTGGGACGCGGCGAGAGTGAAGGGATCTTCAAAGGAGTCCAGAAGCCTTGATCTTGTAACCCCTTTCTCTCTGCAGACTGGTGGTGGCGCTCTGCCTCACCCTGGGTCTCTTTGCAGTGGAGCTGGTCGGTTTTCTCTCAGGAGTTTCCATGTTCAGTAGCACCCAGAGCCTCCTCTGTATCCTTTCTGCCAACCCAGCGTTCCAATATGACTCATCTCCATCACCACTCTTTCCACCTCTGTAGACCTTTTGGGCACAAATCTCTGCCCTAGGTGGCAAACCGAGTCACTCTAGGTGAAAGGTTTTAAACAGTGTGTGGGAATTAATAGTCTTCAAACATTTGTTAAACCCTGAGCCAGCTTCTAGCGATCCCCAGATGGCAATAAAACCATTTTCTCAGCCCCGATTTGTGACACTCCCCTTTAATCCCAGCACTTGGGAGGCAGAAGCAGGCAGATCTCTGAGTTAGAGGCCAGCCTGGTCTACAAACAGAGTTCCAGGACAGTCAGGACATTTACATAGAGAAACCCTGTCTCGGAAAACAAAAACCAAAGCAAAAACATTTTCTCCTGTTTGAGGGGGAGGCACATACACATCTGTAAAGCTTGGCCATCGTCGTGGTGGCACACGCCTTTAATCCCAGCACTCGTGAGGCAGAGGCAGGTGGATCTCTGAGTTTGAGGTCAACCTGGTCTACAAGTGAGTCCAGAACAGCCAGGGCTACACAGAGAAACTGTGTCTCGAAAATAACAGCAACAACAAACAATATGCTGTAGGCCTGTGTAAAATATAAAGCTCTATGAGAACTCAGAAGGGACCAAGAAAATGAACCACATTGGAAGGTTCTTGATGGGTAAATGTGGTGCCACAGGCCTTTTAATCTTAGCACTAGGGAGGCAGAGGCCGGTGGATCTGTGAGTTCAAAGCCAGCATGGTCTACATAGTTCCAGGACAAGCCAGGGTTACATAGAGAGACCTTCTCAAAAAAAGACACTCTTGAACTGTGGATAAGGAGGACCAGGGCACTGGAGAAATTCTCACTGTGTATCAGGCCTGTAGGTATTCTTGTGTGGCCTAAGGCAAATGTGACATTAATCCTACCAAAAGTGTACACAGAGAGATCCCGTCAAAGCAAGCTCAGCTCTGAGCTCCTAAGCATAAATGCCCCCAAATCAGAAGGCATGGCTGCCAACTCTGGCACTTGCTTTATGGGAAGGGAACATGGGATGATTTTAAGTCCAGATATCACCTGTTACTTTCCTTGACTCTGGTGTTTTTAAGCCATTGCAGCCCACAGTAGCGCATCTGTGGCCCTATCTTTCTTCATATTCGAGCGATGGGAATGTACCACATACTGGTACATTTTTGCCTTCTGCAGGTGTCGTAGCACTCAATATTTTAGAATCGGGGGGTGGAAAATCCATCACAAATCGGAAGGTTTCCCCCACCTAGACCTTTCTGGCCGACACATGTGAAATTAGTAGTGTTTTGAAGTTTCATACCCATCCCCAAACACATTCCCTTAAAGGTTTGGAGGTTTGGGTATTTGAGTTGGAAGGGGCCCGACCCCAACCCCTTCTTTTCACAGTGCCTTCCCAGCTGTCACTGAAACTGCGTTATTCATCGCTGTCTTTGGGCTGAAAAAGAAACCTTTCTGATCACGCCCATGATGTCTGGACCAAGGCTGGAAGAGTAATGAGCTGCCTCCCGCTGCTGGAAGAAGAAAGGCATACCCTTGTTTCAGTTTTCTCTCTCCCTACACTTTTGGCCCTCCCAACTCCTTCTAAGAGAGGATGGCAATGTTGGGATAAGATCTCAAATCTTGGATTATGCTTTTATTAGAGCTTTATAATAAAATTCATTTTATAATAAAAGCAAGGCTTACACTATTTTTCAGAAGACAATTGGGTGGGCCAAGAAGCTGGTGTGAATAAGTAAGGGCTTTTTGTAGCCTTACTGTAGGTGGTGCTTCTATTTCGATTTTTACGGTACACGCTAAGCGGAAGTAAGTGGGCGGAGATATGTAAATAAGCACCGCTGGCAGAGCTAGTTTGCCTTATGAGAGCGGAGCATTCTGGGAGGGTTTTGTTTCTCCCTTTTTGGCGCCGAATGGAAAATAACTTATTTCAAGCGACTTGCAAATATATATTACTCTCGGGTCGCAAGTACTCTGAATCACTTGGTCCGTTCTAAAGTGTCGTATTCTCACCTTCGGTCATACCGGGAATGTCTTTACTTAATGACAAATGGGCTCCCTGTGGCCTGTATCGTCAGGAGGTTAATCCTTACCTGTTCCTCCTCTCGGAGGGCAGATAGAAAATGATGATCGGAGTTCACATGATCTGCTGATTAGCAATCCGTGAAATCAGGACTTGACAACACCCTGATTGCTCCTGTCTGATTCCCTGACGATCACACTTATTTTTTTAGCGTTTTAACTGATAGAAACTTGCTGCTCAGATGCTTGAGAAATTTGCTTACCTTTGGCTAGGCACTATTGACAACACTGAGAAGATAGGGGTCTTGTGACCCATACTCAGCTCTGGGCTCGCAGAGACAGGAAAGAAATTCTTTGCCAGTACTCCCAGTTATTTAATTTTACAAACTGTGGTACATTCTACAAAAAACGTCTTAGGAGTTTCTTAGCAATGCTTGAGGTTGTAACTTGATAACTACCAATATGTTCTATATGTCTCAGTTAGTTGCTGATAAAGAGTTTAACTCTCTGAGAAGTCCAAACCCACGCAGTTCCATATATCTTTACTGATCCTGGAAAAAAATTACTTTCTCAGGAGCTTTATTGACAGGTTGCCAAACATAACTATTATTTAAATTAAATAGGGTGACTTGCAATTAAGTATGTTATGTTTACACTGGAGGTACAGCTCACTGGTAAGTGCATACTTGCTATGCTGAGGCCTTGGGTGAAATCCTCACCATCAAAAACTTAAAATAGCCAGGCCCACAGTCTCAGCAACCAGCGTGCAGAGGCAGGGGCGCCCCAAGTTCAAGGCCCACCGTGTCTACATAGTGTGTTTCCAGCCAGCCAGAGCTGAATAGTGAGACCCTGTTTCAAACAAAGCAATAGGAACTTGCTGTCCTGGGGGGGGGGGTGGATGGACAAGTTGGTAGGCTCTGGAGGTGCTATGCCGGTTTCTCTGCCATCAGCACCGTGCTGATGGCAGAGAAGGGGAGGGTTCAGCCGCTCAGAACGGAGGCTGAGGTTGGCCAGAGAAGGCTCAGGCAGGCTTGAATCCGCTCCGTCTACCAACTGCTCAGCTTTATCCTCTGGAACTGCATTGTCAATACAGATAGATCCCTTTGACCCCAGAAAGTCTGCTCCTTTGTGTAGGCAGATCTTTCAAAGGTTCCTCAAAGTACTTTTATAAAGCAGTGAATTTTTTTTTTTTTTTTTGGTTTTTCGAGACAGGGTTTCTCTGTATAACAGCTCTGGCTGTCCTGGACTCGCTTTGTAGACCAGGCTGGCCTCGAACTCAAAGAGATCCGCCTGCCTCTGCCTCCCAAGTGCTGGGATTAAAGGCGTGCGCCGCCGCCGCCCAGCCGTAAAGCAGTGAATTTAAGAGAACTAAAAGTGAAGCCTGGACAAGGCTTTTTTGTAACACATGTGCCATGAAACACAATCCCTTGTTTGTCAGTCATATTTACCTCTCCAAATTTTCCTGAATTTCTCTTTCACGAGGTTGTAACAATTTTATATACACTGGCTGTAGTGTTTTATATACAGGTATGTGCTCACTTCAGCAGCATGTATACTAAAATTGGAAGGATACAAAGAGGATGAACATGGTCCCTGTGCATTCCATATTTTTCATGATTTTTTTCCTGTAATTTTAAGAGACTACATACTAATGGGAGGTGGGAGGGCAGATGTCAAAAACTTGAATAATTTAAAAATATCACAATTAAACATGAGCTGATTTCCCTAAAAAACTTTAAATAAAAAAAATTTAAAGGT
>CAJQZJ010032004.1:164586-244116 GCA_907164525.1 Lophiomys imhausi | reverse complement strand
AAGAAAGAAAGAAAGAAAGAAAGAAAGAAAGAAAGAAAGAAAGAAAAACAGTAATAGAAGTCTAGCATGGTGGTCCATGTCTTTAATTCCAGCATGGTCCTTCAAAAGAAGAAGAAGGGGGGGGGAGGAGGAGGAGGAGGAGGAGGAGAAGGGGGGAGGAGGAGAAAGGGGAGGAGGAGGAGGAGGAGAAGGAGGAAGAGGTGGAGGAGGAGGAAGAGGAGGAGGAGGCAGAGGCCTTTAATTCCGGCACTTGGGAGGCAGAGGCAGGCAGATCTCTGTGAATTGAGGCCAGCCTGGTCTATGGATTGAGTTCTAGGAAAGCCAGAGCTACACAGAGAAACCTTGTCTCAAAAAACGAAATGTAAGAGTAGAATTTACATTAAAGAATATTGTAGGAGCCGGGCGGTGGTGGCGCACGCCTTTAATCCCAGCACTTGGGAGGCAGAGGCAGGCGGATCTTTGTGAGTTCGAGGCCAGCCTGGTCTACAAAGCGAGTCCAGGACAGCCAGAGATATTCAGAGAAACCCTGTCTCGAAAAACCAAAAAAAAAAAAAAAAAAAAGAATATTGTAGGAATCTAGAGAGATGGCTCAATGGTTAAGAGGACCTGGGTTCAAATCCTAGCACCCACATGGTAGCTTATTCCAATTCCAGAGGATCCAGTGTCTTGTTCTGTCCTCCATGGGCACCAGCCACACACTTAGTGCACAGATATGCATGCATACATATCACGTACATAATACATATAAAACACACATAAAATAATAAAAATATAAAATAAAAAAGAATATTGTAGGGTGGGGGTATAGCTCAGCTACAGTGTTTAGCTAGCATGACCCTGGGGTACTTCCCCTACAGGAAGAGTATACCTCCATATTGTTTGTATTGTGCAGTAAAATATATAATAAACTTACACATAAGTGCACACTTTCCTGGGGACACACCTGGTCAACCATTCCAACAAAATGTTCATCACCAATTACTTTTTTGTACCCAAACCCTGAGTCACTTCTCTGGTTTTAGCTCCCTTCTCTGTATGTTTATGTTGAACATTTCCCTCTCCTTTTTTTTTTTTTTTTTTCTTCTAAGACACAGTTTCTCTGTGTAGCCCTGGCTGTCCTGGACTCACTTTGTAGACCAGGATGGCCTTGAACTCACAGAGATCCGCCTGCCTCTGCCTCCCAAATTCTGGCATTAAAAGCATGTGCACCACATCTGGCTAACACTCCCCTCTTTTAAACTGTTTCTCATTTGCCTTAGGAACAAAGGTTTCCCTGTTTTGTCTTCCACTCCTCTGGATGCTTTTCAGGTTTGTTTAATAAGGATTTTGTGCACATTTGTTTGTGGAGGGACAATGCAGGTACCTGTGTATCAGTCACAGAAACCATTCCTCAGAAGCCACCCATTTTGCTTTTTTTTTTTTCTGTTTTGAGACAGGGTCTCTAATTGGTACCTGCCCTATTCTGGGGTTACAAATATTTGCCCCATATCCATACCTGGCTTTTTAGGTGCTAGAACTCAAACTCGGGTCTACGAGCTTATAAGACAAGTACAGCGCTGAGCTATCTCTTCACTTTCTGGTTTTTAAGATAATTAGATGCAGTGTGTGTGACAATTGCTGGGAACATAGTCCAGGCTGTCTCTCCTCTGCTTGCCCATTAAATAAATGTTGGTGATTACTAGATCCTTGCTTCCTCCTCCTCCTCTTCTTCTTCTTCTTCTTTTTTTCTTTGAGGCAGGGGTTCTCTGTATATCAGCCCTGGAGCCCTGGCTGTCCTGGACTCACTTTGTAGACCTAGGTTGGCCTCCAACTCACAGATATCCACCTGCCTCTGCCTCCTGAGTGCTGGGATTAATGTGGCCACATGAATGTGGAGTTCAGAAGACAACTTACCAGAGTTAGTACTCTCCATCTTGTTTGTCTTAGGAACAAGCGTCTTTATCCTTTGAGTCATAACTCCATCCCTCCTTTTTTTTTCCTTCTTGTTTAATATAAGGTCTCATGTAACCCACAACACCTGGAACTTGCTCTGTATCTGAGGATGACCTCCAATATATGATCCTCCTATGTCTATCTCCCATGTGTTGGGGGTCACATGAAGAATTGTTCAACCATGCTCAGTTTTTGTGGCATTGGGATTGCAACTTAAGGTCATGTGCATGCTAGGCAAGCATCCTCCCAACTGAAGTATATCCTTAGCTCCCCATCCCCAGTCACCTCTCTAGTCCTTTCTATTTTTCTGTAACTGTGGAGCAGCAGCTCTGAACCCAGACATTTCACTGCCACCAAAATTCCCTCCCCTCCCTCTGCCTCAGTCCCTCATCTATGCTTGGGACCACCAGCTATCTATAAGTCAACACTTACCAACTAGCATCGGAAACAGATTTTCATTTTGCTGGGATGTTAGTGGCTTTCTGGCTCTGAGGACTATATTTATTTGGTTGGATGGTTTTGGGTTTTTGGGAACAGGATCTCTCTGTTATGTAGCCCCTGGCTGTCCTGGAACTTGCTATGTCAATTGCACCAGCCTTGAACTCACAGATCTGCCTGCCTCTGTTTCCTGATTATTGCATTAAAGGTATGCGCCACCATGCCTGGCTGTAGACCTCAGGACTGTGTTAGAGACCCTCTTCATACTTAGAGGAACAAAGTCTGCAGCCTGAATACTCTGAAAGGCTCTGAAGTTTGAGTCCTGAGGGTTCTCTTTCCTGCCGCTTTATCCAAGATCTGTAGTTGTCTGACACCTTCTGTGAGGGTGTTAGGTCTGCTATGGGTGTGTTTCCTGCAAGGCTGGGGGGCGGGCATCATGCAGCTTGAGGAGCAGCTGTCTGACTGTTGAACTTGCTACTTCTCAGTAATCAAAATCTTTATGAGGTGTGGAAGAGTGTGCTACAGCTGCCTATGAAAGGGACCAAATTGGCTAATGTCAGTTCCCAGACTGTCTGGTGGGACTTTAAGGAAGACTGAGCTAATCCAGGTGGACATAGGGTAGAAGAGTAGAAGATTATCAGATCTACAACATCTCCTTAGGACCTTTTCCACGAGTTGATTTGGATTATGGGGGAGATATGTTGTTTTCAACTGCCCAGCATCCTTTTCCTAAATAAAGCACCCATTTGTCTTCTGTAATAGTCCCCCATTTTTAGTCTTTATGTTCAGTAAGAGGCTGGTATCCATCGTTCCCTCCTGATCCTCTTTTTTTCTTTTTTTGCTGCAGGGGTGACTAGGTGACCTAAACCTGGCCACTAACAGCAATCCATCCTCCCTGCTCCAGGGATTAACTCAACTATAAACCTTAGCAAGCCAGGACTTGCGCAGCATGTCTGGAAAAGAAAATCTTAGGCTCTGTCTTAGGGTTTCATTGCTGTGAAGAGACACCGTGACCACAGCAACTCTTATAGGAAAATATCTAATGGGAGCTGGCTTCCAGTTCAGAGGTTTAGTCCATGATCATGGTGGGAAGCAGGGTGGTATGTGTCAGACATGGTGCTGGAGGAGGAGCTGAGAGTTCTGCATCCTTATCCACAGGGGCCTGAGACATAGTGGCCAGACCAGAGCTTCTAAGACCTCAAACTCGCCCCGACAGTGACACACTTCCTCCATTGAGGCCATCTAATAGTGCCCCTCCCCATGGGCCAAGCATTTACAAAAATGAGTCTGTGGGGGTCATGCCTATTCAAACCACGACAGGCTCTGATAATGAAAAACATGCTGAAAAAGAAACTTGTTGAAATGGTGAGGAGGCAGTGTCCTGGAGTGGCACAGGCCTTGCAGAGGACTCGAGTGCTCCCACATCACATAGCTCACAACATCCTATAGCCCCAGCTTCAGGGGGATGGGATACCTCTGGCCTCCACGGGCATATATCCACATAATTTTAAAAAATCAAAATGACCGGGAATGTTGGTGCATGTCTTTAGTCCCAGTACTCGGGAGGCAGAGTCAGAGGCAGGAGGATCTCTGTGAGTTGGAAGCCATACTGATCTACATAGCAAATTCCAGGAAACTGAACTACATAATGAAACCATGTTTCAGGGGCTGAAGAGATGGCTCAGTGGTTAAGAGCACTGGCTGCTCTTGCACAGGTTCTGAGTTCAATTCCCAGCAACCACATGGTGGCTTACAACCATCCGTAATGAAATCTGGTGTCCTCTGCAGACAGAACACTGTATACATAATAAATGAAATACTTAAAAAAAAAAAAAGAAAGAAACTATGTTTCAATAAATAATGTTCTGGCTTTTCCAGCCAGGACAACTGAACTACATAAAGAAACCATGTTCCAATAAATAAACAAATAAGTCAATAAATAATTTTCTGGATTTTTGAGACAGGTATCCTTGGCTGTCCTGGAGTCAAATAAAGGAAGGAGCAAACCGAGTCTGACCTCTGACCTCCACATGTGTTATTAGATGTGTGCAATGACACACAAATACATGAATAAAATGTAATAAAGGCATTAAAACTGTAATAGAAAAACAAAACCAAAATAACCTACAGTGAAGTACAATTTCATGATTAGATAAGCTAATGGGCACACACCAAAATCTAGAAAGAGAACTAAATAACTAGAGTTTGGTGGACACTAAGGATGTTATTTTAAAAAAGCAAGTTGGGGCCAGGTGTGGTGGTGCATGTCTTTAATCCATTCATTTGGGAGGTGGAGGCAGGTGGATCTCTGTGAGTTCCAGGCCAGCCTGATCTACAGAGTGAGTTCCAAGACAGCCAGGGCTACAAAGAGAGACTGACTCAGAAAACAAAAACAGCCCTGTGGTGGTGGTGCACGCCTTTAATCCCAGCACTTGGGAGGCAGAGGCAGGTGGATGTCTGTGAGTTTGAGGCCAGCCTGGTCTACAAAGCGAGTCCCGGACAGCCAGAGATATATAGAGAAACCCTGTCTCGAAAAACCAAACCAAACAAAACAAAACAAAAACCAAGAAACAAAACAAGCAAAAAAAAAAAAAAAAAGTTGGGGAACACACACACATGTTTTTTTGTTTTTGTTTTTTCGAGACAGGGTTTCTCTGTGTATCCTTGACTGTTCTAGACTCACTCTGTAGATCAGGATGGCCTTGAACTCATAGAGATCTGCCTGCCTCAGCCTCCCGAGTGCTGGTATTAAAGGTGTGCGCCCCCACACCCGGCAAGTTTTAATTTTTTAAATTATATGTATGTGTATGAGTGTATGTACAACCTCCCACAAATGAGGCAAGAGCTCCTCCTCTGAGCTATACCAGGGTGTGTGTGTGTGTGTTTCCAAAAAAAAAAAAAAACTGAAAACAGATGTGCACACATGTATACACAACAATCACAGCAGAATCACTCAAGAAAGCCAAAGGGAAGCGATCCACGTGTCCAGTCACAGGTGATGCACCAACAGGAGGGGGCACGCACGTCCAGTGGGGCATCATTCAACTTACATAGTAACGTCTGTGCACCAGATGGAGAATGGACAGCGAACACAGGGCCAGTAGGACAAGAACTTCCAGCATTCCAGAGTACAGGAGGAGAGCCATGACGGTTATGATTTAGATTGCTTGGTTGCTTTTTTTTTTTTTTTTTAAATTATTCTAAGTTGGGGCTGAGAAGGTGGCTTGGTGGTTAAAAGCACTTACTGCTCTGGCAAAGGACCTGTGTTTGGTTGCTAGCACCCACATGGTGGCTCACAACAATCTATAATCACAGTGCTAAGGGATCCATCGCCCTCTCCTGGCCTCTACAGTCATGCACATGGAGTGTATGTATGCAGATAAAACACTCATGGACATAAAATAAGCAGATCTAAAACTTTTTTTTTTTTGGTTTTTTTGTTTTGTTTTGTTTGGTTTTTTTTTGTTGTTGTTGTTTTTTCGAGACAGGGTTTCTCTGTGTAGCCCTGGCTGTCCTGGACTCACTTTGTAGACCAGGCTGGCCTCGAACTCACAAAGATCCACCTGCCTCTGCCTCCTGAGTGCTGGGATTAAAGGCATTTGCCTGGGCTGGAGAGATGGCTCAGCGGTTAAGAGCACTGGCTGCTCTTCCAGAGGTCATGAGTTCAATTCCCAGCAACCACATGGTGGCTCACAACCATCCATAATGAAATCTGGTGCCCTCTTCTGGCCTGCAGATATACCTGCAGTCAGAACACTGTATACATAACACTGTATACATAATAAATAAATCTTAAAAAAAAATTAAAAAAAAAAAAAAGGTGTGTGCCACCACCGCCCGGCTTTTTTTTTTTTTTTTGGTTTTTTTGAGACAGGGTTTCTCTGTGTAGCCCTGGCTGTCCTGGACTCACTTTGTAGACCAGGCTGGTCTTGAACTCACAGAGATCCACCTGCCTCTGCCTCCCAAGTGCTGGGATTAAAGGCGTACGCCACCACCGCCCAGCAATCTAAAACTTTTTAAGTGATTAGTTAATTAATTAGAGGCAAGGATCTCATTATGTAGCTCTGGATGGCCTGGAACGTGTTACGTGGAACAGGCTGGCCTTGAACTCCCAGAGATCCAGCTGCCTCTGCCTCCTGAGTGCTGGCGTTAAAGGCCACCCCTGGCTATTTCCTCTTTCATTAGTCCATGTGTACAAAGTAATGAATTTCATTCTGATATTTCCATGCCTGTATGCAACATAATCACATTCACGCTCTTTATTACTGTTTAACCCCTCTTCTCCTGGTCCTTAGCCCCTCTTGTATCTTATTCATTCATTTATTTAATTTTGAGACAGGGTCTTGCCATGCAGCCCTAGTCAGATTAGAACTTGCTATATATATCATCTTTCCAATAATTTCAATTCTTGGAATTATTTTAAGTTTTGTTTTTGTGATTCATTATCAGGAAATGTTTGATTAGTGTATCTATTTTATATACCTATACACCAAGGCAATGTCTCTTTAATTTTTATATAAATTTATATTATATATACATATATAATATATATTATATATATATAATTTTTGCGCTCAGGAGGCTGAGGCAGGGGGATGCCCATATACAAGAAAATAGTAACTTTAAATATTTGTATGCATCTGCATGTGTGCACTCAGAGGTCGGAAGCAACTGGATTCACTTAGCAAGAGTTCCGAGCAGTTATGAGCTACCCATGCGGTGTTGAGAATCCAGTCTGGGTCTCCTGAGAGCACAGCAAGTGTTCTTAACCATCATGCCATTTCTCCTGTCCCCTATAATAATTTTTTTTTTTTTTGGCCAGGAATGGTGGCACATGCCTTTAATCCCAGCACTAGGGAGGCAGAGGCAAGTGGATCTCTGTGAGTTCAAGGTCAGCTTGGTCTACAAAGAGAGTCCAGGACAGCCAGGTATACAGAGAAACCTTGTTTCAAAAAAAAAAACACAAAAATTTTTATTTATTTATTTATGTATTTTTAGTTAAAACAAAATAGGTATGGTGGCCTTAACTGCGTATAATCCTAGAATTTAAGAAATGGAGGCAGGCCGGGCGGTGGTGGCGCACGCCTTTAATCCTAGCACTTGGGAGGCAGAGGCAGGCGGATCTTTGTGAGTTCGAGGCCAGCCTGGTCTACAAAGTGAGTCCAGGACAGCCAAGGATACAAAGAAAAACCCTGTCTCGAAAAAACAAAAAAAAAAAAAAAAAAAAAAAAGAAATGGAGGCAGGAGGATCAGGGTAATCCTCTACCATACAGGGAATTTGAGGACAGCCTGGGTTACAGGAGACCCTGACTCAAAATAATAATAATAATAATAATAATAATAATAATAATAATAATAATAATAAGCCGGTCATGGTGGCACACACCTTTAATCCCAGCACTCGGAAAGTAGAGGCAGGAGGATCTCTGTGATTTTGAGGCCAGCCTGGTCTGTACAGTGAGTCCAGGACAGCCAGGACTACACAGAGAAACCCTGTCTCAAAAAACCAAAAAAAAAGCCGGGCGGTGGTGGCGCACGCCTTTAATCCCAGCACTTGGGAGGCAGAGGCAGGCGAATCTTTGTGAGTTCAAGGCCAGCCTGGTCTACAAAGTGAATCCAGGACAGCCAAGGATACACAGAGAAACCCTGTCTCGAAAAACCAAAAAAATAAATAAACAAACAAACAAATAAATAAATAAATAAATAAATAAACAAAGCTGGAGTCAGGAGGTGGTGGCACACACCTTTAATACCAGCACTTGGGAAGCAGAGGCAGGTGGATCTCTATGAGTTCAAGGCCAGCCTGGTCTATGGAGTGAGTCCAGGACAGCCAGGGTTACACAGAGAAACCCTGTCTCAACCCCCCCCCAAAGAAAAACCAATACTAATAATAGTAACAACAACCATAATAATAAAACTTTGGTCATCAGCCCGTGGTGTCACTGGGAGCCCTCAGGAGGTGGAGCCTGTTGGAAGGAAGTTAGAATTTAATGTCACAGGAACACATCCTTGAAGGGATGGATACTCATGCACCTCTCTGCGATGGTCTCCGCTGCCACAGGCCCAAAGCAGCCAGGCCAAGTGAGCGTGAATGAGAACCTTGTAAGTAAAAGTAGACCTCTTGGACATTTTACCCTTGTAAGAGAAAGCTGACTAAACCTGGTTGAAAACAATGAATTGACTTTTTAAATCTTTTATTTTTATTTTATTTTATGTTTAAAGATTTATTTATTATGTATATAGAATTCAGCCTGCAGGCCTGAAGAGGACACCAGTTCTCAGTATAGATGGTTATGAGCCACCATGTGGTTGCTGGGAATTGAACTCAGGACCTCTGGAAGAATAGCCAGCGCTCTTAACCTCTGAGCCATCTCTCCAGCCCTAAATCTTTTTTTTATTTTTTCAATAAAACTATACTTTTGTTTTATGAATGGAACTAAAGGGAAAGCTCCTTTCACAGCCACTGGCTGAAAGGAACAGCATATGTTGAGGGTCTCTGGGTATGTGAAACGGTTCTTGCTACCTCAATACCCAGAAAGTGAACTCACGTATCTGCCATGAAGACAAAGCAAAACAAACAGAAACTAAAACCCTGTGACAGAGTGAAAATGAAAAAAATCAATTCGCCTACCATTTTCTTTCGGATTCGTGGGTCCTTCCTTCTCACCTCACAGTGCCCTTTCTTTGTCCTGGTCCTAAACTTTAGACAATTCTTTTTATTTTCCCACCCCACAAGAATTGACTTTTGTTGTTGTTCTCTCAAAACATAGTCCAGCTACATAGCCAACCTGGCATTGAACTCTCAATTTCCTGCCTCAGGGTTGGTGATGTGACTTCCTGGGTAGAAGTGCTTTCCTGACCACTGGGACCCACATTGTGGAAGGAGAGAATCATCTCTCACTCCAACTCTGACCTGGACTCTTTGCTAGCGGATAGTCGCTCGGCCGGCCAGCGTTACCACCCTCTGACCCTGCAGGTGTCTCAAGTGCAGCTGACTACAGGAGGATGCTGTCTTTTTTCTTGCATCCAAATGATAGGCTTGTAGCTTTGCCGCAGTAGAGTTAGCGCTATCCCTAACCCTCAGGGTGTAACAGCAGGTCTTCTTTTAGTTTATCTCATACTTAGCTCCTTGTTTGTAAGGCAGTCTTGGGTGGTTTCCTAGGGGGAAGCATTTTAAGCCATCTTTAGTGTTTAATCTGCTACAATTAGCTGCAGTAAGACGGGCAGTGGTGGCACTTGCTTTTTACCCCAGCATCCGGGGGGCAGAGGCAGGCAGATCTCAGAGTTGGAGGCCAGCCCGGAGTGGCCCCCCAACACAGAGTGAGTTCCAGGACAGTCAGGGCTACACAAGGAAACCCAGTCCCAAAAAACCAAAACTAACCAACCAACCAAATAAAAACAAAAACTAGCTACATTAGAGGCAAAGGTAAGTGGAAGGACAATGGTGTCCTACATACTAGTGTCTTACCTATGTGATAGGGAGGGACAGCTACCCTGCCGTCACTGTCCAGAGTCTTGTCCTTCTACCTATCTGTCTAGCCAGCTACAAATCCTTTTATACATCTTTCTCAGTGCTCCTAATACTACCACGGTAAGCCTCAACCTTTGTTTAAAATCCAGCTTCTGTTGTCACCGCTACATATCCTAGCAACTTGCAGCTTTCAATGTGAGTCCTTCTCACTACCTACA
This sequence comes from Lophiomys imhausi, assembly GCA_907164525.1. NCBI lineage: Eukaryota > Metazoa > Chordata > Mammalia > Rodentia > Muridae > Lophiomys > Lophiomys imhausi. Next base: position 234,057 of record CAJQZJ010032004.1, on the reverse strand, counting down.
GAGAACTAGCTCCTTTCACACTAGAACTTGGGAGGCTGAGGCAAGGGGACACTAAGTTCAAGGCCAGTCTGAGCTTCATAGGGAAACCCTGCCTCAAAAACAAGTGACTATTCAAAAGTCTTTGGACTTTGTTTTTTCTTTTGAGACAGGGTCTTACTTACTATATATCTTTGACTGGCCTGGAACTTCATATGTAGATCAGGCTGGCCTCGAACTCACAGAGATCTGCCTGCCTCTGCCTCTCTTGAGCACTGGGATTAAAGGCATGCACTACCAGGCCTGACCTGATTTAGTTTTGTTTTTGTTTTTGGTTTGTAAGCCTAGCCTTTAACTGCTGAACCATCTCTCCAGCACGACTTAGTTCTTTTTAAAATTATTTGTATGTGTCTGCATATGGATATTTGCATGTGAGTGAAGATGCCCATAGAGGCCAAAGGCGTTGGATCTCCTGCAGCTGGAGTTACAGGTGCTTGTGGACGGCCAGGCCACAACTCAGGTCCTCTGGACTCAGATCTTAATTGCTAAGCCCATCTCGTTAGCCCTTAGAATTGTTTTTGTTTCTTTGAAACAGGATTTTGCTCTGAAGCCTAAACTATGATCTTTGTCCATAGTTAACTTCAGCTGTTAACCTGATATAAATTTAGAGCCACTTGGGAAGGGGGAATGTCGCTGAAGAATTGCCTCCATCATATTTGCTTGTGGGCCTCTGGGCATGTATGTGAAGCATTTCCTTAATTGCTAATTGCCATAGGAGGAACTAGCCCACTGTGGGCAATGCCACCCATGGGCAGGTGAGCGTAGGCTGCATGAAAATACTGACTGAGCATGACATTAGGAAGGGAGCCAGTAGGCAGTGGCCCTCTGGTCCTCATGGTTTCTGCTTCAGGTTCCCACTGCCAAGTTTTTTTCCATAATGGATTAAAACCTATAAGCTGGAATAAACTCTTTCCTCCACAAGCTGGTTTTAGTCGGAGTTTGATCACAGCAGCAGAATGCAAACCAGAGCACTGCTCTTGCCTCCTGAATAGCTGAGATTATAGGTGGATGTGCCACACTCAAGTCTGGGGAGTTCTTAAAAATAAAATTGAAGCCGGGCGGTGGTGGTGCACGCCTTTAATCCCAGCACTCGGGAGGCAGAGGCAGGCGGATCTCTGTGAGTTTGAGGCCAGCCTGGTCTACAAAGTGAGTCCAGGACAGCCAGGCTGTTATGTTACACAGAGAAACCCTGTCTCGAAAAACCAAAATAAATAAATAAATAAAAATTAAAAAATTGAAATTGAGTAGATTGTATACTTATGTATATATATAACAATAATGGTGTAAAAGTTTCATAGCATATTGGAAATGTGGGAAAACAGGTCTTACCTGTTTGCTGGGTGGGAAGAAATCCTGGTAGCACACCCATGGATGGCAATTTGGCAGTACCCATCAAAATCATGAGCACCTTTTGGTTTAGAATTTGTTTTTCCAGGTTTGTTAAATCCTTAGTTCAAAACTAAGACCCATCAGGGCTAGGTAGGCACTCTACCAATGAATTACATCCACAGCCTTTCAATTTATTTTAGTTTCTCAGCCTGATACATTGAGTCTCGATGGGTTTCTCAGGCTGACCTTTTATTTACTCTGTAGTCTAGACAGGCCTTGAATTTGTGATTCTTCTGCCTCAGTTTCCTAAGTGCCTGAGATTATAGGTCTCCTACCTGGACCAGCTCCACCTAAGATTTGACTTTCTTTCTTTCTTCCTTCCTTCTTTCCTTTCCTTTCTTTCTTTCTTTTTTTTTGTTTTTTTTGTTTGTTTGTTTGTTTTTTTGTTTTTAGAGACAGGGTTTCTCTGTGTAACAGCCCTGGCTGTCCTGGACTCACTTTGTAGACCAGGCTGGCCTGGAGCTCACAAAAATCCGCCTGCCTCTGCCTCTCAAGTGCTGGGATTAAAGGTGTGCGCCACCACTGCCTGGCAAGATTTGATTTTCTTTTTCTCTTTCTTTCTTCCTTCTTTACTTTTCTTTTTTTTTTTTTTTTGAGACAGGGTTTCCCTTGTAGCCCTGCCTGTCCTGGAACTCTCTCTCTGTAGACCAGGCTGGCTTCAAACTCAGAGATTCACCTGCCTCTGCCTCCCAAGTGCTGGGGTTAAAGGCATTTTCTACTGTGCCTGGCTTTGAAATATAATTGTCATATTTAGGAAATCACTCTATATATTTGGATAAAGATAAAATTGGAATGTGTAGAATATTCTTTATATCTTTGCTTAGGCTGACAAAAGGCCACGAGCAGCCTAAAATGACAGTCTACAGCAGATTGATTAAATCATGTTATATCCATACAACAGGACACTACACAATCATAAAAAATGTGAGTTTTGTGCCCTACATATAACAGAACAACCTCCAAATTATGTCAAATAAAAAAAAGCAAAGTGCAGAGCAGTATGTGTAGATCGCTTGCATTATGATGAAATATTAAACAGTATGTCTGGAAGGAGTTGTAGGCACTGTAGGGTCACTTGTTGGGAGATGGGACACCCAGGATAGAAAAGGAAAAACTGTCTTTTGAATTATATGCTATTTTGATATTCTGATACTCTGAGTGAAAATGTGGGCATTAATTCATTTGTTTCAGGGCCAAGGTCTATCTGTGTAGCCTGGTTGGAATCAAACTCATGGCAATCTTTCTTTCTCAGACTCCTGAGTGTTAGGATTACAGGTGTGTGTCACTATGCCCAGTAAAAAGAAATGGTTGAGGTGATGGGGGCTCAAACACTTGAATATACTGGTCAGGTACTCTACCACTGACCTACATTCCAGCCCTAAATAACTTTTAATTTAATTTTATTTTGAGACAGGTTCTCACGATGTAGCTCTGACTCTCCTAGAATGAACTCACAGGGATCAGACTGTCTCTGCTTCAGGAGAAAGGTCTGTACTACCATACCAGGTCCTAAGTAACTTAAAAAAAAGAAAAGCATAGAACCGGTGAGCTGACTCAGCTTGTAAACCTCCAAACCTGACAGCCTGGGTTCAGTCCCTGTTACCAACATGGTGGAAGGAGAAAACCAATTTCCAACAAGCTGTCTTCTGACTGCCTTCCCCACAAATACAATAAATAGATTGTAATAAAAAATAAAATACGGGGGGGGGGCTGGAGATATGGCTCAGACTTTAAGAGCACTGATTGGGTTCAATTCTCAGCACACATGTGGCAGCTCACAACTCTCTGTAACTCCTGTTCCAGGGGATCCAACACCGTCACACAGACATACATACAGTCAAAACACCTGTGTACATAAAATAAAATAAGATAAGTGACATCTAAGTGTCTGTCTTTCCAGGTCGCTACCTTACCTCCACCCTCAGGAGTGCCTTTTTTCTTAATAAATTCTAATTCTATCACTGGGGGAAAAAAAACTTAAAAAGAAAAACTTTTTATTGATTTTTTTTTGTTTTTTTTTTGTTTTTTTTTTTTTGAGACAGGTTTCTCTGTGTATCTGTGGCTGTCCTGGACTCACTCTGTAGACCAGGATGGCTTTGAATTCACAGAGATCCTCCTGCCTCTGCCTCCCAAGTACTGGGATTAAAGGGGTGTGCCTGGCTTTTTGTTGATTCTCTGTTGAGTTTCACATCATGCACCTCAGTCCCACTCATCTCCCTGTCCCCTCATCTCCCTTTGCCCTTGCAACCTCCCCACCAAATAAAACACAAACAAATAAAATAATACACAACCAACAACAAAAACATAGAAAACATCTCATCGTGGAAGCTGTAGTGTGTCACAGTGTGTCCCACAGTATATCCCTCTGTCTACACATCTTCACTTATAAATGTTCTTTGCAATAAGTCATTCCTCTGGTTCATGATCTCTGGCTTCTGTGACACCATTAATATTGGATCTTCAAAGGGACTCCTCCTGGTTATGCTATTGTTGCCCTGTGTCATGGAGATCCCGCAGTTTTGGAACAGCAGGACTGGCCTTTCATGTGTCCCAACTGTTCACATGTGATATAGGTTTTGGGGTGGGCCAATTCAGAGCTCTGGATCTGGGCCTGGGTGGCAGCTGAACTGGTCAGCGCACTGGCTCTCCTTTATCTGCATCACTGGGGCCAGCTCTCCAGCACTGTTCCAGCTAGGCCACCCAGTGATGCCATCAGCAGGAGGCAGGGCCAGCTCTCCTGTTCTCATGCCCTTGGGGCAGGACCACCTGCACCCATTCCTACAGAGGCAGCTCCACTGTGCTGCCCAATTAAGGTGCAGGGCCCACTCTCCCAAGTGCTGCGGCCTGTGAGGGGGAGGCCCACTCTCCCAAGTGCTGCGGCCTGTGAGGGGGAGGGCCAGCTCTCCTGCTCCCACACTCTCAGCGCTGGCTCACCTGTGCTTTCGCCATCAGGGCCAGCTCCACTGAGGTGAGGTGCAGGGCTGGGCTCTCCATAATGCTACAGCCATTGAGAAGGCAGGATTAGCTCTCCAGCTGTCATGACCCCAGGGCCAGCTCTCCAGGCTACTAAAGGTGGCAACAGGGGAGGGGGAGAGCCTCACACTAGGCAGCTCATGCCAGAAGAGTGGTGGGACCAGCTCTCCCAATAACTTTTTTTTCCCTTAAAGACAGGGTCTCACTATGTAGCCCTGGCTGGCCTGGAACTCACATGAGATCCACCTGCCTCTCCCTCTTGAGTGCTAGTATAAAGATCAGCACTACCACTCCTGTACTTAATTGTATTTTCTTTTGATTCTCACAACTGTCTTCACTGAGAACCACTGTTCTGATTATTATTCGTTCATTTGCCTTTTTCCTGGCATTGTGTTTCATATTTGGGTAGGGGAAACTACACAGATGAAGGAGATACCACTTGAAACAACCAGGTGCCATGACATAAGCTTGTAATCCCAGCATTCAGCAGACCGGCCTAAACTATATAATGAGACCTTGTCTCAACAAAGAAATGGGTCCAGTGAGGTGATCCGTCAGGACCTGCTGCCAAGCTTGACAACCTGAGTTTGGTCTCCTGACACAGGAAAGAAAAGCCTCCTACAAGTTGTCCTTTGATGATCACATGTGATTCCCCAATAAAATGCAATTTTCCGCAGGGCATGGTGGTGCACACCTTTAATCCCAGCACTTGGGAGGTAGAGGCAGGTGTATCTCTGTGAGTTCAATGCCAGCCTCAGCTACAAAATGAGTTGAGGACGGCCAGGGCTACACAGAGAAACCCTGTCTTGAAAAACCAAAAAAAAAAAAAAAAAAAAAAGCAATTCCCCTGCCCCCTAGTTTTTCAAGACAGGGTTTCTCTTTGTATCTCTGTCTGTCCTGGAACTCACTCTGTAGACCTTGAACTCAAAGGTCTTCCTGCCTCTGCCTCCTGAGTGGTGGGATTAAACATGTGGGCCACCACCGCCTGCCAATAAATGCAATTTTAAAACAAATAAGATATGAGTTTTATTGTTTATGTGTATAAATGCATGCTAGAAAAGGGCTTCAGAGCCCCTGGAGCTGTTGTTATAGGTGGTTTCGAGCTAACTAATGTGACTACAGGGAGCAGAACTCCTCCGGAAGAGCAGCAAACTCCACTTCCCCAGCCCCAAGATGTGACTTTTATGTGCATATGTTATTCTGAACTACAAAAAGAACAGGCAAAGAAATACCATTAAGGCTGGGGAGCGACATTCTATGGCAGAGCTTTGCTTATAATAAATACACAAGGCCCTGGTTTTAATCCCCAACATTGCAAACACAAGCACACAACCAAACCAAACCTTCCTCTGTGAAAAACAAAGTTAGCAGATGAGACCAAAGCAAATCAAAACAGACTCCATGAAAGCGTTGATCCCAGCCTAGCTTTCCCCAAATATGTCAATATATCCAAATGGGCACAACATGTAACAGCAAGAAACTGGAAACAATATAAAAGTTGACGACAGCGGTATTGAAGGGACAAACAAGATCCCAGAAATTAATTGCTGGTTTCTCAAGGTTTGATTCATGCGGATGGAAGGAGTTCATGAGTCCATGTGGGAATGATCCAGCCCCCCTTCCACCCCAACTTCTAAAGCAGGAATCCTGAGAAGAGGGAAAAACAATGGAAGCAAGTTTTCATTGAAGTGTGCTCTCTGTATGACTACAAGTTCGAGCCCTGGAGGAGTGTCTCAGAAATAAACCTTGGGTCTTCTGCCTCCTGCTTTTGTCTTTGAGGGGTTTTGCTGTTGTTAACTGTTGTTGTTAATTATCTATTTTTATGTGTATAGGATTTTTTCCTGTATGTATGTTCACAGTAGAGTCTGGAGGGCCCAGAGTGGGTTAGATTGCCCTAGGACTGGAGTTACAGTGGCTTCAAGCAGCCATGTGGGTGCTGGAAATTGGACCAGGGTTTTCCGGAAGAGCAGTAAATATTCTTAAGTGCTGAGCCATTATCCCTCCAGGCCCCAGTCTTTGGCTTGTTTTGAGATAGTGTCTCATCTAGCAGACCGGTCTTAAATTCTGGATTCTCCTGCCTTCATCTTCCAAGTGCAGGGATTAGGAACATACACCACCAAGCCTAAAAAGAGCTTCAGGAACTGGGCCTATTGATTTGACCGCCGATCTCCTACAGCAGACAACTGTGGGGAACATCTCAGTCAGTCGTGCAAATACTGTGTTTTCTTTAGCTCAGTTCGATTCTGAGTCTCCAGTCTGTTTGCAGAAAACATTCTCTTACACATTTCCAGGTGAACTCGGTCATTCCACTGCAGCCTCCTCCCGCCCCCAGCCCTGCTCTAAACTTAGAATTTCCTGACACCACCTCTGAGGTGGGCTGGGCTAGGCTGTGCAGTGATAGTCCTCTCTCTAAAACTAATCCTACTGGGTCCTTTCCACCGTTCACATGTACCTTCGTTTTCACTTTGCTGGTGCTGTTCCCAGAAACCACTGGGAATAACAACTTTCTCAGCATTATGCCAAGGCCTAACCTCTCCAAATTTGTCTGGGACTCTATCTCTTCCATAACCTTTGCGTTTGGCTAGGCAACTAGTGTTTCATCCCTAAACCAGGGTCTGAGATGTACCTAGTCCTGTCAGCAGGGGCTGGAGGGATTGGGGCCTGGGAGGCGTTAGGCAGTGTGGGGGCTTTGCTTACAGTCCCTCTTTCCCCAATCTCCATGCTATTTTCTACCCAGATGCTAAAGGCATTTGAACTTGAAATAATGGAATTTGGCATCTTTGTTCTCTGATTGGAAAGTAGAGTGGCCTCAGGGACAGAAAACAAGAGTCTCACAGCTCATATGAGACCTCCACCGAAGCTACTCTGCTTCATGAGCCCAGCCTCACAAAGACCAGGTCGTCGCAACTGGGAGGGGAAGGCAGCCCAGAGCGAATCCTATACCCAGCACATTCTCCCCTGCTCTATCACCTCCCCCAGACAGCTGGGAAATAACACCTCTGATGACAGAACGGGTCCTGGAGCTTCTGGGGGAGGGGCACTGCAGTACAAGAGGATCTCACACACCCGGGAGGCCCAGGGAAGTCCAGAGTGGGAGGAAGAAAGCCAGACCTGCCTGTCCCCTAGATTAAGGCTCTCTTAGGGATGTAATGTACTCCCACCTCAGAGTCACTAGCCCTCCCCTAAAATGCCTCCCTCAGCCTGGAGGCTTGCTGCATAGACAGCTGGCTCCCTGGTCCCGCCTCCCTGTAGATGCAGGAGGGAGTGAGTGTGTACAGCTGCTGTGGATGTTTAGTTTACTTAAGACGAAGCAGTCAGGGATGGACCAGGTCTAAGATAATATCCTACTGTGTTGTCTAGACCAGGCCACTTAAGAAATATTTATTGAGTGTCTACTTGTGATATACTTAGGGTCCGAGGAGAGGCAGCTGGTTCTGTCAAAGTCATGTCTGTAAGGCTAATCCATGTAAATTAGTGTCTATAACCCAAGCACAGCATGTAGGTGCCACCCTTGTTTAGTTAGTGTCCTTTTTCGGCCCAGACTCTATGCTAGAATCAAAGCTGAAGCGGGGCAGTTGACCCCAGTTAGGGACCAGCCTGCAGTTACCACCCTGCCACACAGCACCACCAGACAGCGTTTGCCCTTCCTGGAGTATTTAGCTGGTCTAATCTTTGTGAGACCCACTCGAGCTTTGACTGCCCAGCACACACCTGGGCTGAACTTCTGTGAAGAGGGGCAGCTTTCACGACTCTTAGTGCTTGTGTGTGTGTGTGTGTGTGTGTGTGTGTGTGGCTTCTGGTACTCCTTTGGCCCACACCATGCTAGGAAATCAGAGGCCCCAGATCTCCCTTGAGACATTCAGCTGCAGGGTGATGGGTGAGGTTGGTTAGTTTTCACCATTCCCTTCCACCTCGGCATCAGCATTCCAGTTATCAGTGTTGCTCTGGCACTTTCTCCTTTTCCACCCTCAACCCATACCAGTAGCTAAGGGTGGGTGGGTCACCAAGTGTTGGGACCAGGCTGTGGGGTGACCCCTTGGGCTGTGTGGGGGAAGGACCGGTGCATCGGCTTCAAGGATGACGGAGGATGTAGTTTAGGGGTGATGTGTGGGTCTCGGTCGCGAGTGCCAAAATAGGCAGGTGGCAGATGCCTTGGGGCCGGCGGTGGGTTTTGCGAGCCGGGCCTACGGCGTCCGGCGGACGGACCGGACTAGGCGACCCCCGGCCCCGCAGCGCCCCGCCCCCGCGGTCCGCGAGCGACGTGTCGCCAGCCGCGCCCCGCCCCCGCCGCAGTGCCCGGATGCGGGTGACGTGCGGCCGCCATCTTCCAGTCCCGGTTAGCCAGCGCCAGTCGGAGCCAGCGCGAGTCGCCGCCGCCGCCGCCGACGCCATCACTGCCTCTGCCAAGTCCTCTGCCCGCTGCCCCCGCCATGTAAGTCGGCACCTGCCACTCGTCACCCGCGACGTTCTGCCCCGTGCGGGCCGCCACCCCGAGGAGTGGGCTGGGCAACACGGGGGTCCCGCCCGCGCCTCTCGTGCCGCGGGCTAGGCTGGTGCCCGTGACTGCGCGCGGACGCCCGGAACCGGGTCCCAGGCGGTCTGGCACGGGCCATGGCCGCGGGAAGGAGAGGACCCAGCGTCCACCCTCCGCCCCGCCCCTGTCACCATGGCGGTCGGTCGTTTCGGGTCGACCCTGGGCAGCAGCCATGAGGTCGCCCTCATTTAGCAGGCGGGGAAACTGAGGCACGAGGATGGTCTCTCAAGGTCACGCAGCTCTACTGCAGGGGGTCATACAGTGGCTGTGTCTCCCATCGGGTGGCCTTTCTCGCGCAAGAGAGGACTGGAGGGACTATGCATGGACAGGTGGATGGGTGGAGCCCCGGCCCGAGGACCGGAGGCCTCAGGCGCTGGCTGAGTCTTAATCCGTTTCTCTTCCTTAGGTCGGCTACCGCTGCCACCGTCCCGCCTGCCGCCCCGGCCGGCGAGGGTGGCCCCCCTGCACCCCCTCCAAATCTTACCAGTAACAGGAGACTGCAGCAGACCCAGGCCCAGGTGGATGAGGTATGTGTCAGAGGTGCAATGTGATGGGGTTGGCAGATGGGTGTGGGAGCCCATCTTGGGCTGAAGGTGAGGACAGTTGTCGACGCCTGTGGGTTTTGGATCAGAGGCCTGCCATATCCCATCTCGGTGGTCTCGCTGTCAGCATGCCCTTGGAAGGACTCTGGGGTGTTAATCAGTGTGCTAGCCTGGGGTGTGCCAGCTGGGGCAGGTGTGCTCTGGTGGTAGGCTGATCCAGTCCCTATAGATAGAGGGTGTTGCTGTGACATCTGAGCTGTGTGACTGTAGCATGCCTCTGATGTGTGCTCCTTGCATGTCCCTAGGTGTGCTAGGCATGTTCTGTGTATGTCCTTGGCATGTTAACCTGGAAACATCGGGTGCATGTTCCATGTGTGGCACAATGGGCGGTACGTGTTCAAGAAGTGCCCTCCTTGAGGCGTGCCGTGGCACACCCCCTGCCTGGTGGACCCCTCCCCCAGGTGGTGGACATCATGAGGGTGAATGTGGACAAGGTCCTGGAGCGGGACCAGAAGCTCTCAGAGCTGGATGATCGTGCAGATGCCCTCCAGGCAGGGGCCTCCCAGTTTGAAACAAGCGCGGCCAAGCTCAAGCGCAAATACTGGTGGAAAAACCTCAAGGTAAAGAGGGAGGGCTGGGGACAGCGGGTAGGGCCAGTGGGCAAATGGGGTCACTCGTCGCATTCACCCTCCCTCTTGATCCTAGATGATGATAATCTTGGGAGTGATTTGCGCCATCATCCTCATCATCATCATCGGTGAGTTGGGGCAGCAGTGGCCAGGGCCCTTCCCCTGGAGAGGTAGAGGTTTTCCCTGTGGACTCTGGGTTTTGAAGGTCATTAACCTAAGTTTTTAACACTTCAACGAAAACACATTTTGCTGCTATTGGCAGTTCTGATTCATCTAGAGCCAAAAACTTGGCTGTCATATAGCCTTACTTTGCCTGGTTCTGGTGATTTTGGTTAAGATTTTGAGAGCAGGAATCCTGGGTGGGTCCCTGGCCTTCCACTGAAAATCCTTAGGAGCTATAAAGCCCTGTCTGGGGATCCTAAAACTGAGGAGTAGGGGACAGGAAAGATCCAGGGGCTTGGACAGGACTAGGAAACCTACTACTCCACAGCTTGTAGTCAGTGGATTAAAGATTTTATGCCCCTTTGTCCAATCATGGAGTTTAAGGAATCTCAATACCACTTGTCAAGTCCCTTTGAAGAAACTGTGGCTGAGAAGGGAAGGGATATATATCAGCTAGTTGGGGAGTGGGGAGGTTTGGAACACGGCCAGGCCTGACACACTGGTTTCTTTCTCTTTCTCCCCTCTCCCTTGACCTCCTCTGCCCTCTCTCCACAGTTTACTTCAGCACTTAAATCCCTGAGGAGTCTGCCCTGCCTAAGAAGGGCCTCTCCCCCACCCCCAGCCATTCCTCCACCTCTCAGCCATATCTTTCAGCTCCCTCCCTTGGATCCGTGTGTGTGTGTGTGTGTGTGTGTGTGTATGTGTGTGTCCCCGTGTGTGTGCCCCCTGTAAATAGCCAGCTGTTATTTATACATATATAATATTCTATATATTTGGTCTGTTTGTAGTTTTATTACTAGATGATTTTTTTCCGGTTGTCCTTAACACCCTTCCTGAGGTTCCCATCACCTCTCTCTCACCCTCTGTCCCTTTTCCTCTTTTCCTGATAAGCCCCAAGTCCCTTCATTTGCATCTGCTATGCAATAACCCCTTTCCTCCTTCCCTTGGATTTAACTGATCCTTCCCCTATCTTCCCTGTACAACTCCTGACCCTCCCAAAACAAAAAGCGAACCCCACAGAAACAAAACCCCCACCTGTCCAGGCTTCCCTAGGTTGCATCTTTGTATCCCTTGGGAGGCTCTGAGACTGGTTCCACTTGGTCCTAAGAATCCCAAGGTTTTCTGGGAGCTTCCAACATGTTAATTGCCATATCATTTGCATACCAACATCTTTTTTGGTTTCCTTCCTTTTTGTTCCATCACTCTTCACTCTTATCTGTGTTTTTGTCTTTGTTTTCTTTCTTTCTTTTCTGAAGAGTTAGTCTCCACTGGTCCTCTTATCACATTTTATTTGCACGACATTACCTGCAGGTGGTGGGGAGCTTGGGCTTTGGGGTACCAGGCTGCTCTGGACCTCAGAATTGCCCCCTCCCAGCCCCTCTAGTCTAGTTTGCCACCCTTACCCCATTTTCCAAACCTCTGTACCCTCCTCTCCTCCCCCCCAGCTGGTGTGTAAATGTCTTGGAGTTCAGTGTGTTATGATGGACCAATAATTCTGCCACTCGGGGTCTTTCCCTACATTCCTGCTCCCCAGTTTTCATGTGGGGTACTCAACTGACATTCCCAAGGGGTCTCCCTCCCTCTATATGCCTGATCTGCTGCCTCCTCCAACCAGGAGAATTGGGGGCTGACCACAATCTGATTCTTTGAGGAGGGGTGGCTCCAGTGTATGTATGGGTCATCACTGCCTTGGGGAGGAGTGGGACAAAACAGAATCTCCCCAGTTCCTTCCTGAAATCTCTGGCCTCACCCTTGCTAGAGGTTGGTCTGAAAACTTTCCTCCCCAATCTGGGGGGAGTGTTGCCCCCATCACTGCCCAGCTCCTCTGACTGCCCCCTGTATTCAAGGTGGGGGGTTCTAGTCACTGCCAATATGTGTATGGGACTTGGTGGAGGATGGGGATCCTTTTCCTTCTCTAGGGCTGTTGACCCAGAGAGAGAGAGAGAGAGAGAGAGAGAGAGAGAGAGAGAGAGAGAGCACGCTATTCCCTTGTTGGATGAAATGATAGAGGAAGGATCTAACCCTTTAAAATGGCACAGTTTTAGGGGTGTGAGGGTGCAGCCCCTTTACCTGCCACTAGGGGGGTGTCCCCAAACTCTCCTCCCACCCCCACACCAGGTTTTCTGTGTGGAGGGGAACCAAGGAGATCTGAACTGTGGTGTGAAAGGGTAGGAGAGATGCCGGGGGTGGGGGTGCCTGTGTTTTAGACCCCCAATATTATCCCAGTGTCCCCTGCCTTCCTTCTTCTCCTATCCCATGCCCCCAATTCTGTGACGCATCCAGATTGTGAAAATGTACAATAAACGTGTAATGAGTAACCAGGTGGTGTCTAGAATCTTTTTCCTAATTAGTAGTAAGATCTTTGGGTATGGGAGTGGTTGGAAGATCTTTGGGAGGAGCTGCGGGCTTGTTGCAGGAGGCCCTGACCTTGGGGGTCTTGCAAAGTGTAATTCCCGAGGTGGCCACACGGGGCACCAGTAGGTGAGAATCGGTATTATCACTAAAGTGTCTAAACCAGGTGAACTCTGCAGTCTGGGATTCCCAGCTTCCCATTCCCTGCCTGAGAAATGTTGCTACCACTGAACTCCTTTGTCTCCTAAATTTCTAGCTACCTCTCTCATAGCCACGCACTTCTGGGCCACTTCTGTGGGGCAGTTCTTACCCTGTCCAGTGCCCGGCATCCAGATGGATTAATGAATGCTTGAAAGGATCAGCTTGAGACAAAGCTGACTGTGGCATAAAGTTGACTATACAGAGCACATTTTCCTTTTTTTTCTGTTGTGTGATTACTCTAGCGCCTCTTAAACTCTCAAAGCACTGTAAGCATCCTTGTCCCCACGTACGTAGTTCAGGAGCATCGCTGAGATGGAGCTGTATAAGGAATAGGCAGTGCTTCTGCTTGCCTTCTGTATTCAGGGTGTGAGGGACTAGTCACTGCCACTGAGTGTGGTACTTGCTGGATAATGGCGATCCTTGCCTTTACAGGGCAGCTGAATCAAGAGAGAAGGGACTGGCTAAGAACCAGTAGAGGGCTGGGTGGGGTGGTGCATGCCTTTGATCTCAGAACTCTGGGAACAGAGGCAGGCAGATCTCTGTGAGCTGGAGGCCAGCCTGGTTTACATAATGAAACCCTGTCCTAAATAAATAAAAGAAATAAGGTTTTTTGTTTGATTTTTGAGACAGGGTCTCACTATGTAGACCAGGCTGGCCCTCGAACTCCCAGAGATCCACCTGCTTCTGCCTCCTTAGTGCCAAGATTAAAGGTGTGTACCACCATATCTGGCCAGGAAATAAGAACTATTAGAGGTACTTTTTAAAATAGGTATTAAGAGCCAGGCACTTGGGAAGCAGAGGTAGGTGAATCTCTGGGTTTGGGGCCAGCCAGGTCTACAGAGTGAGTTCCAGGACAGCCAGGGCTACACAGAGAAACCCTGTCTGGAGAAAAAAAAAATTCATGCCCTTCCATTGGGGATTATTTCAGAAGTTCTAAGGAGCCGAGGTATTTTGTATTTAGCATCTATCCTAACTTCTACCTTTATGGAGAGTTTAAATATGATAGGCTTTTTGCATTAAATTCGTGGAATTACTAAGGTTTAAGGTTTCCATAGGCTCTATGATACAGAGCCACCCTCATGGTGTCAGGGACCTGGGTTCAGATTTTAGCTCTTTTATCAACATGTTAACATGGTTTAATTCCAACAGATTATGTAACATCTGGCTCTCAGTCCTTTTTCTGAGGTATGGGTAATGAGCCGGCTTTTTTGGAGTCTGCCTGAAGCGGCTGACCGGCCATGCTCAGAAAACGAATAGGCCACTGTCATTTTCATCATCATTGTCATGCTAAAGACCTCTTCACTTTGTGCTCAGATTTTTAAGCTTTGGGGATCATCAGAGACACAAAGCTCGGGCACCAGAAGCTTCTTGTCATGCCCGAGTCTCTTTATAAAGTATCACCATTACACCATAGTCTGTCACATCTACGCCTGCGTACAAGTCGCTTTGTACGCCTGCGCAGACTCCTCAATCTTGGGTAAGTGTCGTCAAGGAAAATCCCCAGCTTCTGGGTAAACAAGTTGCCGCGTGAGCCCTCCTGCACGTGTTTCCTACATCTCCGAGACATCTCAGCCTATGAGAAAGTTTTTAGGGCAGGGCTGGCATTTGCGTCACCGACTTAAGCAGGGCGGGGTTGTTTCCACAGCCAATAAAAGCTTTGGGAGTGGGCGAGGGGCGTGGCTTCCGGTAAGCTGTCCAATCAACTCGCTGGGGCTCCCCCTCCCTCACGTGGCTCTATCACTACCGGTTGTCATGTTGTCCAATGGGACGATGACTGCGGTCTAAAGTGCCAATGGTGCTTTTGCCTGGGGGCTAGTCGGCTGCACGCGGAGCGGGGCATGGGTTGGCGCCTCTGAGCCAATAAGGTTGGGAGGCGTGACAGAACGGGCGGTGGGAGGGCCTGGAGGAGCCTGTGGAGTAGCTACCCAAGAACCGCAGTAGTGAAGAAATTTGGATTCTGTGTGCGCTTGGAACAGTGAGTAGCCCCCTACTCCGAGGCTGTCGAAATGGGTTCTTCCGGGGAGGTGCGTTCGGACAAAAGTGGTGTCGATGGCGTAGTGTGTGTGTGGGATCATGCAAACGCGCGATAGCTGCACAGAAGTGCTTGGCGGTTGTGAAGAAATGGACCGCAAACTCAGCTCTAGGGGGGCGTGAGTTGAAATTACCAGCATCAGATCTCTCACAACTCTGGGATCCCCGAACCCTACTGCCTAGCGCAGGGTACTTAGAAGCCCCCTCAGCCACCCGAGGGAGCTGAAGCGCCTGCGATAGGACCCCTGAGAGCTAGTTAAGGTTTGGGTAGTCACCCTAAACACTTGGAAGAGGCAGAGATTCTGAGGCCGGAGAAAGGTCCTCCTGGTAGGGCAGGTGGGAAGGTGGCATAGTGATCTGAGGAAGGCCTGTGTGTTGATTTGAGTGACCCAGAGGCTGTCTCATCACAGCTATGGGTTTCTTTTTCACAAGGAAAGGGTTGCATCGGGGCCTCAGGGACATGCTTGGAAATAGAAATGGGCTAGCAGTTTGTTGGATTCTGCAAGGGAAGATAGGGTGGAGCGTTTCTATACACCGGCTTGTCCACCCTTCTAGAGCAGCTAGAGGTGAAGAAGTTACCAAAAGGCTGCTCTGGTGTCTAGACAGTCCGGCCTGGGGTGAGGTGGGAGGGGGCAGAAGTGAGAGTCCTAGGAAAGCATTGTGGCTGGAGGCTGCTTGGGTGTTCTCAAGGGTACTTGCACATAGAAAAAAGTGAACCGTGATGATGTGCACGCAGTACCAACAATGCCTCGAGATCAGACTGAAAGGGAAGAAAGGATTGGATGCACCAAACTTACAACCAGGGGAATATTTCCCCGGCAGTCCTGGTTTGACAGTGCTGAAATGCAGGATAGAGGTTTGGTAACTTCACAGGGTCCCTAAGGGTAAGTAGCCAGAAGGACAAGCCATTATTAGAGCTTGAACATTGGGCTCCATTATTAGGAAGTTGAGGACATGTTTATGAGGCAGACAAGTAAGGCAAGTTTAGTAGCTGCTTAGCCTTAGTTGTCCCTCCTGAACTAAGGGTGATATCTACCTTTAGTTGTTTGGGGGCTTAAATAAGAATAATATATGTAAAGTACTTAGCACAACGCATGGGTCATTTACAAACACAAACTATAAGGTAACAAAACAATAGCGATAGAGTTCTGCATTTGTGTGAATGCTGTGACTGGAGCAATCCTCATCTGTTTTTCTGAAAGTTTTGATGACTCCTCTTTTCCCTCTTCCTGATTTTTCTGGTCTTCAGGCACCAGCCCAAATTCCATCATTACTCCCTGTATTCCTTTCCCAAGATCTGGGCCCCAGACAGAGGCTATCTGCTCTGTCCCAGTTTGACTTCTTCATCTTAAGTCCATTCTCCCCGACTCCCCTCCCCTTCTGTCCTGTAATAGTAACTAGGGATTCTGCTTCTGAAGGGGGCCTCTGGGAAGGAGCAAAGGTGCGTTCTCTCTCAGAACCTGGGCCTCCAGTTTACCCGCCCTGGCTCTTTGGTACCTCGCCAGCTGTTGCACAGTTTGTTGAAGGGGAAAAGCCACAGCCAGAAGCTGTAAGAACCCAGCTGAGGGGAAGGCAAATGCATGTCCTGAAAAGAGAGCCAGGCTTGGGGGCGGGGGAGGGGACCCCTTCCTCCTAACCGTCTCTCCAGGAATCCTTGGCTTTTGTACAGGGCCGCCATCGTTGGGTTGGGGGAGGCGCCAAGGCTGAGTGCATGTCCTGGGCCACCAGCCAAGAGAACACGATGTTCCCTAGTGCGCTGGCCGCCGCCCTCTGGGGCTGGCCGCCTCCCAAACCGCTGCCTCTCCAGTCTCCCTGCCCCACATTCCCTGGCTGCCTCGCCCCGCCTCCTTCCTCCGCTTTGACGTCACCACTGTCTCCCGCCCCCTCTTCCCCATTGACGGCAGCAGAGCCTGCTTGCTGTGGGGACCGAGGCCGGACAATCTGGGCCTTGGGATCAGGTGGGGGCTGTTGGAGTGCTGAAACCTTTTGTCCGTGGAAATGACAGATACGGAGGTGGGCGAGCAATGGCTGTCTGGATCAGAGGAATCACACCTAAATCCTTCTCCTGTGGAAGGAGAAAGGGGTCTGAGCAACAAAAAAGGAGAGAACAGGGTCACACACAGTTGGGGTGTGGGCAGGAGAGCAGGATTATTCAGGAAGAGGAAGCTGAGAAGCCAGGCTCTCGAGTCTTTTGTTTTCTGTTTCCCTGCTTCTGTTTTTCTGGGTTATTTTACAACACTTCTGTGTCCCAGCTTTTGTACAGATCCCTGCCCCTCCGCCTCCTCCAAGGGAAGCACCACTGTTAAGGAGAGCTTTAGCCATGTGACAACGAGGGGCGTGCACCTAAGCTGATTATGCCAGCAGCTGCATGATGGCCTCTTCACTTACCACCTACATTTCCAGGGTAACCTGAGAAGAACTACTCAGCACAGGTCTGGAATGAGGGGCTGTGTCACTGTTGCTCTCAGACTCATAGTGGCAAGTTATACATCCCCGCCCCTCATCAAGCCCCTGTACTCTTTATGAACCCGTGCTCTTTTTCTTTTTTAAATTGTAATTCGTTGCCTTCACTATTCCTGATGCTCCCTCTCCCTTACCCATCCTTGACAGAAACAAAGTCATCATGTTTTACCTGTGATCTACTGTGTGTCAAGTCCTGACACTGAGACTTACCTTACTGCTGAGAGCTAATGAGGCAAATGAGTCTGCTGCTGGACTCGTGAACCTTTGCTTTCTTTATCTAAGCAGGTGGAATATAAAGCCCTTGCCACCCTATCTTTTCTGCCTCAGGCCTCAACTGCCATCTCAGCTACTCCCTTTGTAGCCCTGGCTTCCTGACCCCCACTTTTGGGGCAGCCCTAAGTGTGGGTGGCTGCATCCTCTGCAGAGAGGCAGCAGTAGGCACCAAGCAGGCTGCCTGGAGACCTTTTCTCTGATTGGCTATCGAAATACCTGCTTTTGTTTTCCTCTCACAGTAGCCATTGGCTCTCGCTGCCCCTGTCTGTATCTTTCCATCACCTACTCACCCCTTCATGACACGTGGGCCCTCAGTTGCCCTTCTCCCAGGATCTGAAGTGTCAGGGGAAAGGGTTGGATTCTTTATGGCAAGGCTGGGGAGAAGCCAGGGAATGTCAGTCTAGGTTTCTCTCTCCCACTTCCCTTAGATACCAAACATTTCATTCAGCTGGCTCCAGGACAGGTGTCTTGTTCTGTACAGCTGGTTGGTTCAGGAAGTAGGTTTCTCTTGAGCATCCACTGTAGCCCCTGAAAATGGGTAGCCAGTTTCCTTCCCTTCACTCCCCTTTCATTATTCACTGTGTGAGGCATCCTGAGCCCATTGGCTGATTGAGCGGTGTCTGAGGCCCTTCAGCCCAGCACCAGCACCCAAGTCCACGTGCGAGGATGTGTGTGACACAGCCCTGACCTCAGTGGGAACCAGTAGCCAATCAGAGACCAGGGAGAGATCCTTAGCCAGCCAGGGGCGGGGCCTGCGGCTCTTCTGGCAGCAGGCCAATGAGGGGCAGGGCCTGGCATTATGCAACCCGCCTCCCAGCCTCGCGGAGCTTCTCGGTTGCTGGCTGAAACGGCAGGCGGCCTGGAGGGCGCTCGAAAGACCAGGTAGGGATCTCTGCTGCAATCCCAGGGCTAGTCTTTGTCCCGGAGCTTGGCCGCCACTACTTACAATGTGATGGGTCAGTTTCAGCTCTCAGAGAGCAAAACAGTAATCCGCCCTTCCTGTCACTGTCCACCCCTTCCCCGCCCCTGGGGCCCTAGGTGCTCAACTCAATCCTTCACGGGTTGTCTGCATTTTTTACTCGCTCAGCTCACCTCCTGCCCTGCTCCTCTGTGGCAGCCATCCTAAGCCCTACAACAGACCTTTACAAACATAACCCCTTACTCCTTTCTCGACACTTGGGGATCTTTGGGTTTGCCCTGGCACTAAGACCCCCTTCAGGCTTTTTCACTCCTAACTCTTCCTCCCTCCAATTCCTGGCCCTATGCCGGTCGTGATGTCAGCCGCTTCAGGCTGGAACATCCTGTTCCCAGCGCTAGTTCTTGCTGTTGGCCACAGCCTTCCCTTTTCTCCTGGTGCTCGGAAAATACTTGGGATGGGGGTGTGGTTAGACAGGGAGTAGAGGAAGAACTACTACATGTTGGTTGTTGTGTGTCTCCTACCTAAGGGATTGATGTGATGATAGGTTTAACGAGAAAAGTAGGGACCGAGGAAGATGCCTGGCTCCTTGCCTAAGGGCAAGTGATAACTCCAGTTCTGGTATTTGGAAGTGGGGCAGGGGCTTGAGAAAGAAAAGCAATGTCTTGATCAGAATGATGTTCAAGGCAAGAGCTAGGATGGGGGCGTTTCCACAGAGAGCAGAGACTATTTCTCCCTGGGGAGGCTAGGGCTTGCTCCTGGAGTCCCTATAGTCTCTCTTGCCTTGGCTCCTGGGCCCTGTGGGCCTTGGGAATTTGTTAAGGTAGGTGACCCTGTTTGTCCCCACCCCAGGCCTTGCCAGCCACTATGGGGGTGGGTTGGGTAGTGTTGGGAGTGGGTCGGTTTCCCACTTCCACAGCGATAGAGGGCGGAGGGAGGGGTCTCTCCTGCCCTCCTGTGGTCCCTCCAGCAACCGCTGAGCTCAGCGGCTGACGTCGGTTTCCTTGGCGACGGTGGCTGTGGCGGAAGCGTGTGGTGGGGCCCCGGCACATCGGCGCGCATGTGCAGCGGGGGTGGCACCGCCCCCGGATAAAATTAGCCCGGAAGCCTAAATATAGGAGACGATCAGCTCACCCCCTGCTCCGAGGCCTCAGAGTCCCAGACCAAGTAGGGTTGGGGATAGGAAACCTGCCATAGCCGTAGTCCTAGTCGATTGTTTAGGCTGTACCCATTCTACACTGGCAGGGGTTGAAAGAGAAGGCCCAAGAGAGCTGCCTTCCTACCTGTAATATCCTTAGGGAAAATGGGAAACAGAACTTACCTTTCTATTGCAAGCGCAGGCCTGAGTGCCAGCAGTGAGAACAGTCAGAGGAAGGACTGAGTATGGCCAGCAGATGCTGTGGGGGTTAATGGCTCAGCTTTTGCTAAATTCCATCTTGGATTTTTTTTCTAGATGCTGCGATTACATTAGTCATCCCTCAGAGACGGACATCCTACCTCCCTCATCCAGGCTTCAAAAGCCCCATTGTGCACCCGTGGTGGTGACCTTTTCACCTTCCCTGTTTTGTGCTCCACTGCATGGCCCAGGCATGAGCGGCCCCCTAGAAGGGGCTGATGGGGGAGGAGACCCCAGGCCCGGAGAACCTTTTTGTCCTGGAGAAGTTCCATCCCCTGGGGCCCCGCAGCACCGGTCTTGTCCAGGCCCCAGCCTGGCCGATGACACTGATGCCAACAGCAATGGCTCGAGTGGCAACGAATCCAATGGCCACGAGTCCAGGGGTGCATCTCAGCGGAGCTCTCATAGTTCCTCTTCTGGCAATGGCAAGGACTCAGCCCTGCTGGAGACCACTGAGAGCAGCAAGAGGTGTGTGTTCGTGTACTGTGGAGTCTAGAAGTGGTCTGGTGAGCAAGGTGAACTGGGTGACATCATGATGCTATTGGCCACGTGGCCCTCACCTTAGCCTGTTGCTTTTTTTCTCTAGTACAAACTCGCAGAGCCCATCCCCACCCAGCAGTTCCATTGCCTATAGCCTCCTGAGTGCAAGCTCGGAGCAAGACAACCCATCTACCAGCGGCTGCAGGTGTGTGGGGTGAAGGAAGGCTGTGGGAGATGCCTAGGGCTTGGGGCTAGACGCTGGGGCTAATTCTCTCATTCCTTTTGTGGGCCTTGCAGCAGTGAACAGTCTGCTCGAGCCAGGACCCAGAAAGAACTCATGACTGCACTTCGAGAGCTCAAACTTCGACTGCCGCCAGAGCGGCGGGGCAAGGGCCGCTCTGGGACCCTGGCCACACTCCAGTATGCCCTGGCCTGTGTCAAGCAGGTGCAGGGTGAGTAGTACTGCCTGGCAGGGTGTGGCAGGGCTTGGCCTATTGGAGGGGCCATTCTCTTTACTGCATATGCTTGAATTCCCTTGTCTTACAGCTAACCAGGAATATTACCAGCAGTGGAGTTTGGAGGAGGGTGAGCCTTGTACTATGGACATGTCTACTTATACCCTGGACGAATTGGAGCATATCACATCCGAATACACTCTTCGAAACCAGGTCAGTTCCAGCTAGTGTTCTCTGTACACACACTCTCATTCCCATTCCTACAGATCCTAAATCTTCTCTTGATCTTGGTCTCATTCTAGGATACCTTCTCTGTGGCTGTGTCCTTCCTGACAGGCCGGATTGTCTATATTTCGGAGCAGGCAGGTGTCCTGTTGCGTTGCAAGCGGGATGTGTTTCGGGGTGCCCGCTTCTCAGAGCTCCTAGCTCCCCAGGATGTGGGTGTCTTCTATGGCTCTACGACACCATCTCGACTGCCCACCTGGGGCACTGGCACCTCTGCAGGTATGGTGCCCTTTTCCTCATTCTGTGGAAAAGACTGAACAGCTTCAGGGAGCTGCTGCTGGGAGCACCCTGGACCTAAGCTTTCATTTACTGGGTTCTCCTCAGCCCAGGAAAGAGATGAGGCTGTGCTTACTGCCATTCTCATCTGTTCTAGGTTCAGGCCTCAAGGACTTCACCCAGGAAAAATCTGTCTTTTGCCGAATCAGGTAGATAGGGGAAGTAGTAGCAGCCCTCTCTCTTACTCATCCCCATTATCTCTGTTATATGGGCTGTGACTTTGACAAGAGGGTGGAGCTTCCCACTGGAAACTCTAATATTCATCTCTCACTTGCCAGAGGAGGTCCTGACCGGGATCCAGGGCCTCGGTACCAGCCATTCCGCCTAACCCCATATGTGACCAAGATTCGGGTCTCAGACGGGGCCCCTGCACAGCCGTGCTGCCTCCTCATTGCAGAGCGCATCCACTCTGGTTATGAAGGTGGATAGGCTGGGGCCCTGGCCTGGGGGGAGGGATGGGGAGGAAGGGTTTCCTCTAGGATGGGGTGAAGGTCGAGATGAGAGTTTGGGAGGCACAAGCTGGGTCCTTAGGATTTGGGAAATATTATAAGGACGAGAATTCAGGCCCCGTGTGGAGGTAGGGTTGGGTGAGATCCCTGATCTGTGACAGGTGACAGAGGATACACTGGTGACTCTCACTGTCATCTCTGGTCTGAGTCACCACAGGACTCAGACCCTGTGAGCCATAGAGCCAAGTCTGAGCTGAGAGGAGGGATGGCCAGGCAGAGGGGGGCCGAGGAACTGGGCCACTGCGGGTGAGACCTCCATGTTCTGTGCCACAGCTCCCCGGATCCCTCCTGACAAGAGGATCTTTACCACACGGCACACCCCCAGCTGCCTCTTCCAGGATGTAGATGAAAGGTAAGGTAAAGACTTTGAAGAAGACAGGTAGCCAGGGCGAAGGCCATGATCTGACACCTCCTCTCATTGCAGGGCTGCCCCACTGCTGGGCTACCTACCCCAGGATCTACTGGGGGCTCCAGTACTCCTCTTTTTGCATCCTGAGGACCGACCCCTCATGCTAGCCATTCATAAGAAGAGTGAGTTCTCCTCATCCTACTTGTCTCCAGGGTTGCTTAGCGCTCTTGTGTTGTCTCTTGAATATCTATGCGTGTCTTTCTCTCCTCACTTTGCTCAGCTTTCCCACCCACTGACACCCACTTCCCTGTTCCCAGTTCTGCAGCTGGCAGGCCAGCCCTTTGACCACTCCCCTATTCGCTTCTGTGCTCGGAATGGGGAATATGTCACCATGGACACCAGCTGGGCCGGCTTTGTGCACCCCTGGAGCCGCAAGGTGGCTTTCGTGTTGGGCCGCCATAAAGTACGCACGTAAGTGGGCCGTATCTGTGAGCTGGCATGGGGGTGGGGCAATATGACAGGATTAGGGAATGGACTGAATTAGTCCTTACTACCCCACAGGGCACCCCTGAATGAGGACGTCTTCACTCCCCCAGCCCCCAGCCCAGCTCTGTGCCTGGACTCCGATATCCAGGAGCTCTCAGAGCAGATCCATCGACTGCTGTTGCAGGTGAGAGTTGAGGGAGGCCTCAGGAATGTAGTGCTCAGGAAGCAGGATACAGAAACTAACCAACCGACCCATCCTCCTCACTGCAGCCCGTGCACAGCACCAGCCCCACAGGGCTCTGTGGAGTTGGCCCTCTGATGTCCCCTGGTCCTGTACACAGCCCTGGCTCCTCTAGTGACAGCAATGGAGGTGATGCTGAGGGGCCTGGGCCTCCTGCTCCAGTGAGTAACCTGTTCCCTCCCATGTCTTCTTTTTCATTATCTATTCTTCGGGAATCATCAGTCCCTCATGCTTCCCCTGCCTAGGCTCCCAGGTCTTCTTACTGGTACTCCAGCCCTTGGCACTGGCCATGCCAGTGCTACCTAGTACTCTGCTGTCCCACAGGTGACTTTCCAGCAGATCTGTAAGGATGTGCATCTGGTGAAGCACCAGGGACAACAGGTCTTCATTGAGTCCCGGGCTAAGCCTCCACCACGCCCCCGTGTCGTCGGTAAGTAGGTAACACCACAGAGCAAGGATGAGGACTAAGGCCCTGCGTCCCCTGACCCTCATTCCTTACCCATTTACCTTTTCTTTTCCTTGCCTCAGCTACAGGTACACTCAGGGCCAAAGTCCTTCCCTGCCAGTCCCCAAACCCTGAAGTGGAGGTGGCCCCTGCTCCTGATCAAGCCCCACTAGCGCTAGCCCCCGAGGAGCCAGAGAGGAAAGAAGCCTCCAGCTGTTCCTACCAACAGATCAACTGCCTGGACAGCATCCTCCGGTAAGGCCTGCCCTTCGCCTTCTCCTTTGAACCCTGCCTTGCCCGCCCCAGAACCTTCCCTTAAACCCTTCGCTTCATCCATCCCTCAGGTATTTGGAGAGCTGCAACATTCCCAGCACAACCAAACGCAAGTGCACCTCCTCCTCTTCCTACACTGCCTCTTCAGCCTCTGATGATGACAAACAGAGGGCCGGTCCAGTTCCTGTGGGGGCCAAGAAAGGTGAAGACCCAGTGCATGCCTGGCTCCTATTGCCCTGCCCCAGCCTGTCCCAAGCCTATACACTTCTGCCTTAGGGGTTCCCACTTGCTCTTCCCTGCCCTACTGTCCTGCCTTCTGATCTCTAGCTTCCTCCCTCTATCCAATCCTTCCCCAGCCCTCCCTGGAATTCCCTTTCCTGCCCTTCCAAGGGGCAGGGGTGGTAACCAGTGCCATCTCTCCGCACAGATCCGTCGTCAGCGGTGCTGTCTGGGGAGGGGGCCACTCCTCGGAAGGAGCCAGTGGTGGGAGGCACCCTGAGCCCGCTCGCCCTGGCCAATAAGGCAGAGAGCGTGGTGTCCGTCACCAGTCAGTGTAGCTTCAGCTCCACCATCGTCCATGTGGGAGACAAGAAGCCCCCGGAGTCGGGTATGGGCTTGGAGTGAAGGGGGGTAGTGACTGGGCCCCACTTGGTCCCTCAGCCAGAGCTATTTCCTGCCTACCTTTCTTCCCCTCCACCCAGTGGAGAGAAGGAGGCCACCTTCTTAGCTTGGGGCTCTGCTGCTCCTGACTGTCCACCCTACTAACAACCTCTGCTGCTTGTCCCTCCCCCCATTCTCCTTCCTATATTCTTACTGTCAGTTGAAACATAAAAGTTGGGTTAAGGGTAGGAGGTCCAACCCTGAGATGGTGACCACAGAATGGTCTAAAGCAGGGACTATTGAAGACTCCTTAAAGTGTGTGAAAAGCAAGATGTGGATGGGTTTGCTTTGTAAAGAGGTGTTAACCCCAGGGGTTTCCAGCAGGGTCTTGGCCATGGGTAGAAACCGAGTATCCTTTATTCTTCTGGGATAATTTTACATGGAAAGAAGAGTCCAGGTTACTTCTCGGCAAGGAGGTGGCCTTGAGTACCTGGGGTCCCAGGCATGACCATGGAACAGAGCCAGGATTGATTGGGCTGTTGGGTAGGGAGGTTGTAGTGTGGTGTGTTGACTTCCTTAGATGTTTCTTACCACCTTTCCCCCATCTCCACCTTTTTTAGACATCATCATGATGGAAGACCTGCCTGGCCTAGCCCCTGGCCCAACCCCTAGTCCGGCCCCCAGCCCTACAGTAGCCCCTGACCCAGCCCCAGATGCTTATCGCCCAGTGGGTCTGACCAAGGCCGTGCTGTCCCTGCACACACAGAAGGAAGAGCAAGCCTTCCTCAGCCGCTTCAGAGACCTTGGCAGGCTTCGTGGACTTGACAGCTCTTCTGTGGCCCCCTCAGCCCCTGGTGAGTGAGGTAGCCATCTGGGGCTTCCTTGAGCCACCTTCTGCGCAGCCGGCCTAGGGCCAGATGCTGGGGTTGGTAATGTGGCGGTGAGAGAGATATGTTCCTGCTTTGGCACTCAGGCTGACGACTGCCTTCACCATCAGGACCCTGTTTAGTTAGACTTCTAGATAGTTTCTCCCTACTAGGCCAGGGTTCCAGGCTGCAAGCTCAAGAGGAAAGCCTGGGGGGCTGGCACTGAGACAAGCAGGTGGAAGTGCCCGGTTCCAGGTAAGCTCCTTCAGTCCTAGCCTGGGGACAAGGACAAAAATTGTGCCCACATGGGATTTAGCATCACTGATGGCGATCTGCAGAGACTCTGGCCAATAATCTTGAATGGGATAGGACTTCAAGGGCAGATGGAAAGTAGCCCTCTTGGTACCAGAGGAGACCTTTACAGACAGCAGACAGCTATAGGACTGAGGCCTGAACTATTCTGCTCACCGCATTGTTCCACTGTGAGTTAGGCAGAGCACAGCTTCAACTGGCAGGACAAATATCCAGGCTGGCATGGCCTGAGGGATTTTGGCAGATGGACTGGACACCTACCTATTCATCTATGGACCCACTCTGCCTCTTCTTATCAGCCAGTGTGCCTCTACTTTGAACACTCCCAGCTTGACCCACATGTAAACTTGCCCTTCCATGGCTCCTTTCACAATAAACCCTCTGTCCCCTGGATCCTGTGACTCTTCCTGAGACCTCCCCTACTTCCCATCTTTTGTTTTTTGCGTGTAGACTGAGCAGCTTTCTCAGCCCTCTGCCTGTCCTCAGGGTTTCAGGGCAGTGGAGGTGGCAGGCTCCTGCTAACCCTGCTCTTTCCCCACAGGCTGCCACCATGGCCCCATGCCCCCTGGTCGCCGACACCACTGCCGATCTAAAGCAAAGCGTTCTCGCCACCACCAACCTCCCCGGCCTGAAACTCCTTGCTATGTCTCCCATCCTTCACCTGTGCCCTCTTCTGGACCCTGGCCACCCCCACCAGCCACTACCCCTTTTCCAGCAGTGGTCCAGCCCTACCCACTCCCCGTGTTCTCCCCTCGAGGGGGATCCCAGCCTCTTCCCCCTGCCCCCACATCTGTGCCCCCTACTACTTTCCCTTCTTCCTTAGTAACCCCAATGGTGGCCTTGGTGCTCCCTAACTATCTATTCCCTACCCCACCTAGCTATCCATATGGGGTATCTCAGGTCCCTGTTGAGGGGCCACCTACGCCTGCTTCCCACTCACCGTCTCCATCCCTGCCCCCACTGCCCCCCAGCCCCCCACACCACCCAGACTCCCCACTGTTCAACTCAAGATGCAGTTCCCCACTGCAGCTCAATCTGCTGCAGCTTGAGGAGTCCCCCCGTGCTGAGGGGGGTGCTGCTGCTGCTGCAGGGGGCCCTGGGAGCAGTGCTGGGCCCCTGCCTCCCAGTGAGGAGGCTGCTGAGCCAGAGGCCAGACTGGTGAGCAACACCTCCCTCTAACCCCCTCTTCCAGTGCACTCAGCCCTTGCCCCTCTTCTGCTTGGCTGCCTCCTGGGCTGGTTCTCAGTTTCCTAGTGTCAATGTGGGTGGGAGAGCCAAGTGGAATTTTGAACGAAGCAGAGATGAGCTGCCGCCTCTGTGAAGCCAGTTCTGTCAGTCTGACAGGTGGTGAGGACATCCCATTATGCATCAGTATACATTCTCAGGGTGTTATCTGAGTGCCACTTGGAAAAGGATCCGGCATTACGTTCCCTACTTGTCAGCTCTCTCCTCTCAGCTTGACCTTGTATCATGGAGCAAGGAGTTGGGTTGGGTGCTCCTCCTCAACAGTAGAAGCAGTTGGAAAGAAGCCACAGTGGTGATTCCTTACTACCTTCCTGTCCCCCTCTGCTCCCCTCTCTAGGTGGAGGTAACTGAGTCCTCCAATCAGGATGCGCTCTCAGGCTCCAGCGATCTGCTGGAGCTGCTGCTACAAGAAGACTCTCGCTCTGGCACAGGCTCTGCAGCCTCAGGCTCCCTGGGCTCTGGCTCGGGCTCTGGGTCTGGTTCAGGGTCCCACGAAGGGGGGAGTTCCTCAGCCAGCATTACTCGTGAGTGCTCAGCCTCCTGTACTTCCCAGAGTAGGACAGAGATGGGGAGGTGGGAAGCCAAGCCCCAATTTGGTACAACTTGTTAAGGCCAGTGGGTCGGACACATGGCTAGAGAGGGTGGCCTGGTGAAGCCTGTCAGGGTGAATGTGTCAGCCAGCCTGACTGCGTCGGTCCTCTCCATCCCTCCACAGGCAGCAGTCAGAGCAGCCACACAAGCAAGTACTTTGGCAGCATCGACTCTTCAGAGGCTGAAGCTGGGGCTGCTCAGGCCAGGGCTGAGCCTGGGGACCAGGTCATTAAGTATGTGCTCCAGGATCCCATCTGGCTGCTTATGGCCAATGCTGACCAGCATGTCATGATGACGTACCAGGTGCCGCCCAGGTGAGTTTTAGAGGCTTCATCTCCCTTTCAGGGCAGTACAGAGATGTCTGTTTGCACTGCCCAGATAACTTGAGGTTCTTCCTTTCTGGGGCTAGATCAGATCTGGAGGTGCCCATTGTGGCATACGCCCCCATCCTTTGTGGCCCTGTCAGTAGTTCTTCTCAAGTTGATGGTAATTTTCCTGGTGTGGAAAGCTTCCTTGCATTGAAGGAAGGTGAAGAAGACAATGGGCTAAGGAATTGTAGTTGAAGATGAATGCCAACCCATGGGTCCTTGGCCTTGGATCCTAGCCTCTACTTTCCTCACGCAGGGATGTAGCCTCTGTGCTGAAGCAAGACCGGGAGAGGCTCCGGGCCATGCAGAAGCAGCAGCCACGCTTCTCAGAGGACCAGCGGCGGGAATTGGGTGCTGTGCATTCCTGGGTCCGGAAGGGCCAGCTGCCTCGGGCCCTTGATGTGATGGTGAGAGAAGTCTGGGAAGCCAGGAAGAGGTTAGGGTGGAAGATACTGAGCTCAGGTTCAAGGGATAGAGGACCAAAGTGTGATCTCAGTGTCTTTGGATCATTAATTCTGAAGGATGCTAATTCCATAAACCTGCTGCTAGGTATTGTGATAGTAAACCCCATCGCCTCACGAGTTTTCGCAGAACTTCTTTGGCCCACCATACAACCCCATAGCAGAGGTCTTAGTAGAGCACGTTCTTTCAAAAAGATTTTTTTGATTTATGTGTATGAATGTTTTGTCTGCATATAAGTGTACACACCACATGTGTGCCTGGTGTCCATAGAGGTCAGAAGAGGGCCGTCTAGGACTGGATTAAGGACGGTTGAGCCACCATGTGGGTACTGGTATCTGAAGCTGGGCTCTCCAGTCCCCTCAGTAGAGGGTCTTGGAACCTTATTAGACTGTAGGTATATGTGTGGACTGGTTTCTTGGGATTGTATTTTGGGACTCAACTATTAGGTTAAGGTTGGGATGAGGACCCTGCCTAATTCATTTCCTCCCTTTCTCTCCAAGGCTTGTGTGGACTGTGGTAGCAGTATTCAAGATCCTGGCCACGCTGAAGACCCTCTCTTCTCAGAACTGGATGGATTGGGGCTGGAGCCCATGGAAGAGGGTGGAGGCGAGGGTGGTGGTGGTGTTGGTGGTGGTGGTGGTGAGGGTGATGGTGGTGAGGAGGCCCAGACCCAAATTGGGGCTAAGGGCTCAAGCTCTCAGGACTCTGCTATGGAAGAAGAACAAGGCAGGAGCTCATCCAGTCCAGCTTTACCTGCAGAAGAAAGTGGCACCAGCTAGACTCCATTTTGGGGCTACTTGCAGCAGTCTATGGGAGGCTTCCTTTCAACTATGTTGGTGTTCTTAGAACTCATGATGTGGCTGGACCAACCAATAAGAAACTGCCCCAGCTTCTCCCAACATAGGGGGCAGGACCCCCATTACCAGCCCAGGACCCAGGAGCTGCCTCTAGCCTCTTAGCAGAGAGTGGAAGTTTTCAGCCCCATTTGGAGGATTGTCAGCTCCACCCTGCTGAGGAGACCTTTCCTCACTTGGTTTAGGTCGCTGACAAGCTGCTGATGTGGTCTGTCCAAATCCCAGCTGAGCCTGAGTCCCAGTCGATGGGTTGGGGCCGCACTTATTTATTGGGGGAGACAGCTCACCCTCCCACCTCATTCCCAAGATGGGAGGAGGGGAGCCTAGGGTCCGTGTAGGATCCAGGGGTTTTGAACCCCTAGCTGCTCTCCAGGGTGGGGGAGGTTGGTGGACCATGGAGTCCCTGGTGCTGCCCCTCAGGTGGGACCCAGGTGTTCTCAGCTCTACCCTCAACCAATGGCATTTGTGTTTTTGATATTGTGTCTGTTATTTTTAAATACAAAATGAAAAACCAAAATCCCAAGACTGTGAAATGAAGTTGGGAGTTTGGGTGAGGGGAGGAGTGTCTTTGCCACCAGCAATGTTGTAATGTAGGTGGGTTGGTGAACCCCATTCCTTCTTCCTCCATATTCCTGGCAGCAAAGGACTTTGCTGAGCCTGGTAAACTCTTACACTTAACACAACCTTAGCTTGGTTATCCTGAGAAGCAGAGAGGCAACTTGTGGCTAAGGTCTTGACAAGCTCCAGTCACGGATACTCTGGCAGAAGCAAGTGGAAAGAAACCGGTGATGGTTTAGTTGAGTTCTTTAGCTTCATGTCAACACACCAGAAGTAGTTGCAGCTGGCCAGGTTAGTTAGCTAAGCTAAGACACCAGTCTTTTAACTCAAAACCTAGGAGAGAGTTGCCTGGTGGGTTGGGCAAATCGCAGGACCAGTTCAGACTGTCGATAGAATTGCACAACTTTTTCTTTCCACACACTTGCTGCTTAGTAGCAGCTGATCTATGTTGAAGCATAGCTTGTATTCTCGTTGGCACCGTGGCTTAGCTGGTTAAAGCGCCTGTCTAGTAAACAGGAGATCCTGGGTTCGAATCCCAGCGGTGCCTGGCTTATGCAGAAACCACCCGGTATATTATTGCTGAGCTACTAGCAACTATCATAAGGGAACATGTTACTATTGCTTAGTGTGCTCTAAGGGCCACCTTTCCTATGCACTTTTAAACTCTGAACCTAGAGACTCTACTCCTCAACACAAAGACTGTCTGGAATGGGGAGTGTACCGGTTTTATTGGGATGTCACTGTGGCTCCGCGAGAGGAGAGCCCCGGGAAGAGGTCACTGCTGAAGACAAGGCCCGCACCCGGCAGTCTACTCGCAGCGCACGCGCACAGCTGCTGGGGGGGGGGGGGGGGGAAGAGCGAAAGAAAAAGACGGAATTTACAGGGGACGAGTGCTTTGATGGGCAGCTATAGCTCCACAGGCTCAGAACTGCACGTGGCTGTGATGGCCGAGTGGTTAAGGCGTTGGACTCGAAATCCAATGGGGTTTCCCCGCGCAGGTTCGAATCCTGCTCACAGCGTTAGTAGTTTTGGTATTAAGTATTGCTGCTGCCTTGATTAGCACACAGTTTTCTAGTTCTTTCGTCCTCTGGAGAAACTCCCACTGCGATCTTCTCAGGAAGTCACCATCTTCCTAGCGCCCCCGGGAGAGGAAGAGACTACTGTGGACTTGTAAAAGACTTGTATTTCAATACCTAACTCCATCCGACCGCAGAAATTCAGTCTACTCTTTTATTTCTGACCGTGTCACCTGAAGCCACGAATCAGCCAATCAATCACCTTGCCCTCGACTCTACTATTTTTTATTTTTGAGATTGTGATTTGATTACATTTCTCACTTCCCCTTCCTCCCTTCCAAACACTCCGGCCAGCTCTCCTTCAAATTCATGGCCTCATTTTTCTAATTGTTATTGCATGCATATAAGTATATGTAAATATATATTATCAAATAGATCCCGTTCCGTTTGTACAATGCTACCTGTATATATGCTTTCAGGGCTAACCGTTTGGCACTGGACTACCACTTAGTTTACTCTTTCCTGGGGTGGGTGGGCCACCTCTCTTACTCCCAGCTTTCCTCAGTTGCCTACCGCTTTGTGTAGGGCTAGTTTCTGCTTCACTGGGAAGATGATTTCCCATAGACTCCACAACTGCATCTGCTCCCCACCACCACTCTCCTTTCCCTGATTACTGCGGAAGGGCACTTACACTGAACTCTGGCCAATCTCTACATCCTGATCTCCCACCCTTCCGGCCCACAATGCTCTGTTTTCCATCTCATCACCTTTTCTCTTTCTACTGTATTGCCCCCATCAGCTTCCAGAAGTAGTGATTTTATTCCAAACAACAAAAATATCTGCCGAGTGTCCTTGAAAAGTTCTTGTGTTGGCAACTTAATAATCCCCAGATGTGTAATTTGATGGGAGGTACGGCGTTTGGGACATTATTCGAACTAGAGGATGTCATATGAGTGGAGCCCCCTTTAGGATATAGCTTTATAAAAAGCAACTCCAGGAAGCTTGCTTATTCTGTCGCACCATATATGATTCCCTCTACCAAATTCTGACACAAGAAAGCTCTTACCAGATATGCTGGCACCATGGTCTTAGGCTTCCCAGCTTCCAGACTGGTGAGGCCTCTATTCTTTCCGAATAACCAGTTGTTGTAAGCCAACTGGAGAAAAGGCCAGAAAACAGTAAGATGCTGTCCGGACCCAGGCTCTTCTACAGTCACCGTTTGCCCTTCCATTTCTTGCTCCACCATAGCTTCCTTTGTTAAGGTTAGCACACAGCAATCACACTGCTAAATGCACAGTAGTCAGACGAGGCCCTTAGAAACAGCGTCTTCCCTTGCCCTCCAGCCTGCAACACCCTTCTGATACCTTCTGCCTCAGGAGAAGGTCATTCACATACTCATCTTCTAGATCTTTGACATTAGAGGAGTCAGAAGGCTCAGTCTTGCAATGGTCTCTCTCCTTTGCCTGTGCTTTCTGCTGAGACACCTCTAGTCTAGTGCTTTTAAAAGCCAGATGATACCTTACATTTTCACCTCCTGACCTGGAACTGTTCCTGAATGCTTACGTACTGCTGGCCACTCCCCATCTCCACTGGGCTGTCTAGTAGGGATCTCAAGCTTAACACCTTTCCCTCAAAGCAGATCATCTCTACTCTTTCATGTCAGTCAACAGAAATTCCATTCCTTTAGCTGGTTACAGTAAAACCTTTAGAATCATCCTTGGGTCTTCTTTTTCTCACATTCCCTATTGATCAGTCAGCTATTTCTTTTTCTGAAACATATCAGTGTCACTTACTTTACTGTTACATCCTAACCCAGGCTTGTCTGTCACCTGTCACCTGGATCGTTGCAGTGTCTTCAAAATTACCTCCAGTCTCTTGGGATGCCAGGGATTAACCCAGGACTTCGTGCTTGCTGGAGAGGCATTCTCTAAGTTAGGGCCCTTCCCACTAACTGCCATTCTTGTGACTAGGGTTCTCTTCCAGTCTACTCCTTTTGGGTTGAAACAAGATAGCTTAGGACGGCCTCACATTCACTGTACTCACTGTGTAGCCCAGATTGGCCTCGAATGCACAGTGATTCTTCCACCTCAGCCTCCAAAGTGTTGAGATTACAGGCATGAGCTTTCATTCCCTCACCAGCAGAGAGTGAGACTTCTATCTTTTTTTTTTTTTTTGGTTTTTCGAGACAAGGTTTCTCTGTGTAGCCCTGGCTGTCCTGGACTCACTTTGTAGACCAGGCTGGCCTTGAACTCGCAAAGATCCGCCTGCCTCTGCCTCCCAAGTGCTGGGATTAAAGGCGTGCGCCTCCACCGCCCGGCGAGACTTCTAAAATGTAAGTCTGCACTTATCTTTGGCAAAGGGCTTGCTTAACATGTGCAAAGGGCTTCAATCCCCAGAACTTCGTAAAACTGGGTGAAGGTGCGTGTTCTCAAATCTCATTACTTGGGAGGTACAGGCAAGAGGATCACAAGTTCAAAGTCATTAGAGGCTACATTAGACCTTGGCTCAAATAAACAAATGAATAAAATTAATTATTAATTATTTTTTGTCCTTTTTGAGACAGGGTCTTGCTGTCCTGGAACTTACTCTGTAGACTAGGCCAGCCTTGAATTCACAGAAATCCACCTGCCTCTGCTTCCTGAGTGCTGGGATCAAGGTGTGTGCCACCACAACCAACTCTAAATGATTGTGATAGAGTATATACTTCAATAGTTCACTGGACAAAATAAGATCAAATGTTTCTAGCCAACATAAATAGATGAGATTATAGAACAAAAAAGTGTTCCTCCTTCTTCTTCTTCTTGGGAGGCATGTTCTCATGTAGCCTAGACTGGCCTCAAACTCCTTACATAGCTGGAGAAGATCTTGAATTCCTGATTTTCTGGCCTCTGCCTCTCAAGTGTTAGGAGTACAGGCACCACCCCATTCTGGCATCCCATTCATCTAGGATGAGACCTTGAAGAATTACAGTTTTCACTCTCTACTCCCTTTCTCTGTTTTTTCCCCATCATACTTACTGCCGTCCAAATAATATTTTGTGTGACGCACATAGACTGCTTCCTGGACAAAAGCAGAAGCCAGTAAGGGAGGGCAGAACTCAGTGCCTGTTTTGTTTGGAGCTGTGTCTGCGGGGCCTAGAACAGAGAAGGTAGGATAAATGTGTGCTAAGGACAGAAGAAATGACAGGCAGGGTTCGACTTTTGTAGCTGTGGTCTTTAAAGTTTTTAAGTGCTTTCCTGTTGTGACTTTTCCTTGAAACAAACAAATGACAAAAAAAGAAAAGGAAAAAAAGAAGAAAAGAACAAAAAAAGAAAAAAGTGCTCTTTTCTATTTTATTAGAATCTGAGATTCCCTGAGTTTAGTTTCGAATCACAGAACAAGAGACTAGGAAGCTGGACCATAGCTGCTTTAGGAGCCTAGATCTCTCCTCTGTGTTCCTGCTTCTGCTCATAGGCTGAGTTTTCCTGTTTTCTAACCCAGCCCTAGGGAAACAGCCTTATAGGAACTCTCCTTCAGCCCCCAGGGTGCTTTCTAAGGAGACCTGCTTTCCCTTTGAAGAAGGGGAAAGACAAGAGACTTGAAAGCTGGGCCTGGGGAGTGGGAAAGGGGAAGTTAAGCACACCACCAGCTGTTCCAGTCTTTCTCCCACTGTCTGGATTCCTAAAGGCCTAACTTGTGGCCAAGTGCTGTTCTCCCCTGAACTTCAGTGTGGCCCATTATAGAGAGGGTGCAGAGAGACACAGAGGCCTGCATGTGTACTGTTAGGACACAACCATGGCATGTGTGGACACAGGTCCTCTTTGGACAGAGGCTTGTGATCTTCGTGGGCACCGAAGCTCTCACTCTCTCTAGCAAAGGTACAAAAGGACATCCTCACAGGCAACAACCGCACCAGAGCCAGGAGCTGGGGTCAAATCACCCCGTTCATTCAACTGGTCTCCCTGGAGGGTAACCTTAGCTTTTGAGGGTCTGAAAAGTACATAATCTTTTATTTTTATTTTTGGTTTTCCAATACAGGTCTTTCTCTGTGAAGCTCTGGCTCTCCTGGAACTCACAGGGATCCGCCTGTCTCTGCCTCCTGAGGGCTGGGATTAAAGGCATGTACCACCACTCCATGCACATAATTTTTAAAAAAGAAAAAATGCAAAACTAGGCATAATAAGTAGTATTTAGAACAAATCGAAGAATGTAACAATTTACATATTTTAAAAGCTGACATAGCCGGGCAGTGGTGGCACACGCCTTTAATCCCACCACTTGGGAGGCAGAGGCAGGCAGATCTTTGAGAGTTCGAGGCCAGCCTGGTCTACAAATTGAGTCCTGGACAGCCAGGGCTATACAGAGAAACCCTGTCTCGAAAAACAAAAAAAAAACAAAAAAAAAAAAAAAAGCTGACAGATGGTTCAATTCTCAGTACTAGAGGAAAAATCTGACAAACTGTCAGTGAGGTAAAACAGCAAGGAAAGCAAGACCCTGCTTCAAAAATTCTTGCAATGATGATTATAATGATAGTTAATAAGTCAAACACTTGCCCGGCGGTGGTGGCGCACGCCTTTAATCCCAGCACTTGGGAGGTAGAGGCAGGCGGATCTTTGTGAGTTCAATGCCAGCCTGGTCTACAAAGCGAGTCCAGGACAGCCAGAGATATTCAGAGAAACCCTGTCTCGAAAAACCAAAAAAAAAAAAAAAAAAAAAAAAAAAAAGTCAAACACTGACAAATGCCAGAATAGCAACTTAACTCCTGGCAGACTGCTACAATATTCTGCACAAACTGCCTACCTACTTTGTATATCTCTTTTTCTTTCTGTGTATGTGCAATTTACAGAATCCCATGGCCCTATGAGCACCTTGTTGGAACATTCCCCAGACTCTGCTTTGGGGCTCCTCAATTTCATTAGCGTCATGGAGAATCAGTCTCTGCACTTGAAGTTTTTGCCCCACGCTCACCCCGAAAACAGGCTCTCAGCCTGGTGAGAAAGCCTATTTTCTTAAACCAGTAGGTTTGTTTTTCTACTTTTCAAAATGAGCGTTTCACACCAATGCTTTTCATCAAATGGCTTATAGCACTTCTGATGCCCGTGGGAGTAAGTAGGATCTGGGGTGGGGTTGGAGATTGGTGGGTTGATGCCAGTTGTGGGGTGGGGTGGAGAATTAGCCTCAGCAGCAGGGAAGACCTCTTTCTTATCAAGAGGTGGGGAGATAGAGGACATGGTGTAGGAAATTGGGGGGTCTCTGATTACTACTGTTTCTTAAAGAACAATGGCTCAGGCTACGATGCCAACTCGAAAGTAGTCTGTTACCAAAGCTGGTCTTGAATTCTCTACTGGCCTTAGACTAATCCTCAAGCTACTCCCGAGCTTCCAAAATCCTGTAAAATGGACCATGCCTGACTTATATTCTCCATCTTATATCTGCCACCCCCAAATTATTCTCTTTTGCAGGTTCTTTTTCTCTAGCTCCCACCAGCAAATCTCTTTTCTGCTGGAGGGCTTGGAGTTGCTCGTTTTGCTTGGACTCATGGCTGACCATCCTGGAATATTATCAGCACCGCGAGGTAGCCTCTGACCACTTCAACTGACCTAGTACTTCACTGTCACGTCTTTGTAATTATCCTTACAACCATGTGAAATTATCCTATTCTATTTTCTGCCTTCTTGGTTATTTCCTGTCACCACATCACCATCCCCGCCAACAATGTACGTTTCAGGAGGGCTCAGAGCCAATGTAACCCCAATGCCTAACAATAGAGGACATATAGCAGGCACACACAAATCTAGGCTGAGTGGGCAAATGTACCAGTTGGGCTCATAGAAATGCCAAGATTGTTTACTTTTCTCCTAGGGCCACGGCCCCTGCCTGGAACTGAAAAGGGAGCTTTGACACTGATAACAATCCAAGATGAGACCCACCAGGCTGAAACAGTCAGGAGACAGCCCGGAGAGGAGAGGAAGGCTTAAACCGGAATTCAGACTGTGAGAGCTTGAGAAGTCTGGGCAGAGGGGCGTGGAGGGCGGTGGAGCGCTCGGGAGGGAGCGGAAAGCCGGCGCAGGGCGTCAGGGCCCCCGGGTCGCTCACAAGTGGCCCCAGCAGGTGGCCGTGCCGAGTCCCGCCCTTCCCGGGCGCGGCGCGTGCGGGATCAAAGCTGCCGGCAAGGGGCGGGCCAGGGAGCTGTGGGGGACCGGGGGTGCGAGCGTGGGAGCGCAGGGTCCCCGGAGGCGCCAGGGACCGGGAAAGGCAACGGACGAGACAGGAGAGGCCCGGAGAAGGAGCAGCAGAGGGACGCGAGACTCAGAAGTCAGAGAGACCACCCTAAGACCCGGAGAGACCCCAGCAGAAGCCGGCGGGAGACCTGAAAAGCTCATCAGAGAGAGACGAGTCTCTAGGAAGCACTCAGAGACCCGAAAGACAGAAAAGTCGAAATGCCCAGGCCCTTGGACCCGGGAGAAAGACGCTTAAGAGAACAGAGAATGAGAGGGAGGGAGAGAGAGAGGAAGAAGGAAAGAACGATCAGGAAGACCTAGCCTTCCCCAGCTGAGGGCGGAGAGGATCCCTGCCCTGCTCCGTGTCCTTTCTCAGGGTCGCGTCTCTGGAGGCGCGGACCAGGGGTGTGTGTGTGTCGGGGCAGCCAGAACCCCCAAGGGCTAATAGATAGGTTGTGAGACCTGCGGAGTCAGGGACTAACTCCGAAACTTCCAAGCCAGCCACAGAATCAAAATGCTACTTTTCCGTTTTGGTCGAAATGTTTAAGCAAAAAAGAAGTGTGTGGTCAGTTCTGCTTCCTCCTCGTTGGAATGGGGGAAGAAAACGTCATCATGCATTGGCCGGGAATCGAACCCGGGCCTCCCGCGTGGCAGGCGAGAATTCTACCACTGAACCACCAATGCAGACGGATAACCGGCTCCTAGTGAGCATATCTGAATGTGTTAGAGACGGAGACACTCCTGATCGAAGGGTGGAAAAAGGTTCTACGGAATGATTGAGGTGGGTGGAGCACCAAGCCATTCTTTCTCTCCCTCGGATCCGGCCACCGGGCCATAAAGAAATTCCATATGGCCAGGGGCGGCCCCACACCCGGGTGCAAACTGCCCCGGGCCCCGAGCCTCACGTGCAGGTGAGAAAAACTCAACCCCGATCCTGGTTCCCAAGGAGGGGGGTTGTGGGGCCTGCTGGGGCCACACATCTGTGCTCCCATTTGGCTGAAGTAGGGGAAGGTGGGATGTCCTGAAGGCCCCAATCCCAAGAGGGAGCCCCGTCCTCAAGTATGGGCCCCCCTCGCTCTGCCTTAGGCAAGGCAGCCTCTGCCAGAAAAACCTCGCAGGACGTGGAGGGCCTCTGGGAGGAGGCTCCACCTGTCTCTGACTCCACAGCCACCCACCTACCTACCTTCTGGCTCCGTTTGTAGCCCTGGCTTTGTTAGGCCCTTTCCCCGGGTCTTCTTGCCATGTGAAATTTTGGTTTTACCTTCTCAGGCACTTCGCCCTGAAGTCTCCAGGTGCTGGCTCATCCGTCTGCAGAGGGCCATGCTCTCGGTTTGAGGTGGGTGCAGATCCCTTCTTGCAACCAGCCCTTTCTTGTCCTCTAGCGAATGCGAATCCCACGTTTCCCTGCTCCCCTGCGGCTACTAGAGGTCCCCAGAGGCAAGTGACCCCGGTGCGTTTGTGTGAGGTTTTCCTGTCGGTCATACTCCTAAATTTTAAACCAAAAGGTTGTAAATGGAAAAATTTCTTTATTCCTACTTATACTTTTAGGACTTGCTCCTTTTTTCCCCCTAGAAGTTTCCTTTGGCCTGCCTCAGTCCACTTATTTAAAAAAAAAAAATCTCGCTTCTATAATAGCCACTTGACGGCAGATTCTTCTTATTAATAGGTCAGCAGGGATAAGCAATGGAGTTATTATGGGAAACGAGTAGAAGGGACAGGTACAACGGTGTCCTTTCCCACAGCCAGCCTGTAGAATCAGGCAGATCTGCTCTGCCTAAGAGGAGGGCATTTGGGGGAAGATTATAATATTCTGCCTGAGGGCTGAAGCATGTTAACACGTATGTCAGTGTTGGTAGGGTATAGTGAATCCCAAGAAATCTACCATTCTAGGATATCCTCAAGTTTCTTAAACTCCCTTCCCCTCCCCAATGTTCCCCTCCCTCCAGTTGGGTCCCGCCCCGTTATACAGCTTTATGGTCCTTAGCCCAGCCCGTGGCCCTTCCTTTCCTCACTTCCCACACTGGGGGCTGGTTCCTCCCCTTTCCTTCCCCCGTTCCCTCCCTGGCTCTCCGGGAGCCCCGTGTCGTGCCGGGGTCTTCGCCCCAGGCACCCAGGTGCCGAAGGGGGCGTGGCCTGGCCCTATCCCTCCTACCCTGCGGCGGCGGAATATAAGGATCTAGACCGCACGCGCCACATCCACCGCAGGGTCCGGAGGAGCAATGGTCACCCGGGATCGAGCTGAGAATAGGGACGGCCCCAAGGTGAGAGGTGGGAAGGGAGGGAGCTAGGGTCCCTGTTCCGGCCAGAGTACTTAAAGGTTCTAATTCTGAGGGCTAGGGGTGAGGATGATGGAGACTCAGGAGTAAAAGGACAGAGGTGCTCGTGCGACCCAAAGAACCTGTAAAGTGTAATAAAGAGGACAGGGTCAGAGCCGAACCTGCGCGAAGCCGAGGTCTAGTAGTTTGCACCATTGTGGGCTGCGGCTTGCGGCCCGGAGAGCCAGGGAGAGTCCCAGGATCTGGGCACCCGGGGACTATCCCTCGCGCTCCGGGGGCTAAGGCAGGTGGAACACCGCAAGTTCGAGGCCATGTCCCTACAAAGAGCAAGCAAACAAACGAAACAAAACCGCGCAAAATAAAGCTAGAGACAGGAGCTGGTGGGAGAGGGTGGGAACAAAACAGAGGAGCGGCTGCAGACGCTGTCTATCTGTGAGCAGCTGTGAACCTCATCTGACCCAAAGAGAAGACTTCTGAACCACTGGTTCCAGAGGTGCGAGGCCGGGTGAGAGATTTTAGGAGAACGGGCGGCGACCTCTAGGCGACTGCCTAGAAGGGCTTGGGCGAGAAGAGCAGGCGTAGTCGCGCTGCGTGTGCCTTTCACTCTGGGTGACTAACTTTGATCCGCATCGAGGGGCTCGTCGGCTTGGGGCCAACCCTGTTCCCAAAGCTCTTCACAGATACACAGAGAGGGGGACCACACAGGACAGAGACTCAGAGAGGAGGGAGGAGAGTCGCAGAGGGGAGACGGGAGGAGAAAGCAGGACACAGAAGGGGTCGGGGGAATGGGGGCGAGCCCCTCAAACCGAGGGACTGAGAGTGAACGAGTGGGCCAGTCCTAGGCAACCTGGGGCTTGGGGACCGGGGCGCCTGGGGGTTTTCCCAGCGGCAAGATCGGACGCTCGCGTGGCGGCGCTGAGTCTCGGTCCGGTCGGCCCGCTCTCCCTCTCCCGCTGGCCGCAGATGCTGAAGCCGTTGGTGGAGAAGCGGCGCC
The DNA here is from genome assembly GCA_907164525.1 of Lophiomys imhausi. Taxonomy (NCBI): domain Eukaryota; kingdom Metazoa; phylum Chordata; class Mammalia; order Rodentia; family Muridae; genus Lophiomys; species Lophiomys imhausi. Next base: position 194,019 of record CAJQZJ010032004.1, on the reverse strand, counting down.
GGGACCGCATCAACCGCAGCCTGGAAGAGCTGAGGCTGCTGCTGCTGGAGAGGACCAGGGACCAGGTCAGTTGCACCGCCGGCCCAGGCTCCTGAGCACCCTGTACCTGCGATCCAGGGCTCTCGGCTGGGGTGGGGACACAAGCCGGGGTGGGGACTCTGGTCCCAAGGCGCCCTGACCCGAGCCCGGCCCTTGACCTCCCACCCCAGACCCCCCCTCTCGCTCTCAGAGTGCGATCTTCGCCACCTCGCGGGTCTGTGAGTTCCCCGCTGAACCAGGCTCCATACACTGAGCTTCCAGCGCGTGTCGGTTTCCCACCCTGGGTGTCTAAATGTCCTCGCCCCCCTCCCAGCCCTGACCCATGAGCTTCAATCCCACCGTGGTTTTCACCATCCGAGTTGCTGCTACCCACGCCGCACTCCTCCTCACGTGTTAGGGACTGGCTCCACTCCCTCAGGCCGGACAGTCTCGTCTCAGGGTGGGGCAGGGATCTCTCTCGGTCGCCTCCCCGCTCGGCCGCGGGTCCTGGGGGCACCCGCAGCGCCCGTCCCCGCCCGTCCCTTCTTCCCCCAGCCACTTTCCCGCTCTCTCCCCGCCCCTCTCTGTCTCTGCGCCCCTCCCCCGGTCTGCAGAACCTCCGGAACCCGAAGCTGGAGAAAGCCGAGATTCTGGAGTTCGCCGTGGGCTACTTGAGGGAGCGAAGCCGGGTGGAGGCCCCGGGTACAGCGCGGGGGGTGGGGCAGCGGAGGGAGGGTCGCGGGGCGGGAGCCTGGCGGGCCGGGGCCGGGACCGGGGCCGGGGTCGGGGGCTGGGGGGAGCGGCCCGCCGGGCGCCCAGGCGAGGCTAATGACTCCTGCGCGTGTCTGTCTCTGTGTCTCCCTCGGTCCCCATCGCTGCACGTCCACCCGGCCTCGCGTCTCCGTCCGTGCGCCCGTCCGACCTCGGTACCTCTGCGCCCCGCCCCCTCCCTCGCCCCCGCCGCGCCCCCGCCCCGCCCGCCCGCCTGCCCTCCCGCCGGCCGCACCAGGGCTTCCCCGGTCCCCAGGCCAGGACGCCGAGGCGCTCGCCGGCTGCTACCTGTCCGGCTTCCGCGAGTGCCTGCTTCGCTTGGCGGCCTTTGCGCACGACGCCAGCCCGGCCGCCCGCTCCCAGCTTTGCTCCGCGCTGCACGGCTCCCGGCGCCCCAAACCGGCCCGGCCGGAGGCCTTAGATACAGGGCTCCCGGCGCCGCGCCCGCCGCTGGACCCCGCTTCGCCCGTCCTCGGCCCCGCGCTGCACCCGCGCCCCCAAGGGCCCCAGGGCCCTCCTAGTCCCCGTGGCGCGTGGTCCCCGCCCTACTGCTGCCTTCCCGCCGGGGATTCGGGCGCGCCGGCGCCCCTCACCGGACTGCTGCCGCCGCCGTCCTACCGACGAGACGGGGCGCCCAAGGCCCCGCCGCTCCCACCGCCCGCGTTTTGGAGACCTTGGCCCTGAGCTTCGAGGGGCTGCGGCGGGGAATGGGGGCGGCGTAGAGACTCCAGCCAGAGGGCCGGAGAGGGATCCGGGCGTTCGGGCGAGGAGGGCAACGGGGCGCGCGGGCTTAGCGCGCGGGTGAGATGTGGTCTATATTAGAGTATCTATATAAATATATATTTCCCTGTCCCTTTTCCCCGCCCCCTCTGCCCTGTGTGTAGGATTGTACCCTCTCTACCCCAGCCCAGCCCCAGTCCCTTCCCGAGTCCCTAGTGCATGGAATAAAATGGTTATTAAATCCCGGTGTGTCCCCTAGCCAGGGGCCTGCCTTTATATCGGCGCCACGCCCACTTGCCCGCACCCTTTTCTCTTTAGTCCTGCTCTCCACGGCCCAAGCCCTGGGGCAGACAGGTAAGTAAACAGCCGAGCGACAGACTGAGGCTGAAACTGAACTTGAATATCAAGTGGGTCTTTAAATCATAGCCAAGAGAGGATTTTAAAAAGGAAAGGAAAGAAATAAAACCGACTCTGGTGGGATTCGAACCCACAACCTTTGAATCGCTTTTTCGTCTCTAGAAGTCCAATGCGCTATCCATTGCGCCACAGAGCCACCTGGCGGGCGGCGCCTTCTTTCAACTTACGGACACTAGCAGAGCAAAAAAAAAAAAAAAAAAACCAAAAGGTTGCGTGGGAGTGCGTGTGCAAGTGTGTGTGTGCAAAGTGGGCGGAGCGTCCCAGGAGCTGGGGTGAAGATCTCGGAGGACAGCAGAACGAGATATAGGACACGGAGGGCGCGTGAGTTAAATGACAATAAGGGTGGGTGCAGGTACAGGAAACGGGGAGGGAGAGTAACGAAATCTGAGCCCCCCCAGCAGTGCAAAGCTCGGGCTGCTCCTTGCACAAGCGCCCAAGCTCAGATTTGCTCGGTTCCCAGATTTGATCCCACTAAATAAACTTGTTTTCTTGTAAATCTGTGTGTTTTCTAGTTCATTTATTTCGCCTACTTACTCCATCGTTCAGAGTCTCGGTGGGAGACTCCTCGTTTTGGACTTGAAGTGCTCAGCATCAAAAGAGATTCAGATCGGTTGGTGAATGTGGTCTTTGAACAGAGTTCTTTCTGCTCTCTTAGGAAGACAGCAGGAAACGGCCGTCCCTATGCAGGTAGCGTGGCCGAGCGGTCTAAGGCGCTGGATTTAGGCTCCAGTCTCTTCGGAGGCGTGGGTTCGAATCCCACCGCTGCCAGGCCAGAGTTTTTCTCCTGAGAATCACTTTAGTTTTATGAGAACCATCAGAACCGTAGGCAGCGGTTGTAGAAATGAAGTGTTTCATAACCGTTGTAAACATGCCTAAAAGCGTAATATTCTTATGTTCTAACTCAGCGCGGATTCCGTTGTATGGATTTTATAACTTCTACCTGACTTATATTAGTTGGCGTGAGAAACTGAGAATTACTTATTTTTATTAAATACGATAAGCAAAAGTGCCAAGGTTCCACCGAGATTTGAACTCGGATCGCTGGATTCAGAGTCCAGAGTGCTAACCATTACACCATGGAACCCGTTGTGACTTGTGGCCCTCAGAAATTATATTCATTATTCTTCATCCTATTTTGCATACGATTCCAATTTTACCATTTATCGATACAAAACAAAATACACGCAGACGCCAACTATTAGATGTGGTTATTAGTTCCCGAAATATGAATGCGTCTTTTAAACCTGAAAACTACGAAAGAAGATCAAAAAAAACCATGTCGTTAAAATGCTGATTTAAAAATAGCAATTTACAATTAAAATAAGACTTTCAAATACTGTATTCAGCGAAATACATTGTTGGCATTAATCTTACAACTTCGTTTTACTCTCCTTGATGTGTACACTCGTACTCCTGATTCACACAGACACTGCTCTAGTACACTTATCACTGGTGGGAATTTATGTTCCCGACCCACTTATCAACATCTCCTTTTAAAATAAAGCAATTATTTTGTCCTCAAACAATGCAGCACAACAACTGTACTTGTAAACATAAACACAAAAATCGAGCGCCCGAACAGGGACTTGAACCCTGGACCCTCAGATTAAAAGTCTGATGCTCTACCGACTGAGCTATCCGGGCTCCAAGGCTGGTGGTGCACTTTTGCTCAAAAGAGTATTTTACGGCACCTAGGGATTCTAGTCCATACTTGCTTAAGTAACATGGAATGATGTCCATTTGTGTCTAGGAATCTGATATAATAAAGCCTAGCTAGTAATTGCTGTGCCTTCCTTAGAGATCTAAGGTTGCAAGGCGGGAGCTCCACACAGGCTGGAATCTAGAGAACCTAAACCGGCCACGTGGGGCCGCTGCGGACCACAAGGTTCCTGGTAGAGCCTAGTTTTCCTCCCTGGCCCTTGTGACCTAGATCTTGGATACCTGGGGCACATGGGCTGCCACCCACGGTTCAGCAGGCAGGCCGAGGGAGGACCTGGAGCGTAAAGAACGTCACACGAGGGCCTCCAGATGCTGTCGGGCAGGCTTCCACTCCCTTGGCAGGCCCTGTTCTAAAGGAGTGGTTGAGGTCGGTAACACCAAAAACTGGGGAAGAGAGAGGACTAGGCTCGAGGAGGAGATGGGTGGGTCTCTGGCAGGATGGAGAACAAGAGGACCCTGTCACGTGCTGAGATAAGTGTGCTCTTCACTTGATTGTTGCTTAGGTCACGTGTGATTTATGAATTGGTGCAGCTTTCCAATGTACGGTGTGATTCACATGGACGATTCACATGTAGAAATTCTGGTGCTATGGTGTTCATTACTGGTTTGGAAATAGGAGGAAAAGGGTCTAGGTGGAAACGGGAGGTTGGGTGGACATAGGCTTCGGGACACTAGCCAAGCCTCTGACCAGGCAGAGAGTAGTGCCCCAACCACACACGCAGTCACCTCCTCCCTGTCTCCCTCTGGCATTTGGTTCCTCCTCCCTTCGTCCCTCCCTCCCTCCCTAATGGACCCAGGCTCCTGATATTCATCTGGGTGAGTCTGCCAGAGGAACTGGCTGTGTCAGAGGCAAGCAAACAAGATTTAGACTGCGAGACTGTGGGCGGGGAGAGTACTCTTGAGCTATCGGTGGAGCTGCAGTGAGAAAGGGAGCCCAGGAACATCCCAGAGCTGGGCCCTTTCTCAGGCCCACCCTTCCCTAGGCCCCCAGCCTTCTGCTCAGGAGCCGACACAGTCCTACCTGTAGCTCACCTTCTCTAGGTCAGCTGCTGTTCTTGAGTTATTGGGTCCCAATTATGGCAGTATACCGCCTGTGTGTGACCACTGGCTCCTACCTGAAGGCTGGCACACTGGATAACATCTATGCTACATTGGTGGGCGCCTGTGGTGAGAGCCCTAAGCAGAAGCTGGATCATATGGGCAGGGACTTCACCACTGGATCGGTGAGTACAGAGGAGAGATGGGGGACCTCTAAGTGACAGACCTCTTGGGGAACCTGAAAGAGGTGAGGATTATTTTTGTTGGGTTCATCAAGTCCTGTTGAACTTGGGATGCTCACTATAACTTTGTTGTCATTTCCTTTGTCATCCCTGCATTTTGGGTACCAACTGTTCCAAAACAGGGCTGTGGAGAAGGAGCACTTGGAAGGGGCTCTGGGGACTTCCCCTGGCTTCTTGGTTCCTCCTCCTATTATTATTTTTGTTATATTATGATGATGATGATGATGATGATGATGATGATGTGGTTTTTTTGTTTTGTTTTGCTTTTGTTTTTCAAGACAGGGTTTCTCTGTGTATCCCTGGCTGTCCTAGAACTCACTCTGTAGACCAGGCTGGCCTTGAACTCACAGAGATCCACCTGCCTCTGCCTCCTGAGTGCTGGGATTAAAGGCTAGCTGCCATGTCTGGCCATTTTGTGTGTTTTTTTGAGACAGGGTTTCTCTGTGTATCCCTGGCTGTCTAGGGAACTCTCTCTATAGACCAGGCTGGCCTCAAACTCAGTGGTCAGACTGAGTGATGGGATTAAACCTGGCCCGCCTCTTCCTATAATTGACACTAGGCTTTGACCAAGCTGCTTCCTCACTCTGACTGGATTTCCTGCTCTCTGCAAGGGTTCTGCTTCCCTTTGTCAGACCCTATTATTACAGTTTGGTAGTGACCCCCACATAAAAGTACCCTACTGGCCAACCGCACTAGGAACTCCTGCAAAACTCTGCTCAGGCCCTGAGTCTGGTGCCTGCTTCTACTCGGATGAAGAAAGACAGGCTCTTCTCATTCATACAAAGGAACCACATGGATCAGCAGGCTCATATTCCGGAATAGGCGGAGGTGTTGATGCTCCTTTCAAAGTGCAAAGATGGCCTCTCACTGGCTTGCTTGCTGCCTCTGTGTCTCCAGGTTCAAAAGTACAAGGTGCGCTGCGCAACAGAACTGGGTGAGCTCTTGCTGTTGCGCTTACACAAGGAGCGCTTTGCTTTCTTCTGCAAGGACCCCTGGTACTGCAGCCGCATCAGCGTCACTGCCCCAGATGGCACTGTTGTTCACTTCCCCTGCTATCAATGGATTGAGGGCTACTGCACCGTGGAGCTGCGGCCAGGAACAGGTGGGCCAGAGGCAGGGGCTGCACTGCACTGCAGGGGCTTCTTATGGGGTTAGGGATGGAGTCTCACAGGACTCAGGGTGTGGGGAATAGGACCTGGGTTAGGAAGTGAATTAGGCTTTCTGGTTGATATTTGGATTTCCAGGTCACTGGTGTGAACCCTTTCTACCTCCAGAATTGTTTGTTTCACAGAGGCAACACTAGGGTTGCTGCGTGAATGTGTGTGTGTGTGTGTGTGTGTGTGTGTGTGCGTCTGTCTTTGTGTGTGCATGTGTGTGCGTTCCTGTGTGCATGTGAGTGTAAGTGTGTGTCTGTGATGAGTTTCAGACAGGGGTTCTCTGTGTAGCTCTGGTTGTCCTGGGCTTGTGCCCATCACGGCTCCCGCTTGGGCACTCTACATTAAACTGAGGCAAGTGAGGCAAGTGAGCATCATTCCAGAGTCTGCAATGCTCTTTTCATAGACTTTACTATCAATCTCCACTCATCATTGCAGCACATGATGGCTTTATTTATTTAGAATAGTATTCAGTAGTTATCAAATGTATGCTATGAGTACGATGCCAGGCGCCAAGCCAGACACTGGAAGGACAAACAACGAGTGTGACATGACTTCTAGCTTCAAGGAGTATATCACCTAGAAAGGAGACAAACATGAACGGTTAGGAATATGGCTATGATCTGGTATATTGCTTCAAGTAGCTTCGAATCCATGATGAACAAACAAAGAACATGTGGACATTCCCAAAAGTGACACACACAGAGATAACATGGATTGCACTCAAGAGTTAGGGGTTTCAAGAGGAAGTACTACATTTGCAGTAGGAAGTACTGTTTGAAAAGAGATTTATATAAAGAGTGGTTTTCATTCCCTACAGCAAGAACTGTCTGTCAGGATTCTCTTCCCCTCCTTCTGGATCACAGGAGACGGGAACTCCAGGCCCGCCAAGAATGCTACCGGTGAGGGCTGCCTACTTGGACCTCTTTGCTCCTTCTTCATTCTGACTTCAGCCTTTCTCAAATTGCCCTTAACTCTGCCCTCATTAAAACCTTGGGAACCCAATTTAGATCAGGAACTTAAGTCCATTCTAACAGTGACCCTAAGTCTGGACCCAGAATACTAACATCAACAGTTATCTTGAACTGGGAATGTAGCTGTGGCTCAGGAGTGGAGAGCTTGCCTAGCATTCTCTAGGCTCCAAGTTTGATCCCTTGAACACTCACATAAAACCCCAAATCCAACACATATCCAAGACCATCAATGAACCATTCTCAGCCTCTGACTGTAACCCAGATCCCCATATTGGAAACAGTACTAGTATTTACTAATCTTAGCACACACTCAAACTCAGCATACTTTTGAGGTGAGGTTGGAATTGGGAACATCTTACTATGTAGCCCAGGCTGGCCCATCTCAGCCTTCAAATTGTTGGGATTTCAGATGTGTGTCACCACACTCAGTTTATCTTAATCATAATATAGGCCCATGTCTAAATCAGTGTGGGAATTTATGTCATCTTCAGGTACTGCTTTGGGCTTAAGGATGTGGCTCAGCAGTGCAGGATGTGTTCAGCATGCACACATTCCTGCATCTACTCCCTATCTGAAATCCAGTGCCATCACAGAGAAACTCCAATTCTTTGTCACACATCCAGAAAGCAGAAAGCTGCAGTAGTAACCTGAAGTCATATTTTTAGAAGCCAAGGGTTCTGTTTATCTCAAGATTAACTGCTCTGCCTCCTGGCAGCTGGAAGATCTATGCCCCTGGTTTCCCTCGAATGGTGGATGTCAGCAGCTTCCAGGAGATGGAGTCCGATAAGAACTTTGCCTTGACCAAGACAGTACCTTGTGCAGACCCAGATGACACGTGAGAACCAATGGCTTGGAGGAGAGGTGGAGGGGAGGAGCGCAGACAGTCTGTTGAGATGGAGCCCAGCAGCATGGAGGGAAGCATCAGAGTCCATATCAAGCACAGCTCTGCTCCTCTCTAAGGAGCAGGGAGGACCAGAGATGTTCCTGATATGTTCAGCAGAGAGGATAAGAAGCTCCTTCTGATTTGGGGCAGAAAGAGCAGGTTGAAATAACAGTGAATGGAGGACTAGGAAATCTGGGGACAAGATTGAGAAAAGGAATTAAGGGGGACAGGCTACAGGTCCCACTGACTAGTTTCTATCTTATACCTGCCTCTCCCCAGCTCTGGGAACCGGTACCTGCCTGGCTTTCCCATGAAAATTGACATCCCATCTCTGCTGCACATGGAGCCCAACATTCGCTATTCAGCCACCAAGACGACATCACTGATCTTCAACGCCATTCCTGCGTGAGCCCATGGCCATCCTAGCCCTTCTCCCTGCTCCCATTTCCTGTCCCATATTCTGCCTTTCCTTCCTCCCAGGTTCCTTTGGCCTTCAGTCTCCTCTCTATGCTTTAGGGTGTGGTCCCAGGGACCATATGAAGTAAGAGACCTGTCCTTAAGTCTTGAGGAGGTGAAGCCGGACAATTTCAGGTTCAACTCCAAAGCCCATGCTTTCTGGATGTGTGACCTTAATTTTTTTGTTGTCACCCACCCCCTTTTTTTTTTTGAGACAGAGTCTCTCGACACAGCCCTGACTGTCCTGGACTCACTCTGTAGACCAGGCTGGCCTTGAACTCATAGAGATCCGTCTGCCTCTGCCTCCCGAGTGCTGGGATTAAAGGTCTGTGCCACCATGCCCTGCCTAATGTAACTTTAATTTTTACATAGTCTCTGGACAGTTGCCTGGAGGGTAAAATGACCCACTCACCCTGACATCATAAACTTTACATTAATAATATTATTTTTTAAAAATTTATGTGTGCATCTACGTGAGCGTATACCATGAGTATGCAAGTGCGTACAGAGCCCAGAGGATGGCATCACATCAGTTACAGGCAGTTGCGAGCTGCCCAGTGTGGATACTGGTATTTGAATCCAGGTTCTTTGAGAGAAGCTAGTGCTCTCTTAATCACTGAGCCATCTCTCCTACCCACACCGTAGATGCCAAAGAAAGGCAAGTGAGATAATGCTAAGCCCAAAATCTCTCGATAGACGCTCCATTCAAGGGGATGTCTTTTGGTAAAAGGATCCATGGGATCACTCAGCAGGTGGGTGTGTGTATATAGTTCATGAGTTGTCAGGGTGGCCATTATCAGCTTAAGTCAACAGCTAGGATTTTAAGTGTGATATGACTAGAGAGAGAGTCCAGTTGCACCCTGGATACACGAGGAGGACATAGGCCAACTGGGTTTAGGATGTGTGTCTTAGGTAGAAGGGCAGGACTGAAGCAAACCTGGGGGGAAGAACACAGAGAGAACAGCAAGTCACTGCTGAGTTCAGAGTGGGGAAAGTGAGCCAAGGGTTCTGTGGGAAAACTCATCCGGAGCTGCATGTGGAGGCCTAAAGGAGGACAAGCCCTGGATGTTCATTTCCTGCACATGTGTGTCTGGAATGATTCTCCCAGAAGAAGACAAGCGGAAGAGGGTGTGGAGGTGGGTGGGCGGGCACAAAGGACTGTCTGGGATGGATGGAGCGTGCAGCAGCCACGGGTGGCTCAGGCTTCAGGACAAGGATATGGTATCAAACCCGGGCAGGCCTCTGGGGCATCTGGGAAAGTAGAGAAGCCCCGAGTTCAGTCTGAGAAGGATGTGAAGGTCTAAGGTCACCAGCTGGAGGTTCTGAGTAAGAAGGAAGGGGGCTGCCTAGCAGGAATTTAGGCAGAGTCAAATGAGGGGTGACTACAGGGTGTATTGTGAAGGACATTTGTGGCAGGCCCTTGGAAAGGGAGAGTCTCTTTGCTTATTTGCTTTCTCGGCCTCTGCCTTCATGACTGGATTTTTCCAGTTTTCCTCTGTAACTCAGGCAGGCAGGCCTTGAGCCTGTGATCTTCCTGCCTTAGTCAGCTCAGTAACTAACTAGATAGGTTTGTGCTACTAGGCTCAGCTCTCAGCTCTGCCTAGCTCTTTTTTGTGTCTCCTGGGTTGTGCCCAGAAAGTACTCAGCAAATGTTTGTGCAGTAAGTGAGGATAGATGACTGGGACCTCGGGTCTGGAAGGTCATGAACCCACTGCCATCCTGCCTTCCTCTGCTGCACACACTCTTCAGGGTACATCAGCACCATTATATACCTGGCTGCCCTAGTGACCCCTTGTTACAAACCTTCCTGTTCTGAGCTCCACTGCGCTTACTTTAGTTTGGCCCCTTTGGTACGTGAGTGCTTATGAGGAGATGGGCATGTCAGGAAATGGAGAGCTGCATCCTTTCCCTAAAGAGCTCACAGTAGAATGGGAAGTAAGAGATGTACAGGATTATAATAAAATACAGGGAATTGTGAATACTGCAAAGAATTGGCTTTAGGGGAGTCAGGCAAGGAAGGCTTCATAAAGGACTGGCATCTGGCAGGGCATGGTGGCACACGCCTTTAATCCCAGCACTCGAGAGGCAGAGGCAGGCAGATCTCTGTGGGTTAGAGGCCAGCCTGGTCTGCAGAGTCCAGGACAGCCAAGGATACACAGAGAAACCCTGTTTCGAAAAGCAACAACAACAAAAAGGTTACAGCAAGTTTCTGGAGGGGAGCATCATGACCTTTCCAAGCTTGGCAGCTGGGGCTTTCTTTGTCTTATAGGCAGAAAGGAGCCATTGAGAGTCTGAGATATTTTTAGAAGTTTGAAGAAAGCAGGTCAAAACTCCAGTGAGGGCAGCACCACTTCTGCTCACATAAGCCCACCTTCCTCACAGGGATGGCTGCTTTTGAAGCAGGGCTTCACTCTAGTGATAGACTTTTCTCCCATGTGGGCTGTTAGGAACTTCTTCTTGGGAAATAACTCTGTTGACTCTCTCCAGCCTGGAGCATAATGACTCCTACTGTCCCCCCACCTCCATCTCTCACCTACCTCTGTCCCTCAGCTCCTTGGGCATGAAGATCCGAGGTCTGCTAGACCGCAGGGGCTCCTGGAAGAAGCTGGATGACATCCGGAACATCTTCTGGTGCCACAAGACCTTCACTTCAGGTGTGCAGAGCTAGGCACGGGGTGCCTATCTTTTTTATTGTATCTCACGCTTGTGCCAACTGCTGGATTCCAATGGGATGGGCTCCTGACTTCACCAGTAGCATCTTTGAGATGTTCCTCAGGAGCCCAGGAACCTCCTCAGACAGGAATAGGAGAAGGATTCAGAGACACTACTTATCCAGAAGAGAGTCACAGCCATTTAAGAAGTCCTGATTTTGGTCAGGGCCACCTGACTCCCTTCCTTACTCCTACCACCAGATGTTGTGGGATTTGGGATCAGAAAGAATTTGCTTCTAATCCCAGCACTGTTGCTGGACTGGGCAAACCACACTGCCTCACTGTCTGTCAGTGTCCAGCTGTAGTTAGAGCCACCTTGTATTGTAGCTGGGAAGAAAACTGAAGCCACAGTGCGGGGCAAAGGGCTGGGGAAGACCAGAGTTTGGGAAGTAGTTTCTGGACCCTACTGGTTGCCCCTCTTGCCACCCCTCCCCCAGAATACGTCACCGAGCACTGGTGTGAGGACAGCTTCTTTGGGTACCAGTACCTGAATGGTGTCAATCCTGTCATGCTCCACTGCCTCTCCAGCTTGCCCAGCAAGCTGCCTGTCACCAATGACATGGTGGCACCTTTGTTGGGACCAGGCACCTGCCTACAAACAGAGCTAGAGGTGGGTGAGGACCTTCACAGTGGACACAATAGGAGGGAGGCTGGTGGGTTACCACTGTGGACTAGGGCTGTATGTGGAGGGCAGGGTGGGATGGTCTGCGGGCCCCATCCACAGGGCAGGCCTGTCTGTCTTTCAAGAACAGATATGGAGGAGGGCCGGGTGGGACTTGGGGTGATTTGAGGCCTGCTTTAGGGTCTCAGAGATCCCAAGTGTTGAAGCCAAAGATGGTTGCTTTAGGACAGGCCAACCCAAGTCTGGCAGGTATAACAGGAAGGATTACAAAGTATTAGGAACTCTGAGGATATGGAGTAGATGACCACCTAGTCTGTCAGTGACAGCCAATCCCTCAGACATTCTCCGAGGCTGGGACTGTGGTTGGTAAACTCACTGTGTGTTGATTTTGCTGTTGTTGGATACACTGAGATCAGATCGCAGGAGGGGATTCCTTCTGAGCTGAGGGAGTAGGACGGACAAGGTATGGTGGGAGGGAGGAGCAGAGGAAGTTGGCTTGTCCAAGACCAGAAGTCAGGTGAGGGATTGCACAATGACAGACTCATCTAGACCTCATTCCGGACATTCTGGGAAGGGTGTGGCACCTAGCGTTGGTCATTAGTGCAGGCAGCAAGAATTGCTGAATCTCAAACTGGGGTCCTCAGCTCCTCCTTGCTACAGACAACACAGAAAAGAGGGACACGTGTGTGGGGGGGTTGGGTGGGGAGCAAAGGGCTTGTTACGTCTCCGTGTGCTTTCTCCAGAGGGGACACATCTTCCTAGCGGACTACTGGATCCTGGCGGAGGCCCCTGTTCATTGTCTAAACGGTCGCCAACAATATGTAACAGCTCCGCTCTGTCTGCTGTGGCTAAACCCACAGGGAGTGCTGCTGCCGTTGGCCATCCAGGTGAGCCCGGGCTCGAGAATGAAGGGAGTGGGGTCTCAGGCTAACCCGCTGGGGCCACACACCTCTTACTACTCTCGCACGCAGCTCAGCCAGACACCAGGGCCTGAGAGCCCCATCTTCCTACCCACTGACTGCGAGCTGGACTGGCTGCTGGCCAAGACGTGGGTACGCAACTCTGAGTTCTTGGTGCATGAGAACAACACGCATTTTCTGTGCACGCATTTGTTATGCGAAGCCTTCTCCATGGCCACACTGCGTCAGCTGCCGCTCTGTCATCCAGTCTACAAGGTGAGCGGGACTGAAGGGGTCTGCAGGCCTTCCCAACCCTTGGGTTCACGTGACCTCATTCCTTTCGCAGCTCCTGCTTCCACACACTCGCTATACGCTGCAGGTGAACACCATCGCAAGAGCCACACTGCTCAACCCAGAAGGCCTCGTGGACAAGGTGCAGCCTCCCCGCCAAGACCATAAGGCCCCGCCCCTAAGTATGCTTGCCCCGCCCCAAAGTTACGCACCTTGCTCTCTAGATCCTTACGTAATCCTCGCCTGCCCCTTCCCATAAACTACGCCTCTTTGCCAGTCTTCTGTTTGCCCCGCCCCTAAACCTTGACCCAGCTGGCCAATCCCAACTGTGGACTATACCCTCCCAAAAGCAGGTTTTATGAGAGTGGGTCTTAGCCCAGTACTGCTCCCAGCTGATCATGCATGAGATCTCATCTCAAATTCGTTGTCATTCTTGTAGTTATCAATAAATACTTCAAGGTCCCCTCCCATGCACACTGTAGGTCCTCAGTCCACACAGCCTATATTAGGAAGGCCAGAGGGAGTATTTGATCCGTGGTCCTTGATTGCTTGATAGATCGCATACGCCCCTCCCTGAGCTATTAGGGTCTATTAGGGTCTATTAGGGTCAGCTGGTCTTCAGGCATTGTGGGTGGGGTGTGAGCCAGCTTGGGAAGCCCAACCGTGTGCTGTGTCGCCAGGTCACGTCCATCGGTAGGCGCGGCCTCATCTACCTCATGAGCACAGGGCTGGCCCACTTCACCTACACGGATTTCTGCCTTCCGGATAGCCTACGGGCTCGTGGCGTCATGACCATCCCCAACTACCACTACCGAGACGACGGCCTGAAGATCTGGGCGGCTATTGAGAGGTGTGGGGACCCGGGGGTCCTTCCAGCTACCAAGGTCTCCCGGCCTAGTGTGCTGTGTGGGCTCCTGTGTTCATCTCAGTTGAAGCGCTTGAGGCTCAGTCTTTAGGTGTTCTCAGACTTCATCCAGAATAAGAAACTCCCAAGAGTAGAAACTGGCAGACAGGTTCCCTGTGAGCTAGCAGGTGACTGTGGGTTGTGTATGGAAGGGAGGGAAGGGGTACTTTGTCCAGAGGAGTCAGTGGATGGGGGCTAGTTGAGCAGGCAGGGCTTCTTCCTCCTGGGCACTGAACAGGGAAGGAACAGAACATGTAGCATGTAGACTCACCAATTCATTGCTTCCCAGGAAGGAGACCCAAAACTTCCTTGATTTAGAGGGTGGGGGACTTAAGAGAAGCCTAGGCAGCGGTTCCAGCTGGATCTGGGGGTCCTACTGAACTCACCTTCTGTCTTTGGAACTCTTAGTAGTGGACCCTGTCCATCGCTTCTCCCCACCCTGAGTGTCCGTGGGCCTCAAAGTCTGGCCTGGCCTGGCCTAGGCCTATTCTCATTCCAGGGGAACTAGCATTTTTTTTTTCCAGGTTTGTCTCAGAGATCGTGAGTTACTATTATCCCAGCGATATATCCGTGCAGCAGGACTATGAGTTACAGGCCTGGGTGGGTGAGATTTTTGCTCAGGCATTCCTCGGCCGGGAGAGTTCAGGTATCCCTCTCTGTCTCTATCTACACCACTCACAAGCTCTTAACGATCCAGTTCTCATCCTCCCCTAGGTCTCCTCCATTAATCAGTTATTACTGAAATCCATACTATTAAGTTGCCTTTAATGTGATTTTGGGGATTGAACCCAGGGCTCATTCATGCTGAACAAAAGCTCTACCACTGCTCTATATCCCTGAAATTCACACTATTCACATCCTGTTTAGCCGCTAAGGCAGAATTCTAAACCAGCTTGGACTATTTCTGAAGCTCTTGCTTTTCAACCTTGATCCTGTGGTTCCTTACTTGCTGTGTGCTGTGTGGTGGGAGCCACCTCTGACTTTAACAGATTCTAGAACTTTCTCTTCTGTGCTTTTGTAATCATCTTGCTAGGTAGTCATGATAGCCACTAATTTCTCTTCACTTCCTGTGGTCACAAGATTGAGTGATCATTCTTGCTGCCTGGTTTATGCGGCCATTGCGCTCCCCTATCTTCTGATATGGCTCCTCTCAGCTTCTGTTCCTTAAATGCAGTGCCAAGCAGATGTGCCACATCACCTTTTCCTCCTTGCTATTCTCTCTGTTCCAGGGAAGATATGACCTCTTGTTCACGGGTGGTGTTCCTAACTCAACCATCCTGGCTCTCTGACTCCTCTCTATACATATCCCTCATTGAAAGAACCTTCCAGTTGCTCCCCATGGTAGATTTCCAGCTTCAGAAATCCAACATTGCTTTTCCAAAGACTTTCTCTCTCTCTCTTTGTCATTGTTTTTAGACATAGTCTCACTATATAGTCCTTACTGTCCTGGAACTCCCTGTGTAGACCAGGGTGGCCTTAAACTCACAGAACTCTGTTATCTCTTTACTTCCTGTGTGCTAGTATTAAAGGCTGGGTCACCATGACCACCTGTTTTTATTTTATTTTTTGTCTTTTTTTGTTTGTTTGGTTTTTGTTTTGGGTTTTTTTCTTTTTTGAGACATAGTTTCTCTGTGTAACAACCATGGCTGTCCTGGAATGTGCTTTGTAGACAAGGCTGGCCTCCAACTTGGAGATCTGCCTACCTCTGCCACCCAATTGTTGGGATCAAAGGTGTATGCCACCATGCCTGGATTTTTTTAAACTTTTTTTTTTTTTTTTAGGTTTTTCGAGACAGGGTTTCTCTGTGTAGCCCTGGATGTCCTGGAACTCAGTCTATAGACAAGACTGGCCTTGAACTCACAGAGATCCGTCTGACTCTGCCTCTCAAGTGCTGCGATTAAAAGCATGTGCCAGCCGGGCGGTGGTGGCGCACGCCTTTAATCCCAGCACTTGGGAGGCAGAGGTAGGAGGATCTTTGCGAGTTCGAGGCCAGCCTGGTCTACAAAGCAAGTCCAGGACAGCCAGAGCTGTTAAACAGAGAAACCCTGTCTCGAAAAACCAAAATAAATAAATAAAAGCATGTGCCACCATGCCTGGATTTTAAAAAATCTCTTAAGTACATCTTATTTGTTTGTTTGGTTTGTATGTATGGGGTGCACAACAGTGCATGTGTGGAAGTCAGAGGATAGCTTACAGGATCAGATCTCTTCTTCCACTGTGTAGTCCCAGGAAGTGACTTCGGGTCATTAGGCCATCTTTGCTCACGCAGCCTTCTGTCTGCTTGTATTAAAGTGGTTCAAGTATCTACCCACCCATCCCTTATCCTAGCCTGAGTCTTCTTGGTAGGGATTGACTTTTAGCTGATTGTTTCTGGTGACTACACAGGGAGATCTGTCTGGGGCCACCCAAGAAGAGGGTAGTTTCAGGTTGCCTCCAAATAGAGAAAATAACCATTGCAGTCCTATCCAGAAGAGACTTTGTATTTTTCTTTTTTGTATTTTTTAAAAAAAGTTTTCAAACATACAGTTGAGTACACTCTAATAAACACCCTTTAACCCTCCCACCAGATTCTACAGTGGCCAATATTTTGCCATATTTGGTTATTCTGTTGCTTTTATTGCTGGAGTTTGTTTAATTTAGACAGCCTCTTGCTATGTAGCTCTAGCTGGCCTGGAACTCAATATATAGACCAGGCTAGCCCAGGCTTCCAATTTATAGAAATCTGCCTGCCTCTGTGCCCTACTGAATACTGGAATTAAAGTCAGGTGCCACCACACCTGGACCACAGTCCCCTTTTGATAACTTTTTGTAGTCCTGAGGATTAAATCCTGGGCTTCCTACGTGGTAAGTAGGTGTTGTACCACTGAGCTATATACGCTTAGCCCTACACTTAACAAAATTGTCATTACTCATTAATATCACTCTCACATTTGGTTCATATCTACATTTCCCCATTTTGCCCTGTTTTTATCCATTGATCCAAATGAGACAGGAGCCAATCAAGGACCACATTTTATTTAAGCTTTAAAGACTCTTTTAACTTAAGGCAGCATTTTGTGGAGTTTGTTTGTTTTGTTTTGTTTTTGACAAGGCCCCACTACAGTCCTTACTGGCCTGGAACTCTCAGAGATCTCCCTGCCTTTTCCTCCCTAGTGTTAGGACTCAAGGCATGCACTGCCACGCCTGGCCCCCTGCTTTTTATGGTTACACAACATGGAGTTATGGAAAAGCCCAGGCTCAGGCTGTAGAATGTGTCACTTTGAATTTATCTAATTGCTTTCTCACATGTGACCCATCTTGTTCCTGTCTTGTTTTTTGTAAACCGGGAGGAATGTGTAAGGGTTGCACATTTTTTTGGCGAGAATATTTCTCAGGTCTCTGTGTCCTGTGTTTGAATCATATTGAGAGGGACCTGTCATCAGCTTGTCCCAACATTAACAAGGCCAGGAATGATTTCTGGGTTAAGGTGATGACAGTCAGAACTCTCTTAGATATTTTAAAGGGTAACCTTTCCCTGTGTTTTACAAACTCACTGTTAATGGGGATCCTGGCTGTTTATCTTTCCCTTGGCATATGGTTCCTGTTTAAGACTCAAATTGAGATTTAGTTACTATTGGTTCAATTTTACTAAAACTCGTCTATGAGTCTATACTCGACAACATTTTTCGGATTGACAGCAGCTCTACCAACTAGTACTAACTTACTCTAGCTTCTAATTTAAAGGTAAAACGCATTCACTAATCTGCCGCTTGGAGTTTGGTTTTCATATCCCAGGGGGGCGGGGAGCAAACACTACTAATTACAGAAAAACCCCTGCGGTTTGACTCCCGCATTACTTCTTTATTTACTTCCGGATTTAGACAACCAATTAGGATGGAGAGCTCAGAGAAGCCCTATGCACTCTGGGCCATCCTGAGTCCCAGCCTCCCTCTGTTCGGGCTGGCTCTCATCTCAGAGGACTCTTTGGCTCACGGTCCATTCTTCGGTCTTTCCAGTCCCAGATGGATGGTTAATATCTTATTGCCGGCATCATTTCCCATCATAAGGACTGTGGGTCCAGCTCAGGGACTATTTTGTGCCAGTGGCTTTCCCATCGGTTCCCCTCTCCCAGCCTCTTGCTGCTCACTCCTTAGGCCTGCAGGGTCTCTCCCCTGACAGTCCTCAGAAACCCTGAAGAAATTCATGCCTTGCTGTCTGTCCTACCACAGCCCCATGCCCCATGCCTACCTTGTGCCCCATGCCTTGCCACTCCTGTTTCTTACTATCTTATCTACTCATTTCATTCACCCAACGATTACAGGGCTCTTTTATATGTATTAAGTATCGTTCTAGATGCTGGGGTTCAGCGGTGACCCAACAGACGAAACTTGTGTTCCTAACGGAGATTAGCATGCTTTGGGGGAGATAGTGACGATCAACAAACATGTCAGATGCCCATGAAAGCTAGGAAGGAAAGCAGAGTCTTATTAGGGAGGACTCTTGGGGAGCTAGAGCTTGAGTAGAGATCTGAACCGGTTGAGGGAACTAGTTATGTGGATTATCGGGATGAGATATTCAGGCAGTGGTACTCTTAAGTACAAAGGCCTTGGGGTCTGGGTATACCAGTGTATTTGAGGAATATCACAAGGGCCTCCTGTGTGACCAGAGTACAATAAGTAGAGGGAAGAAAAGGTGGGAAGAGAACCAGGAGCTGGTAAAGCGAGTGACAGTGAACTCTCTAGAAGGTTCTAGTAAAAGGTGACATCATTTGATTTATGAGTGTGAGTGTGTGTGTGTGTGTGTGTGTGTGTGTGTGTGTGTGTGTCTAATCCAGGGCCTAGTGTATGCTATACCCACCTCCAACCCCTGGTTAAGCCCCACAAAGGATAAAGTTGGAAGTGACAGGATTCATCCAGGAGAGATGGAGGTGACCTGATAGAGGGGCAAAACATGGCAGTCAGGAAAAATGGGCATCTGGAAGTCCTTGTTGATATGTACAGTGTGAGGTAAGAGGAGGTGTGAGTACACAGGGTTTGATCTGAGCAACTGGATATACATTACAAGTGTCAGCACTCGGGAGGCAGAGGCTTGCTGACCTCTGTGAGCTCGAGGCCAGCCTGAATTACAAAGTGAGTTCCAGGACATTCCAGGGCTATACAGAGAAACCCTGTCCCAAAAAACAACAGTGACAAAAAGCATGGTGCCAAAGAAGCCCTGACTTCATCCCTTCTGCGTTTTCTTTTTAAATTGTTCTATTTACTTTTTTTGTTTTTATTACATTTATTTATTTTATGTGTATATATGTATGAGGCATATAGGTGTGAGTACAGGCATGTGCCCCATGGTATTTGTGAGGTCAGAGGACAATTTGCAGCAGTTGCTTCTCTCCTTTCACCATGTGTGTCCCAGGGAAGTCAAACTCAGGTTATCAGACTTGGTAGCAAGGGCCTTTGCTTACCTTGCTGACACTTTTCATTTGTTTGTTTTTGTTGTTTTGTTTTGTTTTTATTGAGATGAGATCTCACTGCCATGTCTGGTCAGCTTTGAACTCCTAAGTTCCAGCAGTCCTGCCTCAACCTCCCAAAGATCTGACCCTTGCACCTGGCCTCTGTCATCTTTCTTCTTTATTTAAATCTTGCCTATTTTCAACACAGGGAGACCCCTTCTCTTCCTAGGATGATGTAGCCCCAGCTCCTGTTTCTGCTCTGTGCATCTTCTCTAGGTTCCAAACTTTTTCTTTAATCTTTTTCTGCCTTCTCCACTGTGCATTTTTGAGTAACATACTCTGGTCAGTTGTCTCTTCTGCTATGCATAGAATGCTTTGCTGGTGGACTTGCACAGATATTGGTAACGTGAATAGAACTAAATCATTAAGTGCTACTATGGACTGGAGAGGAAGTATCGATGGAAGAGCCTTCCAGGGCAGAGATAAGCAGCTTGGTGCTAGGTTCTGTCCAGAGCCCAGTTTTTCATCTCTACTCTATCAACCAGACCCTACCCTGATCCCCTTCAAAGACCAGAGCCCTTGGCAGTGGCCATCCCATTTCTAATTTTAGTCTAAGGGTGGTTGTAGCCTATGTCTAACCCTTAATCCTTCCCTCTCCCCTTGCAGTGAACCTGAGAACCTTGCCCTAAGAAACTCCCAGGAATCCAGGACCTCCCATCTACATTCACACTCTCTGCCTTTTCTCTCCACACCCAGGCTTCCCAAGCCGGCTGTGTACCCCAGGAGAACTCGTGAAGTATCTCACTGCAATCATCTTTAACTGCTCCGCCCAGCACGCTGCGGTCAATAGTGGGCAGGTAAGGCTTGGGAGAGCAGGCCTAGGGGCATTGGGCCACCCAAGGTGTTCAGTTCCAAAGGTGTATTAAGCTTGGCAATGGACTTGAGGTCAGAGTTCTGCTTGAGCAAATGGGTGGGTCAGGGTTGGGGTGGGATTACGATTGCCATTTAGGTTGAAGTGGTGAGTGGGTGGAGTGAAGGGCTAGTGTTGAATGACACTGGATGCAGCTGGGTGGAGCTGCATCTAGACTTACAGTGGCCACTCCTGGGAGCTTGTATTGGGAACAGAGCTTGACCCTGTCAGGAACTGGCTACATAGAGAGCATCAAGTTGCTCTTGAGGCATGCCAGCCCAAAGCCTTTGTCTAGGATTGCCTCCTCTCTGGGTTCTCCTCCCTCCATGGTGACTCATCCTACCCACTCTTGGAACATTGGGTAGAGAATGACAAATGGGTGAGCTGGGCTTAAGGCCCACTTCTGGGACTTTCCATAGTCTCTTCATTTCTAAACTTTGAGATCTGGGATGGTGGAGAGGATGCTTACACACATCCAACTGGGGTGTCTCCACAGCACGACTTTGGGGCCTGGATGCCCAACGCCCCATCATCCATGAGGGAGCCTCCACCTCAGACCAAGGGGAACACAACAATGAAGACTTACCTAGACACTCTCCCAGAAGTGAACATCACCTGTAGCAACCTTCTCCTCTTCTGGCTGGTCAGCCAAGAGCCCAAGGACCAGGTGTGTGTGTGGAGGTGTGGGACAGAGGTTGGACATTGCAGGGCCTGGGCAGTGAAGTGCTTGCAGAAAGAGGGTTGAAGCTAATTGCTGGGACTTATGTCCACTTGCTCCGCTGCCTTGAGAGTCTTTTTGTCTTCCCAGGAAGTGATACTTGATGATCAAGGACACACATAGAAAGAAGCAAGTGCCACTTTGGTGGCTGGGTATGACATCTATGTAATTTACAAATTATCCACCATCCATCCATCCATCCATCCATCTATCCATCCATCGGTCCATCCATCCATCCAATCATGCCTTTATCCATCAAGCACTCATTAATTCACCCAGGCATTAAACATGGGGTTCCTCCCACATGTCAGTATAATGCTTGATACTAGGCATATAAAGTTGAATAAGACCCCCACCCCCACCTTCTTGACACCTTCATGTGATATACAGGTGAATGAAGAGGAACATCAGGGTGTTGTAGGAAGTACTCATGTATTAATTGTCCATTCAAGATCACTTCCTGAGCATCCATGGTATACTGGGCATTGGTGAGAAGCAATGCATATTGCTATAGTACCGGAATAGAAGCAAGGACAGGGTCTTGTGAACTCTACATGGACCAGGGAGAACCCAAGAATGTTTCACAGGCTGAAACCTGTGGGACAAGTAGGAGTTTGGCAGACAGAGGAGAGACAGGGTTGGTTTCTAGGCAAAGGGAGGGACAACCAGTGTGGAAGGGTGAGTCCACCTATGTGTTCATAGGATCCCTGAGGTTCAGACAGCGACATGGCAGGGCAGGGTGAAGAGCAAGGCAGGACTTTGTATAGTATTTATTCAGAGGACAATGAGGCCACTCAAGGCTCTTAAACTAGATGTGATGTCACTTCATTTCTTTCAGCAAGGGTGTCTCTGTGTGTGTCAGTGGCCAAGAGGGACAGGTTTGGAAAGAGGAAATGAGGTACTTGAGGAGTTTATGCTAAAGTGAGCAGCGACTGAATCACCAGTTAACAGCACGGCCATTCCCACGTGGCCTTCCCCCATTACAGTGCTCTTTGTCCTGGAGCTCTCCTCCACACCAGGGTCACGTGTCACCCTGTGAACTCCCCATGCCATCCATGGTCATGTGTCACCTGCCCCCATTTCTCATGTTTAGCTTTATCTGGTGTTAGAAACACCAACATTGAAGATTTCTTTCTTTCTTTTTTTTAAATCTCTCTAGCAACTTTTTTCTGTCTTTATATTTTTATTGTTTGTTGAGTCTCTTTAAGTAGTCCTGGCTGTCCAAGAGCTCATTAAGTAGACCAGTCTGGCCTCTAACTTTCAGAAATCCTCCTGCCTCTGCCTCCCAAGTGCTGAGATTAAAGCTGTGTGCCACATCAGTTGCCTCTTTAATTTTTGTTTTTGTTTTTGTTTTTTTTTGGAGGAGCTGGAGAGATGGCTCACTGGTTTATGCTTTATGCTCCTCCAGAGGTCCCATGTTTGGTTCTAGCATCTACATGAAGGCTAACAAATGTAACTCCAGTTCCAGGAAACTCCACATCCCTTCTGGCTTCTGTGGGCATCAAATATGCTTGTGATACACATACATACATGTACGCAAAACACTCATACATATAAAATATGCACAAATTAATCTTTAAAAAAGGGTTTCTTTTTGAGACAAGTTTCTCAATCTTTCCCAGGCTGACCTTGAACTCCTGGGTTCAAGTCCTCTTGTTTCAGCATTTAGAGAAACCAAGACTATAAGCACATACCACAGTACGTGGTTCAATTTGTGTGTGTGGGTATGTGTGTAAAATGGATTGAGCTCAGGGCCTTAAGCATTCTAAGCGAGCGCTGAAACATTGAAGTACATCCCTAAACCCTTCCTAGCAAGTTTTAAAAAATTACATTTATGCATTAATTAATTGGGGAATGGGGTGCATATGCCTGGGCACCTGGGTGGAGGTCGGAGGACAATTTTCAGGACTTGGGGCTCTCCTCTTACAAGGGCCAACGAGGTCAAACTCCAGTCACCTTGGCATCAAGTCCCTTTATCTATTGGTGCATCTCTCTGACCCTTTCCCAGCAAGTTTTGCCTTCCCATCTTCTACTCTGGAGACCACAGGAATTTATCCTTAGACCCCACCCCTGCTGCTCCCAAGGGATAAACGGACAAGACGATGATCACCCAGAGGCTCCTCCTCATAAGCCAGAGAAACTTAGAGCAATAACAGTAGCTGTCAATTATGAGGATCCCATCTGTGTCTCAGTCATTGAATCAGATACAAAGTATAGTAATCTTAAAATACAAAACAAGTAGCCAGGCTGCAGCGTGGCACATGCCTTTAGTCCCAGCACTGGAGAGGCAGAGGGCAGGTGGAGGTCTGAGTTCAAGCCCAGACTGGTCTACATAGAGAGTTCCAGGATAGCCAGGGCTACGCAGAGAAACTCTGTCTTAGAAAAACTAAAATAAATAAATAAATTAATTAGTAATACAAAGCAAGTAAACGGCTCTATTTAAGATGCCTGGTATAGTGCTGGTAAATAAATTAATTAGTAATATAAAGCAAGTAAACGGCTCTATTTAAGATGCCTGGTATAGCCGGGTGGTGGTGGCGCACACCTTTAATCCCAGCACTTGGGAGGCAGAGGCCGGCGGATCTCTGTGAGTTCGAGGCCAGCCTGGTCTACAAAGTGAGTCCAGGACAGCCAGAGATATACAGAGAAACCCTGTCTCGAAAAACCAAAAAAAAAAAAAAAAAAAAAAAGATGCCTGGTATAGTGCTGGTAAATAAATTAATTAGTAATACAAAGCAAGTAACGGCTGTATTTAAGATGCCTGGTATAGTGCTGGTGAGCACTTGTGGGAGGGAAAACTGAGGTTCAGAAATTAAGCAGTTTGCATAGCTCACAAAGCAACTGTGTGGAGGCCTACGTTTAGCCTGTCACGTCTCTGTGCATGAATATACTATAGTTTCAGAAATTAGGTATAAGTGTGATAAATAAAACAGAAGAGTTGTTTTTTTGTTTTATTTTCTGCTGTCGTTTTGTTTGTTTGTTTTTGAGACAGGTCCCTACATAGACATGGCTATCTTGGAACTCACTATGTAGACCAGGCTGGCCTTGAACTCAGAGATCTTCCTGCCTCTCCCTCCACAGTGCATATGTGAGTGCAGGTGCCCACAGAATCCAGAAGGTTCCAGAACCTCTAGATCTGGAATAATCGGTAATTGTAAGCTGAGAAATGTGGTGGTAGGATTCAGACTCAGATCCTCTGCAAAAGCAGTTTATGGTCTGAGCCCATTTCTGTCTTTTTTTTTTTTTTTAAGCCAATCATAAATCAGGTGTGGTGGTTCACGTCTGTAATTCCAGAGGCCAAATTAGAAAGATTGCTGCAAACTTGAAGCCTACCTGAGCTGCAGGGTGAGACCCTGTCAAGAAAAAAAAAAAAAAAAAACCCAAAAACCTAGAAATATAAGGAAATTGCAAACAATTCTTGACATTTTGATGATGAGTCTGGCTTTCATGTAAGCCTGGATAGCTGCACCATCTCTCCAGTCCAACAATTCTAATCAAGAAAAAAAAAAGGAAAGAACATAAATACACATTAGGAATGGGAAAGGGAATTCAAACAAAGAAAGGTTTAAAAAATCATAGGACTATACGCCTTACAGTTTAATTGAAACACATTTGGAAACCTGGATGAAATGAATGATTTTCTAGGGGAACAGAAACAGCTGATGTTTTAGAGGAACTGAAAACCACACATAAGGGGTAGGCGTGGTGGCTCAGGTTGGCAGTCCCAGAGAGTCACACGCTCAGGTCTGGGACCTAAGGCAAGTGAAATGCCACCACACCCAGTTCCTTTGTCTGTCAAAATTGTGGAAAGGACAGGAAACATCATAATCTTCCTGAATCATGGGAGCCTGGTTTCTCCAAGTAGCAGAGGCTGTGACCTTAAGGAAGGTGGGAGTCATTAGAGGGCTCCAGTCCCAGACTCACAGTTAACACCTTTGTGACCTCTCTAATTTGACCATGCTAAGCCTCAATTTCCTTATCTATAAAGTGGGTCTGATAAAAGAACCGTCTTAAGGTTTGTTGTATGGTTGTTGAAGGTTCACATAAAGCACTTACATGTCAGCTGTTATTAAGAAAATGAAATTATAAACTCCTCTACTTAGCTCCAACAATCTTAAAAATATATCAGCCAATAAAGGTAAGTACTGTGTAGTAAACAGTAATGTGCCATGACGAGGCCTAGTTTAGTCTAAGAATGAAAGGCTGGTTCACCTTATGAACTTTGGCAATATCGTTGGTTCCATCAATACTGAAGCGTACTGTACAATTAGCCCATCATAGGTTAAAAAGCACTTGATCAGTGCAAACACCATTACTAATGAACTCCCCTGAATGAATTTTAATTAAAGCATATCTTTTTTGTTTGTTTGTTTTTTATTTTTTTGAAACAGAGTTTTTCTGTGTAACAGCCCTGACTGTCCTGGAACTTGAGTTGTGGACTAGGCTGGCCTTGAACTGACAGAGAGCCGTCTGTCTCTGCCTCCCAAGTGCTGGGATTAAAGGCGTGCGCCACCACACCCGGCCCTAAAGCATATCTTTAAAAACACTGTATTTATGATGAATAGATGTCTTCACACTAAATCAGGGACAAGAAAATAATACCCATTATTACTCTGCTATATAACAGTAGTCTGAGGGCCTTCACCAAAGCAATCAAACTGGAACAAGCAATGTTAGCACATCAGTAGTGCTGGTGTTGTATGAAGGTTAGGAAGCTGGACCCTGCATCTTGGCAGTGACTTGTGGGATGACCGTGAACAGGGAAGGACAGTCCCATACGCTGGATGGCATTGACTGAAGTTCTCTGTGAGATTCCTTGATTGTGGTGGCCAGGTTGCAAAGCGTGACAATGCTAGGGTGATGGTCACTATACATCAATGGCAAAGGTCTCATCACATCAGATAATAAAGATATCTCAGAACCAGGATGCTGGTTGTCCTCAGGGGTTGGATTTAGTGAACTTATGTGGTGAAAGATATATTCTTGGACCTGTCTTCTGGAATATGTTTGTTAACCTCTGTTGAATGGTAAATGTGATTATGTTCTTCGAGTTTAAAGAGTGGATTGGCACTGGGGGTTTTGAGGGGCTGGACTTGAGCTTTTTATTTTTTAGTCTTCCTTGTTGAGATCCAAAATTTTCAGAGTCAGAGTGACATGAAAAGGGCTGCCAGCAGGGGGAGTTCTCACTATGTTGGCTAGGGCCCAAGTCACATTCAAGGCTTGGCACTGCGTGGGCTTCTGGGGTTGGGGACTGTCTCAGTTATTTTTCCATTGCTGTGACAAAACGCCATGAGCAAGGCAACTTATAAAAGAAAGATTCGATTGGAGGCTCACGGTTCCAGAGGGTCTGAGTCCATGATCATCATGGCAGGAAACAGTAGCTGAGAGCTCACCTCTGATCCACAAGCTCAAGGCATTTTGCTGTTGGTGTGCTGTTTTGGTTTTTTGAGACAGGATTTCTCTGTGTAGCCCTGACTGTCCTGGAACTCACTTTACAGACCAAGCTAACTTTGAACTCACAGAGATCCACCTGCCTGTGCCACCTGTGCTGAGATTAAAGGCATATGCTACCACACCCTGCAACTTGATGTGTTTTAGAACTAGGAATGGGGCGGATTTGGTGGCGCCTGCCCTTAATCCCAGAGCTCAGGAGGCAGAGGCAGGTGGATCTCTGTGAATTTGAGGCTAACTTGGTCTACAAATAGAGTCCAGGACAGCCAGGGCTGTTATACAAAGAAACCCTGTTTGGAAAAAAACAAAAACCAAACCAAACCAAAAACCAAAACAAAACCAAAAACCAAACCAAAACAAACAGGTAGTAACAGCATGGGCTTTTGAAACCTCAAAACCCACCCCAGTGACATGCCTCCTTCAACAAGGCCACACTTCCAAATCCTTCCCAAACTGTTCCATCAACTGGAGATCTAGCATTCAAATATATGAGCTTTGGGGGCCATTCTCATTCACAATCATGCTGCAGTTAAGTGGTTGGTTGGTTGTTGTGGTTGAAGGGCTTATGTTCTTTGTGGCAGTAACTGATTTGAGTCTTTGGGTAACACCTTGGCTGTGTTTGTTGACATGTGAACCTTCATTACATTGTATCTTATCTTGAGCATCTTTCTAACTTCTTGGCATATTTTCTTCCAGAGGCCCCTGGGCACCTACCCAGATGAGCACTTCACAGAGGAGGCCCCACGGCAAAGCATTGCAGCCTTCCAGAACTGCCTGGCAGAGATCTCAAGGGACATCAGAGAACGCAACCAGAGCCTGGCATTACCCTATGCCTACTTGGACCCTCCCCTCATCGAGAATAGTGTCTCCATCTAAGCCCCACGTCAAACCATCCCAGAGGAAAGGAAGGTCCGACTAAGGGATAGGCTAACTTCCTAGGGCCTTCCAGTCCCTTCCATCCTTAATCTCAGCTGAACCTTCTCCTCTGATCACGGGACTAAGGTAGCGTGGACATTATATATAAATGGACCCTGAACTGTGAGGGACCAGTACAGCAGTGTTCAGAGTGAAAGCCGCTAACTAAAACCAAATGCACAGACCCCTTAAAAAGGAAAAAATTTCCTCTCTCTTCTTATGTGGAAAACTTCCTCCCAGATTGGGATGTCCAGCTTGAGTTTCTGAGATACACCTTCCTTAAACCACACTCTTTCCCTTGTGATAACTCTTTCATTCTCCCTCCTCCAAGCTCAGGACCCCTAAATCCAGTTTCCTTTTCTGAAATAGCTCTGAAACTGGAATGGAAGGGTTATGTGCATGGAGCCGCCATGTACTCCCCTGTGCTCCTAGTACTTTTAAGGGGAGGGAAAGAATCTGAGCCCAGTTCACCTGCATGTCTAGTTATAGTTTTTGAGAACAGGAACACACCAGGCCTGGGTGTGTATGTAGGCTCTCTCCGACTTTCCTCCTGCCTACTCTCATCCTATTGCCTTTGTCTTTGAGACCAGTGACTTCAATAAAAGCTAACCTATTTGGCTCCCATTTCCTTTTGTTTTGATGAAGATGATGATGATGATGGTGGTGATGAATGTGGGGTGGACTGAGTTGGGGTGTAGAAGTTCTGGGTGAAGAGCAAGAATGAGTCCATGGGCCATCTTTTAGGAGACAGGCACCTTCCTAGCTCACTCTGCTGTCCGGCTGGGCTGTATTCCTACCTTTACCTCCCAGGGTGAGTCATCAGGAAAGGAAGGAATAGCTGGACCCAGAGGACTGGCAGGCAGAAACTAGACCTTTTGCAAAGCCTCCGAACCCAGGTTCTGGGTGTGGCCCTGTTAGTGGTGCTACTGAAATCCAGTTCTGCCCCTGGACACGTACAGAGCTCATCCCTGGCCCTCTTGTACATGGGTGGAGTCACATGTAGAACTTTGGGCTAAGTTACACACAGAAGTGGTGGCTATCATCTTCAGGCTTCATGGAGACAGCCGGGAATCCTCTGCTTCTGTGTTCTGGAAGCTGAAGTTACAGCGGTAACGACATCCACCCGTGTGTCTGGGGGACTTGAAGAGAGGCACTGATGACAGAGCTGGATGTTGATGATGCTGTTGAAATTTGTGGGACTGCTTGTTATTTTGGCATAATCTAGTCTCCCCTGATTGAACTGGGTGAGTCTGGACAGTATAGTTTTCTCCCCTTCAGTCATGTACCCTTTAAAAATAAAGATTTCTTTTTCCTTTGGTTTTTCGGGACAGAGTTTCCTGCCTGTTCTGGGAGACTCACTTTGGAGACCAGGATGGCCTTGAACTCATAGAGATCTACCTGTGTCTGCCTCCTGAGTGCTGGGATTAAAGGAATGTGCCACCATGCCTAGCAAAAATAAAGATTTGTGACCCTCGACCAGCTGTCCACATTCTCTTCCCAGCTGCTGTGCATCTTCTGTTTCCTGTTTTCTCAGACTCAGACCCAGTCTCCTTACCATTTGTACCACCCACCTCCTCTCTCAACAGAGTCTCATCATGTCGCCCCCTGCTGACCTCAAATCTTCACTCATGCATCGACTTCCCCAGTTCTGCCATGCGGTCCC
The DNA here is from genome assembly GCA_907164525.1 of Lophiomys imhausi. Lineage (NCBI taxonomy): Eukaryota > Metazoa > Chordata > Mammalia > Rodentia > Muridae > Lophiomys > Lophiomys imhausi. Next base: position 165,118 of record CAJQZJ010032004.1, on the reverse strand, counting down.
CTTTGCTCCTAGAGCCTTTGGGGAGGGGATCTGAGACCCTGTAATCTGGGATCGCGGTATACACCATCACGCCTGACTTTCCTTTGCCACCTGAGTCACATTCTGTGCCTCACCAAACCCTGGTCATGGTCTCTCTCTGACTGGAGTTGTAATGTCTTTGAACAGTGACACGAGGGGATGTTTCCCTATTCCTTTGATGCTGGTGACGTGGTCAAAATGATTAGTGACAACTCTGTTTCCTCTACCTTCTATGGCCCAGGGCTTTGCCAGGCTGTACAGGGTCTCTTGGCTCCACTTCAGACCATTATCAACTTCAGTCAGTGATAATCCTTCAGCTGTGCTAAAAATTTCAAATAAGGACTGTCTCAAAGCCAGCCAGGTAAATGCACTGCCTGCTTTCTTTCCCCATTTTCTTCTAGTCCAGAGTCATTGGATTCAAACAAACCCCTTGTCTTGTCCCATTGGAGTGTGTGTGTGTGTGTGTGTGTGTGTGTGTGTATGTGTGTGAGTGTGTGAGAGTATGTGTGTGTGT
>CAJQZJ010032004.1:128948-158985 GCA_907164525.1 Lophiomys imhausi | reverse complement strand
TTTTTTTTTTTTTTTTTTTTTTATAATGTAATTTTTTTTTTAAGATTTATTTTATTTTATTTATTTTATGCATATGTGTACTCTATCTGCATGTACACCTGCATTCCAGAAGAGGGCACCAGATCACATTGTGGATGGTTGTAAGCCACCATGTGGTTGCTGGGAATTGAACTCAGGACCTTTGGAAGAGCACTAGGCAGTGCTCTTAACCGCTGAGCCATCTCTCCAGCCCCCGACAATCATAAATCTTAAACTAAACTAAACTAAAAATCTTAACTTTGTGTGTGTGTGAGACTGTGGGCTCCCTATGTAGTTCGGCTTTAGAGACACTTGTCTCAGCTTCATGTAGCTGGAATTAGAGGTGTGCACCACAATGTCTGACTCTAGCTTCGGTTTTCCTTTTGAGGTTTGAGAATTTCCTACAAGTCTCTGCAAGTTCTCTGCCACTGAACTGTAACCCCAGCCCTTTAGTTTAATTCTCCTGCCTCAACTTTTCACTCAACTGTCCAGTTGTATATTCAGCACCAGTCTCTCCTAAGCAAATACTGGCTGGGAGGGAAGCAACAGATAACCACTTCCAACTCCAGTTTTTTTTCATCCTGAAGCTCTCTAGGTCGTCTCTAATCCCTTGTGGTCTTTAGTCCCTGACTTCAACACTCTTCCTGACATGTTCTAATGCAAAAACGGGAGCCCATCTCGAGGACACTGGACAGCACATCTCATGCCTTTTAATGCAGGTCACTTCTAACTTTGGCCAGGCTCAGCATGGGCGCCTGGCACTGCAGCCGGTGGGGGCGATCATGGGGGAAGATGCTTATTAGTTTGATAAAGATCTGAAGGTCTTGCCCCGCCCCCTCCCCCAACTTCCCTGGGGCCCTGGCTCAGCCTGGACAGCTCCCACACCCTGAAGGCTGCTTCAGCCGCAGCATCTTCATCCGCCCTCTCAGAGGCAGACCCAGCGCCCTGCCCGCGGTTCCTCCCCATCAGCTCCTATAGGGCTCCAGCGCAGACGCCTGCTCACCTGCCCCACCCCACCTGCCCGGCTCCCATCCCACCCGCGGAGGGCAGCAGCTGCTCCCGGCTCCAGAGGCATCCGCGGGACGGTGGTTCCCGCTGACTGCTCCACCGCGGGGTTTGACCCAGCCAACTCTTCGCTGCCTTGCTTCCTTTGCCCACTTTGATTTCATCTGTGTGACCCTAGCCATAGTGTCCGGGATTGAGCCCTCTCTTATCTCCCGAAGAGCGGCCATGGCCACCTACAAAGTCAAGGTGGCCACGGGCACTGACTTCTTTTCGGGGACGCTGGACTCCATTTCACTCACCATCGTGGGGACCCAAGGAGAGAGCCATAGGCAGCTGCTGAATCACTTCGGGAGAGACTTCGCCACTGGGGCGGTAAGTGTGTGGTGTGTCTGTCACCCAGGATGGATGGAGCTCATGATAGATGAAGGTTCAGAGAGGGAGCCGGAACTGGGACAAGGGAGTGAAGAGCCAGGGGAAGCTCTGACGCTGTGGGCTCCCAAGTGGCTCCTTACCTCTTCCCCCTACACATTCATCCTCTTCCCCCACTCCACCCAACCACATCCTTCTCCCTCCTCTTTCCTTGTTCTCTCTCTGTCTCTGTCTCTCTCCTTTTGTCAGAGCTCATCCACTCTCTCAGCTCTCTTCCACTCCTTAAGGTCCCTTCCATTCTCCTCCCTTCCCATCACCTCTCTCCCATTCTTATTCACTCTTTCTCAGCCAAGTTGCGTCACAACTGGCTTCCATTTGCAATGGATTCTCTGTAACTTCAAATGGCATCCGACCAGCTTGGCCAGTGGGGACTTGCTTTGCCCTGATGGAAGCCACTCTTTGTAATTTTGATAGCCATCTGCTCCTGTGTGACCTGAATAGACTCCTCCACCTGTGTGGCCATTTCTGAATTCCTACATCTTCCTTGAGAAGTGGGAGAAGACCCTGGGGGTAGGGGAAACCCCACTTTCCACCTAAGATGCTAGGAAGTCCTGGGCTTTGACTCCTCTGTATATCAGCTCTGAATAGCTCCTTCAGCCTCAGACGGCTGGGCACAGGACCTTAGGAGTTGGGAAGGGTGAGTAAAGCTGGGGTCCTGCTCTGCCTTTGGTAGATGGGCCCAGCAGAGGGCAGCTGAGTTAGAGGGCTCACATGTCTGTGCCCTCTCTTTATCCTTGCTCTGTGCAATCTTCAGTCCAGGAGGTGAGTGTCACTAGCATGGGCAGTCCCAGGTAAAGAGTGAGCATAGTGGAGCTGGTCAAGTCGCTCAGCCCCGTGTTTTGTGCAGGTGGACGAGTACACGGTGCAGTGCCAACAGGACCTGGGGGAGCTTATCATCATCCGTCTGCACAAGGAGCCCCATTCCTTCTTACCCAAAGACCCCTGGTACTGCAACTATGTGCAGATCTGTGCCCCCGACTGCCGTGTCTACCACTTCCCGGCTTACCAGTGGATGGATGGCTATGAGACCCTGGCACTGCGGGAAGCCACAGGTAAGCCAGCACCAACCACCTTATCCTGTGCAGTGAGTTTCCTCGCTCTAGCCCAGCTATTCCAGGTTGGCCCACTCCAGGATCCTGTCAAGCCAACCGGGGCACTAAGAACTCCAGGGATCTCTTGCCAGGGCCAGCCTCAGTCACTGTTGCTGTCCAGGGCCCAGCTTGGGGCTGCACACTGGAGGAACCCAAGTGCATGAGGCCCAGGGACTACAGTCAGCATCATGCAACAGACAGCATTCCCAGATCCTCTTTCCCTTCAGGCTTCACCCTCTCTTGACTCCTGTTGGATGCCTGGTGTGCCACAAAGATCTCTATGGCTTTCTGGAGCAGGATTCTGTTTCTACAAAACCATGTTCCATTGTTCCAGCCGGATCTGTGTTCTGATTAGAAACTAGTTTCTTAGCTCTCCAGTTCTCCAAGGCCTTGTGTATGATTTTATCATTCGTTTGTTTGAGAAAGAGTCTCTTTCTATAGTCCTGGCTGTCCTGGAGCTCACTATGCACACTGAAGATTTCACTGAGATCCATCTGCCTCTGCCTCTTGAGTGCTGGGATGAAAGGTGTGCTCCACCATGCCAAGCCTTGTATATGATCTTGATGCCTTTTTTCTTTCTGTGTGTGACAGTGGAGCTCAAAGGATAATTTGTGGGAATTGATTCTCTCCTTCTACTATGTGAATCTTGGTGGTCAAACTCAGTCATCTGCCTTGGCAGAAAGGGCCTGTATCCATGCAACCAATTGGCTTAATTTTCTTTCTTTTTGTGGTACTATGGATTTGAACGCAGGGCCTTATGCATGGTAGATGAGCACTTTACAACAGAGCTATCTTCTTAGTGGTTTCCTAGCTGAATACACACACACACACACACACACACACACACACACACACACAAATGAGCCATTATGTTGCTCCAGAGGACTCTGCTACCTCAATGGGACACCTTAGTTTCCTAACAGGATTTATTGCTATCCACAAAGGGGTCCTTTACCCAGCAAGGGTTCCCCCCTACTCCCATAGGAGACCTTGCTATTCATGTAGGCTTCCAGGCTTCTCTTGGAAGGGGTAATGACAGACCTGGTAGCATAGTAAAGCTGCCTTGCTCTTTTGGGGCTTTGTGGTTGCTCCTAAGGGAGAAAGTTATGACCTAAAATACCCCTTGAGTTTCTGGACGCTTCTCTCTAAGTGGGAAAGGGGCATAACTGAGGGTGCTGGTGTCTGGAGCTCCATTCTTTCTGGAGAAGACTACCCATTCATTTCCCTGTGCTAGAATATGACTGGAGGAAGGAATGGGGCCTCAGCCAAGGGGAAAGGAGAGGCTGAGGCTGGGGAGGTAGGTCTAGGGGCAGGTGAGGATGTCATCAGGAGACTCACTGGGGATGAAGAGTACCTTCTGCATGATAGGTCTGTGTGGCATGGAAGGGGACGGGCAGGGGACAGGCAGGTGATACTAGCTGGCTGGGCAAGAATGGGGTTAGGTGGGGTGGCTGCCACGCAACACCAGGGCAGGGAGACTTGAGTCATCTGCTGGGCCTTCGAAGGAGTGAGGCTCCCGCCCTGGGGATGGAGCCAAGTTGGGGATCTGGGTTGCACAACTCCAGGGGGTACCATTCCCAGAGTGCAACAGGAGGAGCTGAGGCACGTAGTAGAAGTAAGATGAAGACAGCAAGGTAAGGGCCCTGAGAGAGACGATGGGGCTGTGATGGTGGGCACATACCAGCCTGGGGCAGTCAGTAAGGAGGCTGGAGAGAGATGAAGCTGGAGTTTCATCTCCATCTCAGTCATTTATTTTCCGGACACCAAGGTACATTTCTATATTCTTCTAACTTTTTGTGCCTTTGTCTGTAAAATGAATGAACAGAGCCCACTTCATAGTAATGATGTGAGGATCCAACGGTATAACACCTAAAAGGCTGAACATGTTATGGTTGTCACTGGGTGGGGGACGAGGGCCAGAAGCAGCCTGCCTTGGACCACAAAATCACAGCTTAGCTGCTTTTTCCCCTGTGATGTAATACTGTTTTCCCCTTGTAAAATGGACAAGACAGGACAGTTTCCAGTTGAAATTGTTAGGGCCAGAGGTATTTTGAAATTTAGATTTTCTTTAGAAGCTACATACATGTATGTGTATGTGTATTAATACAGACACATATTTTTATTTTGAAATATTTATTTATTTTTGTTTTATGTATATGAATGTTTCTCCCATATGTAATGTCTATATACTATATGCATACCTGGTGCCCAAATAGGACAGAAGAGGGTATCCTATGGGTGCTGGAAACCAAACCTGCATCCTCAGCAATAGCAGAAAATTCGAGTAACTACTGAGCCATCTCTTCAGACTTAATCTAAAAAATTTTTTTAAAAATTATTATCTTTACATTTGTGTCTATGGACTGAGTATTTCTTATCTGAAATGGTTGGGTCAAAAGTGTTTTGGATTTTTAAAATATTTGCATGTATTTTCTATCTTAGGGATGAGACTCAAGTCTAAACATCAAATTTCTTTATGTTTTATTTATACCCTTTACACTTAGGCTGAAGGTATTCATACAACACTTCATCGCACCTGCATTTTCTTTTTTAGTTTACGGTGACAGGAGGTCATGGTGTGGAATTTTCCACTTGTGGCATTCTATTGGTATACAAGACATTTTAGATTTTGAAGCATTTTGAATTTTTAGACTAGAAATGTGTCAAACACACACACACATGTGCTTTGTGAAACTTCTATCACTAGGGTATTCCTAATCACACATACTACTATTTCTAATCAAAATATAGTTGTGGCAGGTGAGATAAATACTAGCTGTATGTAGCCAGGCACAGTGGAGCATGCTCACAATCCCAGCACTTGCTGAGGCGAAAAGTTCGTGAACTCAAGGTCATCTTGGAGTACATATAGAAATCCCATCACAAACAAACTAGTCCTCTATGTAGCTTCAGGTAAATTGAGAATCCAGCCAGTGAGTTTGCCGTAAAACAAACTTGATTTCTACAGACTTTCATGCTTTGGATTTGTGGAAAAGGTTTGTTCATTTAGCTCTCATTAGGTTTCTCTTGTGTACCTTACATTATTAATATAAATACAGCGTGTTAGAATGTGCAGAGTGAACAAGCTGTTAAATGGCCCTGTTTAATGGGTTTTGGAGGTTAGACCCAGGGCATTCCTTCTTTCCCTTTTCTGTATCCTTCTTTCTCTCCTATGTAGGAATGCACGGACTTGAGAAAAATGAGACATAGATATAGCACAGGAAGGACCAAGAAGAAGGGACAATTATTGAATATGCCCTTATACCTTTGTATATTGATACAAAATTAGTAGTATATTTGGCTAAAGTGGTATTGACCATTGTTTATTGTGCAAAAATAAGATTGTATTGGACTACATCGGTATTGATCTTTGTATATTGATACAAAATTAAGATTATAGTTGGCCACAATGGTATTGACCCTTGTATATTGACGTAATATTAAGATTGTATTGGGATACATAGGCAATGATCTTTGTATATTGATACAAAATTAAGAGTATATTTAGCCACATTTGAATAGATCTTTGTATATTGACACAAAATTAAAGGTAACGCTTCTTAATGGTATCATACCTAGAGATACTTAAAAATGAAATGTGAAGCTCTGGCCTCTTGATACCAACCGTCTTAAACTGTTTAGGATAGTTAAGAAAAACAAACTCCTAGTCATGCAAGCATGTCACTTTGTTAGCTACTATGACAGTCTATCACAGATATTCTCTAAGCTACTCAGTAATCAAGTTGTTAAGAGACAAGCAACATTTGCTTATCTAAATACAAGAGATGGATAGGGCATCTTTAAAAACCCCAAGAGATCTGCAGAATATGGCATTCAAAGATGTTGTCTTAAATTAAGATTTTTTTGATATCGAGACATATCAGCTCCTGACAGCACCCCCTATTCTACTCCAAGTAGAAGATAAGCATAGAAGAATCTCCAGTGTGAGATGGTTGAATTAGTGGCAAGCCTACCTTGCTTAATCTCCAGTGTGAGATGGTTGAATTAGTGGCAAGCCTACCTTGCTTCAACTGCAGACAGACTGCTGTCCAAAAAGGACAAAACTTGGTAGCAGGGAAGTCGACAGCCTAGCTCTGCCAAGACAGGGTAGGTAAGTCCTTCATAATCCCTGCTCTACAATAAATGTCTGTCAGAGAAACAGGACCAAAAGGCTGAAGACTGATGCTGGAATGTATGGAGAGAAAATGGGAACTGTCCAGGCAGTCACTGGTATGTCATTTCTTAGTTTTGGAAGCTGCAGGCCCTGCACTTCCTATATAATCAGATATATTCATCCCTCTCAGGTCTCTGAGGTGGTTGAAGAATAGACAGCTAAAGTCTCATAGTTAAATTTTGAGTTGTTTAGGAATCAAGAGGGTGTTCTAGATCTAAGAAGATGGTTACAATAGTGATGCAAGTTAGTATGAAAGCTGAGTCAGTTATAGAACTTTAAACTCATGGAGATGGTTAGATGGTAGAATGTTAAAGTCAGGGGCCAAATATGTATGAACTGGACATTGGGAATGTATACTGGGCCATTTAACTCTCATAAATGTGACATATTTATTTCTGTTGTTTTGTATAGTATTTACTGTTATAAGAGAAGGAACCATTTGTTGGACTGAAAGGGGAAGCTGTTGGGGGGAAGAGGGTGGAAGGGTGGGACAGGAAGGGGGAATAGGGAAGGGTTTGTGACTGAGATGTAACTTGAAGAAAAAAAAATAAAGTATTTAAAAAAAAAAAAAAGTGCAGAGTGAGGCCGGGCGTAGTGGCGCACGCCTTTAATCCCAGCACTCGGGAGTCAGAGCCGGGCGGATCTCTGTGAGTTCGAGGCCAGCCTGGTCTACAAAGTGAGTCCAGGACAGCCAGGGCTACACAGAGAAACCCTGTCTCGAAAAACCAAAAAAAAAAAAGAAAGTGCAGAGTGACCTGTGAACTGTGCAGAACTACTGGGTACCACTACTTCAGTGGGTCTAGGAGAGAGATTTCACAGAGAACTGGAAGGGTAGAGCAGGAGCTGGAGGAGATTTTAGCAGGCTTCCCTCTCCTGAAGGGGGCCTTCCCTATTCATAGTTCCCCCTATTCTTAGCTCCCCCCCCACCTCCACCAGTTCTGAGAACTGATCTGGAAGTGAACTTCTCTTTGAAGCCAGCAGGGGTGGGCAGGGGAGAGGGTCAGCCCTTGAACCTCCTCCCTTGTCTCACTACAGGGAAGACTGCAGCAGATGATACACTCCCCATCCTTTTGGAACACAGACAAGAAGAGATCAGAGCCAAGAAGGACTTCTACCAGTGAGTGGCAGGGCGGGAGGATCTAGAGTCCTGAGGAGGCCCTGGGAGGTCCAGGGCTTGCTGGTGGCTCTGGGCTGCTGTGCCTTGCCTGGAGTGATGCCTGGATGTCAGGGCCTGTGAACTTGGTTTCTCTCTGCAGCTGGAGGGTCTTTGTTCCTGGCCTTCCCAACTACGTGGATATTCCCAGTTACCACCCTCCTGCCCGACGGTGCCGCAACCCCAACAGACCTGAGTAAGAAGCAGAAACCGGCCTAGCCACCCCCTTCCCCATAAGACCAGTTCCTACCTCTCCCTGCCCCCTGGACAGCAGGTGCCAGGATCCAGCCCCTTTCTTTTCCCACAGGTGGAATGGTTATATTCCAGGATTCCCCATTCTCATCAACATTAAGGCCACCAGGTTCTTAAACTCAAATCTCCGTTTTTCCTTCGTCAAGACAGCCTCCTTCTTCTACCGCCTAGGGCCGATGTGAGTGTGCAAGAGTGAGGGCATCTACAGAGACTGCCTTCCCTATCTGTCCACCTTCAAAATGGCCTGAGATCAGAAAGGGTGGGGGAATTGGAGAAACAGAGTAGAAAACTTGACACTTGACACTCACAGGACAAAAAGACCACGAGACATGGGATCTAGAAACCCTGGGACCCACAGACCCAGTGATGAGGTGGCCCCATCATTTTTCCTGTATACCCAGTGCCCCTTTGACATGCCACTCCTTCCATTCCACCTTCTAGGGCACTGGCCTTCAAACTGCGTGGCCTGGTGGATCGCAAGCGTTCCTGGAAGAGATTAAAGGACATTAGGAATATTTTCCCTGCTACCAAGTCTGTCGTGTCTGGTATGGGGTGAATCATCCCAATAGAACACAGGGCAGACAGGTGGTCTCTGGGTCAAGGGACATCCCCCCCTCTCATGGAGTTAGTGGGTTTGAGTGGGAGCAACTGAAGGGCCATTTGAGAATGATGGACCCTCCCTCTTTGAGGCTTCTTGAAAATCAGTGTCCTGTGTCCCCTGGACAATTCACAGCAAAGCTAGGGGCTTCATGTTCTTTCCAGAGTCATCTTGAGGCTCCATCCCTAGGGTGCTGGGTTTCACTGTGGTACCCCTGCACTATCCCTGCAGAGTATGTGGCCGAGCACTGGATGGAGGACAGCTTCTTTGGGTACCAGTACCTTAACGGCCTCAACCCTGGCCTGATCCGAAGATGTACCCAGATCCCAGACAAATTCCCCGTTACAGATGAAATGGTGGCCCCATTCCTGGGTGAGGGAACATGCCTGCAAGCAGAGCTAGAGGTGAGGTCCTCTCTGGCTTACCCTGGGCATTCTTCCTGGCTTCTTCTCAAGCATTTCTATGGCTAAGGTCCATTGAGTCTCACCCATGCCCTCACCTCCCCCTTTCCTATCCCCATCCAAACTGAGCCTTGGGCTCAGGGCCCTCTGCACCTAAGGCCTGGTTGTAGGCACCTTATCTTGGTGTCCCTCTCTATGCTTGCCCATTGTGATTTCCCTCCAGAAGGGGAACATTTACCTGGCGGACTACCGCATCTTGGAGGGCATCCCCACCGTGGAGCTCAACGGTCAGAAGCAGCATCACTGTGCTCCGCTCTGCTTGCTGTACTTTGGTCCTGATGGCAACATGATGCCCATTGCCATTCAGGTACTAAGGGAAGGTGTGGGTAGAGCTACTGTGTGAGCCTGTGGCCAGGGCTGATCCCGTGCGCATTAATGTCCCTCTCTATGTTTACAATTGTGCAAGCCTTGTATTTGTGCATATGTGCGCAAGTATATGTCCATGTCAATGTGTATACATATATGTGTGAAGTCCTGTGTATATGCATCTGAGAACGTACCCATGTATATGCACATCCAGATCCATGTGTGGTCAGGTGGAGCCTGGGATGAGAACCCATCTCTTTGCATGTGCACACCTGGGTGTTGCCGTCATATTTTGTGCCTAAATGTGAGTTTGAGGCCCTGTGGAATAGCCATTTTTAAGCCCGAGGTGTAAAATGTGCATTCTGTGAGCATGTGCACAGAGATGACCAGATGTCTATGGACCAGGTGGCTGGAGCTTGTCTTATCGATGTCACTCATCCATCCTCCTGCGGAGCAACCTCGGCTACAGTACTGAGGGATTCAGACTCAGCAGCTTCCTAGCAGTCTAGTCAGGCAGGAGGAGAAACTGAGGTGTTCCTTCCTCATGGATCCTCCCCTGAGGGTCATTTATAAATTAGAAAAAGTTCTTTTCTAGAGGAGTCAGCCAAGTCCTGAGGCTCATAAGTGGAACAATGTGAGCTAGATTTCAAGGATAGCTTCCCCTCCCTCCCAAGCCCAGGATCTGGACACCTTTTATTTTGTACAGCGCCTGAACTGGTGGCTGCGCAGGTTGTGGTAGGAAGGATTATCAGAGAGGGAATTTTTAAGCCAGCCCCTCTCCCCACTGCTGCTGTTGCTGCCTTCCCTCCCTCTCCTTTTTTCCTTCTCCTCATCTTTTGTTCCTCCCTCCCCCCCCCCCCCCCCACTGCAGCCAGGAGCTTAATATCTAGTCCTGGTTGGCCTTGAATTCACTATGTAGATTAGGTTGGCTTGGACCTCACAAAGATCCATCTGCCTCTGCCTCAAGAGTGCTGGAATTCAGGGTGTTGCTGACCCATAAGGTGTTGCTGCTGTCTCCTCCTCCTCCTCTTCCATCCCCTTCCCCTCCTTCCCCTCCCGCTTCTCCTCCTTCTTCCTCCTCCTCTTCCTCCTCCCTCTCTCTTCCTCTTCCTCTTCTTCCTCTTCTCCGTCCTCCTCCTCCTCCTTCTTCTTTTTCTTGACAGGGTTTCTCTGTGTCAACCTGGACACCCTAGAACTTGTTCGGTAGCCCGGGCTGGCCTGGAACTCAGATCTGCCTGTCTTCTTAAAGAAAGTGGGAGCTGCTTGATAGAGACAGGTCCAGGAAGGTGTTTCAGGCACAGGGTACAACAAGGACAAGTATAGGGAAAGAAGAAGGACCCTGGGATGCTCAAAAGACAGAGGAACTGGAGGTCAGAACTCTTCTGTCCCTGTCAGGCTTCTTTCCTTGCTAACTCTCCCTCTTTCCCCACCCCTAGCTCAGCCAGACCCCTGGACCTGATTGTCCCATCTTCCTGCCCAATGATTCTGAGTGGGACTGGCTGTTGGCTAAAACATGGGTACGCTATGCTGAGTTCTACAGCCACGAGGCCATTGCACACTTGTTGGAGAGCCACCTCATTGGGGAAGCTTTCTGCCTGGCCCTGCTGAGGAACCTGCCCATGTGTCACCCCCTGTATAAGGTATAAGTTTTGGAGTAAGGGGTCTTGAAAGCTTCTAGGTCTGATCTGTGGGTAGGGAGATGGTCCAGTGAGCCCTGGGAGGCACCTGGGAATCCTCAAAGAGGGCTTGTAGTGGGAACTTCCCAAAGCGAGGGGGTCTGACATGCAGGAGTAGGGGTGCAGAAATCCTTGGGAGCAATCTCTTCTCATTGTCCTCCTTGCCTTCCTGACCAGCTTCTCATCCCTCACACTCGATACAACGTCCAGATCAATAGCATTGGGCGAGCCCTCCTTCTCAACAAGGGGGGTCTCTCTGCCAGGGTAAGACTCTTGCTCTTGACTCCAACAAGACACCTATTTCCCTCTGGTATTTGCAGTTAGTCTTAAAGCTGAACTTCCACTTGCTTAAGATTCTGGGGGTGGGGCAAGGGGTAGTCCTTGAGTGGGTGCTATGTGGGCTTGCATAGACGGGGCTTGTAATGTCCCCAGACCTTGGGCAGGCTGGGTTTAGGGTAAGTGCTGGAGGGACTGAAGCAATGCAGCATTTAGAGAGTAGGCTCAGAGGGATTCTTAAGCACTTTCTCCCTCAAGGCCATGTCCCTGGGCCTAGAGGGTTTTGCCCAGGTGATGGTTCGGGCCCTGTCTGAGCTCACCTACAAAGGCCTCTGCATCCCCAATGACTTTGTGGAGCGCGGGGTCCAGGACTTGCCGGGGTACTATTTCCGCGATGACAGCTTAGCGGTGTGGTACGCGATGGAGAGGTGAGGTGGGGACAGCAGCAGGTGGTACTCAGGTGGACAGACACCTGGAATGTTGGAGGGGTGTGGGAAATTTAGGGACCTGGGCTTGGGTGTTTCCTGGGGCTTGGGGTTATTCATACATCTGCTCTCTGGGCCTTATGGAGCTTTGGTCTCTAGCCTACCTCTACTGAACAGGCCCCTCCTGGGCTCTGAGCTGTTTGAAGGTTTCCCTTGATGCTTTCTGGGAATTGCTGAGTAGTTTCTGGACCTTGCTTATAACCCTGTCCACCTGTCCCGCAGGCCTTGCCTACTACAGGCTTGGGGTGGCTCTGAGGGCAGCCAAAGCCGTCGAGACCTTGGGGATGTGGGAGAAACTCTAAACTGGGGCTCCATCTCCTTTGCAGGTATGTGACAGAGATCATCACTTACTATTACCCAAATGACGCGGCTGTGGAAGGTGACCTGGAATTGCAGTGCTGGGTGCAGGAGATATTCAAGGAGTGCCTCCTGGAGCGTGAGAGCTCAGGTACGGGCATGGGAGCTCAGAGGGGCCTGGGGCTCAAGGAGCATCTCCAGGCGTGCCCCCCAGGACCTTCCTGGTTTGCACTTATCTCTCTCTCCCTGTGGACTGAAGAAGGCCCAAGCACCGTCCTAGGATCTTCACTGGGCCTTGCCCTGGGCCATGGAGCAGCAGCTGGGGGTGGAGGTGGGGAGGCAAAGTGCTGCTGTCTCGTCTGAGCTCAGGTGCTACAGCTTGACTCTGGTGAGACTGGGAGGGGTCCCAGTCCTTCTTCCTAGAAACAAGCCTTTGTGGACTGGGAAATGAATGGGTTGTGGCGTTCAGTGAGAAAGGGCAGTGTGCGATAATTGAGGAGCTAGGGTGGGAGTCGGGGATGCGGGCTCCAGGAGAGGGGTGGAAAGCATCATGGGGTCATAACACCTAGGTACACACCTACCAAATGCGTAGTGAATAGCTATGATGTGCCCGTGCTGGCTACTGAGGGTGCAGAGGGGAACAAGACGGGTGCTGGTACCACCCTCAGGATGTTCATGGACTGGGCAGAGGTGTTGCCTTGGTGAATAGATGTTTCCATGATGACATAACTGGAACAGTTTAGGTGAGCCAAGGAGGCAGTTCACTCAGCTTACAGTAGTGGATGTATGGTGAGCATGGGGATGCTGCAAGTTATGGTCTGGCTGAGACTGAGTGAACTTCTTGGGTGACATTTACTAAGCTGTGTGTGATGAGGTCAGCATGTGTCCTTCCTGACGGAGGGGTACATGGAGACAGACTGGGCTGCTGAGTGTGAGCTTCACGTGGAAAAGCCAGAGATGGCACAGGGATTTGTCCTCCTGCAGCTGGGGCTGAGGGTGGAGAGCAGCAGACTCTCGATGGCAGATACCAAGCCATTGAGGAGTTTGGAACTTATCCTGAGTTTCAGAGAGGTCACTGAGTTCTGCAAAGAGATCCGACTTATGGGTTAGAATATCAGCCCATCCAGATGGGAGGTGATAGGGATTTAAGTAAGATTAGGCCTGTGGGGGTGCAGAGAATTCCAGAGTGAGCTAAGGGCTGGAAGTGACAGAACTCAGTCCTGGGCTGGATGGGGGAAGAAGGCTTTTGGCCACAGGAGGGCAGAGCAGGTTGAATGAGGGAACCTGGCAACTGTTCAGACTATTGCCAGGACTCCGTGAGCAGGGATTAGAGGCGCCCTCTGCTGGGCACCAAGCCTGGACCGAGACTAACATTGCAAGGTCTGTTTCACACTCTCTCAGGCTTTCCCACCTGCTTGCGAACTGTACCTGAGCTGATCGAGTATGTCACAATGGTCATGTACACCTGCTCTGCCAGGCATGCTGCTGTCAACACAGGCCAGGTACCTGTGCTCATCGGTCTCAGTCCCGGTCCTCCCAAACAGCGGGTTTGAACCTCAAGCTAACCCACTATCCCTGGTGCAGCCCCAGTTTGTCTCAACTGAGTCCCTCTTCAACCTCAGTGTCAACTGTTAATCTTGGCCCAGCCCCTCTGCCGGACCCACCCGCAGGCCCATCAAGGATAGCAGCACCACCAATCCAAACCAGGGCCTTCTGGGGCAGAGGTCCAAGTCAACCACCAGAGAGGGGTCCCCAGGTTTGGTTGGTGGGGACTGGGCGTTTTCTCACCCAGAACACCTCCTCTACTCCACTCCAGCTGGAGTACACCTCTTGGATGCCCAACTTCCCATCATCCATGCGGAACCCTCCGATGCAGGCCAAGGGGCTGACTACCCTACAGACCTACATGGACACTTTGCCGGACGTGAAGACCACATGCATAGTGCTCTTAGTGCTCTGGACTCTCTGCCGGGAGCCTGATGACAGGGTGCGGGGCTATTGGGCATCAGTGGCAGCGGTGGTGGTGGGGGGGCAAGGACAGTTGAGGGGTGTCAGGGACAAGGGAGCAGGAAGTGGGAGGCTGCAGACAGGATTGGGTGAATGGCTCGGCTTTGTCCCAGCACCTGGTTCTTTGTCCTGCAGCGGCCGCTTGGTCACTTCCCAGACATCCATTTTGTGGAGGAGGCCCCTCGGAGGAGTATGGAGGCTTTCCGTCAGAACCTCAACCAGATCTCTCACAACATCCGCCAGCGCAATAAGTGCCTTCCCATCCCGTACTACTACCTGGACCCTGTGCTGATCGAGAACAGTATTTCCATCTAGTCCCACCCTTCTGCCCTATGGTTCCACATACTGCCTCCTATTTTCCAATAAAATCACTTCAAATATTGCCCTGTGCTGAATGTGGTAGTTTACGGGGCAGCAGGTTGTGGTCTGGGAGTGATCACATACATGGCCACTATGTTGTTTGCTATCCAGGTAGGCATAGGGCTGTACCAGGTTCCATTTCCAGGTTCCAGTCCTAGATAGCCTTAGAGACTCAGGCCAGGCTGCTCCTGCTGAGGAGTCTCCACCGTGGAGTGTAGGGAGTTAGATTAATATAAATTAGATTTAGTAAACATCTAGGTTTCTGATACAGTCTCTTAATCCGGGGCATGAAGATCAACTTGGCTGTGAGCAATATAGCTTATCAGCTTATGGATGAAGTCACGTGAAACAAGGGGAGTCTCTATGGACTGAAAAACAAGGTTGAAGCCAGGTGAAACAAGGAAAGACTTTATGGCCTGGCATTGTTTTCAACTGCTAAGTGGGCAGAGCCCAAATTAAGCTGAAGCAGGTGGAACAAGGAGCGATCCTATTTAAGGACAAGTGGATGCGCCCCATGCTAGAGAGCTCCGATGCCAGTGAGTCCTCACGCTAGAAAGGACGAGTAGTTTGTAGCCTCCGATGGAGAAAGTGCTGGTGAACTGATGGCCAGATCTCCCTGAGGCAGAAGGAAGCTGGTGAGCAGAGAAAGCCTCAGCAAGACAGCAAAAGGCCAAGGACTAAACCCTGTGGCTCAGCTTTTGCCTAGAGGGGTTTGACCCGTCCGAACAGTGGCCTGAACAAAACTGTGGCCGGCTATAAAGACTGAGGCAGAGCGGCAGAGTTGCTGATACAAAGGAAGTAAGTTGGCCTGCAGGCAGTTGAGGTCTCCCAGAGAGAAGAAAGCCTCAAGCCTTGTTTAAGGTGAAGTCGCCATAGCCAATTTACCCTGAAGGATCTACGTCTGAGATATTCCAGAAGAAAGACTGCTAAGTGCATTAAAGGGTCTACTCCAGAGACTGTGTTCCTGACGACTGAGGACCTGCCCCAGAGACTGTATCCTTCTAAAAGGTTAGGAAAATAGTTGTAATAGTTATCAATAGGTTTAGTGGTTAGGTCATAGAGGTTGAAGGCATTCATAGGGGTTGTAGGAATTTATAGGAATAGTAGTTAAGTAAGTGTATTTGTTATAAGTGAATATAGTTATTAATAAATAAGTGTTTAATAATTAAAAAGTACAGTTTCAGTGGAGTGCTTGTTTGGGTAGGTGCCCAGGCACTGCTGAGGGTGAGGAGGGAGGAGAAAGGCTGGGACTTGGACCCAATCTTTTAACTCACAGTTCTGGTCCGAAGTGCCCTCCTACAGAGGCTGAGTCTACCCAATCCTTACCTAGAGCAACCAGACTCCAAGGTGAGTCCAGCTTGAAACATAAACCAAGCGCCACTTGAACAGAAGAGCCTCAGCCTACAAGAAACCTGAGTTGCTCCAAGCCACATTCATCAAAACTCAGAATATAAGTCTCAGCTCTACCCACTAGGGATCCATACCCCCTTAAGCCACACCCACAGCTCCCTTAGGTCACTCTAAGGAGCCCACCCTGCCAAGGGCATTCCTCAAGTAAACCACTGTCCCCATGATCTCCTCTTCCTCTTTCACCTGTGGACCCAAGACCCCCTCCCACCCCCACCTTGGGGTTTACTTCCTCTCATTGCTGATGCCCCAGTAGAACACAAGGCTACGCGATACATGGCACTGACTTCAGGAAGCAAGGCTACCAAGTCTGCCTGGCTTTTGGTGATGGGTGGGGGTAACTGCATGGTGGGGTAGAAATATTGGGCATCCAGTCAAGCTGACACCCAAAATTTAATCAGTGCAGAGCTGTGCTCAGTCTGCTCCTCCTGTGATGCTGTTTGCTACCCTGGTGTGCTACTGATTTATCTGACCACCAAACAAATGAACACAACCATGGTAAGGTCAGAGGAGGCTTGCACAGCTGGGAGCATGGAAGGCAGGAGGGAGGAGAGAACTGAGCTGGGGCCCTAATGGGAGGCAGGCCTGGGGGAAATGGAACCTTTAGGGGTTTTGTAGCAGTTCCCTCCAAGATTGACATTCCATAGGAGAGAAGCTTATTAAGGACAGAGCAAACAACTCAATGTAGCTTCAGGAAGTCCCTGGAACAAATCAGATCAAGATCCTGACCACCCACAAGACTATATAAACAGTAAAGACTTCTGACACCTACTCTCAGAGAAGCTAAGCTGCAAAGAGGACTTCAAGGGAAGCCTAGCCACCTGGAAAAACCAAAGACCCAAGCTGCCTGGAAAGGGAAATCTCCAAGCCATTGAGCTGCCTGCAGGTTGTGCAGTGTGATCCAGGCTCCCAGCTTTTGTGAGCTGTCACTCATGCTAGAGTGGTCTTTGAGTTATATCAGCTTCTGTAAGTAACCCCAGTAAAACTCATTGGTTTACCAAGTTGGACTTTGGTGGTGGTATCTGTCTTTGGTAGTATCTGTGTTTAGTCTGTGGTGGACTTCCTTTCTGTGTGAAGTGGTGTGTGGCATGTGTGTGCCTGTGCGTATGTGTGTATGTGTTGTATCTCCTCAGGAAGATTTGTCACACAACATGGGGGCTGGCCAGAGATGGATGCCTCACTTAAGATCTTATGACATAGAAAACCATCAGAGAAGCCGGGCAGTGGTGGCGCACGCCTTTAATCCCAGCACTTGGGAGGCAGAGGCAGGCGGATCTTTGCGAGTTCGAGGCCAGCCTGGTCTACAAAGTGAGTCCAGGACAGCCAGGGCTACACAGAGAAAACCTCTCTCGAAAAAACAAACCACAGTAAAAAACATAAAAAAAAAAGAAAACCATCAGAGAAGAACCTCCTGGGGGCTGGAGAGATGGCTCAGTGGTTAAGAGCACTGGCTGCTTTTCCAGAGGCGAGTTCAACTCCCAGCACGCACATGGTGGCTCACAACCATCTATAATGGGATCTGATGCCTGTCTTCTGGCATGCAGATCTACATGCAGAAGAGCACCATATACATTAAACAAACAAACAAATAAAGGTTAAAAAAAAAGAACTTATTTCCATAATTTGTCCTCTGATTTCCATACCCACTCTGCCCACCTCACTCCAAATAAAAAAGTAGATGTAATTAAAAATCAAAACAAGAAAAACCCATACATATAAAATAAAACAAATCCTAAAAAATAAAGACTTTTCCCCCCCAGCTCCCAGCTGGAGCTCCGAGTCCCCTCCTACTCTCTGTTTCTGGGAAGTAGATGTTGACAGGACATTCACAAAGCCTGGGGTTAGAAAGTACAAGCTGACAAAGAGTTGGAAGGCATTGCGGTTGCCCAGGGAGAGGAAAGGGAAGCCAAGGCTGGAGAACAGCTAGCCACATGGAGTGCTACGTGGCTGTGCTCCTCACTGGGGGCCTGTTGGCCTGCAGATGTGTTTTGAGTGGCTGGCCAGGTTTACTTTATTTTGTTTTTTGTAGTCAAATGACTTGCCAACATTGAAACAGAGAAAAGAGTGAGATGAGAAGGAAGATTCTAGGGCAGGGCTAAGACACTATGAATTTATCAGCCTATGTGACAAAAACAAAACAAAATCTGGAGAGGCTGGGGGTCCTCTGGAAGAACAGCCTGTGCTCTTAACTGCTGAGCCATCTCTCTAGCCTTAGAAAAGTTACTTTTAAACTGCTGGAGTTGAAAAAAAAAAAACCCAAAAACCAAAAAACAATATCAGTTCAGGACACCCCAAGACCTCTCAGCACAGAGGAGATTTACTCCAGAGGAACAAAGGGCAGGGAAGAGACAAAGACAGGGGATAAAGGATGAGGGAGAAGGGAAGGGAACAAGGGAGAGGAGGAAGGGTATTTGTCTTGGAGGGGGATAAAGGACTGTCTCTGGATAGAGATGAGACAGACTTGGCCCCTAGGAAAACAGAAGTTTATGAAAGTACAAGGAGAAACCTCATGTTAAGACAAGTTGGTTTGTTTTGATTGGGCATGTTAATTAGGTGAACCAAAGGGGGCTTTTATTGCTGGATTTCAATACTTTGATTTCTGGACCTTGGTACTCAGCCTCAGGAGGAGGAAGTGGACTAATAAGAAAACAGACCTTGCGGGCTAGCTTCAGGAATATAATCTAACGGTATTTTAGCAAGGCAGAGGGAATGGGGGAAGGGCAAGGCTTGCCAGGGCCATGTTCGCCATGCTCGAGCTGGCCAGAATCCCTTCAGATGCTATCTATGCCAAAGTGCAATTTGTTCTCTGCCACCAACCAGTACAACCTTTATACCGAGATTCAAATTAAAGACGACAATATAAAGCAAGAAGCAAAATTGCAAACCGAGGAGGGCCGAGGGAGGGCCCTGGAGGCCCTGTCTAGCCCTAGGAACTGCAGCATTGGCAGGAGAGTAGCTGGGGACGTGCAGTCTTCCTCCACAGTCTGCCAGCCGCCACGGCCCTGACTTGCTAACTTGGGTGGTAAGGAACGTGTTACCATTGATGCTGGTGCAGCAGAGTTGGGGGTACAGCTGCCAACTAGGCTTCCCGTTAAAGACCCTGGGACAGAAGCCTGGGAGGATGATCGAGGTTCACCCAGTATAAAGGACGGAGTGGCCTACCAGTGGAGGAGGAGGTGGTGATAAACAGACTCCAAAGCCCTGACTCAGTTTCCCCAGATTTACTTGCTTGGCTTCTTGCCTAGAGAAGGAAAGGAGTACTGTCTGTGCCACAGGAAGTGTGCGTGACTCTTGTTACCTTGAAGACGTGGAATTCTGAGACTGCCTTTGGGCCATAGTTTTAGAAACCTTGTAAAGGGTTGTCTTAATTTGGGTTCTATTGTTGTGAAGAGACACCATGACCAAGGCAATTCTTACAAAGCTAAATATTTCATTGGGGCTGGATTACAGCTTCAGAGGTTCAGTCCATTATCATCATGGTGGGAAGCATGGTGGAGTGTAGGCCGACATGGTGCTGGAGAAGGAGCTGAGAGTTCTACACTTGGATCGGAAGGCAGCAGAAGATGGTGTGCCACACTGGGCATAGCTTGAGCATAGAAGACCTCAAAGCCTGACCCCACAGTAACACACGCCCTTCAACGAGGCCACACCTCCTAATAGTATCAGTCCCTACGGCTGAGCATTCCAATACATGAGTCTAGAGGGGCCATTCCTATTCAAACCACCACAGATGCAATGCCTGGACAAACCATGAGGGAGGACACTTTGGGTGGGGCATACTCCAGACTCCCTTAGCTTGTTTTTCCCACAATGAGGCCACTGTGGCAGGTAGCCTTGGGGTGGACACAGAGTGAACCTTTTTCAGACGGAAATGAGGGTCTCCAGGTCTGGGAAGGAGCTTAGGAGTTCTGGACACGTCTTGGGATACCACAATGTTCTGATTTTGATTATCCAGTTCTCAGTCCTACAGATTGACATCCAAGGACCCTTGGGCTCTGCCACAGCCACCCTTTCCCACCCCAACCACTGTAGACCTGACACTGGGACTTGGGAAAGGCAGAGGTGCATTGAATCCAGGGCTCCTCATACATCTTCAGTATGGTTACTATAGCCGAACCATAGCGGAACCTGGAGCAGTGAAAGGAAGTGGGCCTTCTGCTCCAGATCTTTGGTGCTGGAATAATATGAGTTAGGACTGCTCTCCTTGAGGTTTTCTGCTCAAAGACATGGAGCAGCCCTGGGGGACACTCACTGTACATGCCAGGAGCAGACATGGAGAAAAGCCTGACCCTCACTGTGTAGGGAGTGCCTCAGGACCTTATCTTTGAAGTGGTGTGTACCAGGACATCTGGGTGCTGTTCTTGGCCAGGTCTCAGGTTCTGTTGACCTCACAGGGCAACGGTAAAAATTTGTCTGGTTCCGGAAGACAATGGGTAGGAGCAAGAGCTGGGTACTCTAGGGACCAGCAGCCTCCCAAAGAGCCCGCCAATATTCCTGAGCCTTTTGATAGCTCCTTGCTACACAGGGCCACTGTCCACCAGACAACTTTGTGGAAGGAATGGAGTGAGAGGAAGGGCTGGATCCACACCTTAGCATCCCAGACTCCCCTGCTAATCTCCACCAGCTTCTGGCTTCTTGGTCTTTGTTACTTCTTTCCCCATGAATTGAGATGCCCCTGTTCACTCCTCCTTCCATCTAAGCAGCTTAAGCCAATCACTGACTCCAAATTAAAAGCTGGGAGTAGGGAGGAGAAGCAAAATTGATGTGAAGAGAAAGGATCCTAGTCATAGCCATCCACCCTCTCTCCCCACCTAACTGATGTTTTCTTAAGGCATGGCTCCTCTCCCCAACACCCACCTGACCCATAGTTAGAACCAGGTCTCCTTCCACATTAGTTCCTATAGCCCCATCTCTAGGTAAGACTCCTCCTCCTCCTCCTTTTCATTTTGTGTGTTTGGGTATTTTAAGAGGGTGTCAGATTCTTTGGGACTGACGTTATAGACAGTTATGAGCAGCCATGTAGGTTCTGGGAATCCAGCTATGGTCCTCTTGAAGGGAACTGTACTCTTAACTGCTGAACACTTCTTGCCTGGACCCCCAAACCCCAAATCACTCCCTACCCCTGCCAATCTCACCCATTCTGCCTCCTCCCCATCAGCCCCTCTCAATTCTGTAGCCACACAGGTCCATGGCCACTCTGACCTGCTGTGACCTCTTTGGTCCCCCTTCTGCAGCCAGAGCCCAGGCCCTGTTCTCTCATCTGTCCCTTTTCTCTCCAAAGTCTCCTCCCCATCAAACCACTTAACTTAATAGGATAGACGAGGTCCCGGCTGCAACCAGAGATAGACTTTAGTGTCTTGCCTCTTGGAGATAGGGGCACCATGTGCATGCCTGCACAGATACACATGCAGGCAAACACACACACACACACACACACACACACACACACACACACACACACACAAAGAGAGGGGGGTCAGCTGTCTTAACTTATCGGTTTTGGGTAATATTTTTCTATTCTTTTTTCTTAAAATTAACCAGGTGTGCCAGGTGTGGTGGTGCATGCCTTTAATCCCATCACTTAGGAGGCAGAGGCAGACAGATCTCTGTAAGTTTGAGGCCAGCCTGGTCTACAAAGTGAGTCTAGGACAGTCAGGGCTTTGTTACAGAAAGCTACCCTGTTGGTGTAAATTTATATAATTGCATTTGTTTCTCTGCTTCTCTCTTAACTCAGCTGGCACCCAAATAATTGAGACTCTATTATATTATTTGTTTTATAAGCTTCACAGCACAATCTTGAGCAGTTTTAATTTGTCCTTAACCTTCCATGGTGGTCTGATTCCCTCTTTGCCAAAATCCCTCAGATACTTGCAGTTTAGAAATTTCTCTGCTCCAGATGCTCTTTCCTCATGTTTCATGGACCTCTGTCTTGGCTGAATCTCCTTCTTCTCCCCTCTAAAACTCCCCCTCCCCTGGAGGGCAAGAAGTCCAGCCCTGTTCTCTCCTCTGCTCAGCAGTTGGCTATAAGCTGCTTTATTGGCATATCAGGGGACAGTTGAGGAAAAGTGTTTACACAACGTTGAGACATGAGATTCTCAGAACAAGGATTGCAACCAGATATGGTGGAGTACAGAAATCAGCATTTGAATTACACAATAACTCTTATGCCTACAAAACCCAGTCTCGGGAAAAAAAAATTAGCCAGGTGTACATGCATCTTTTCTTGCAGACGTTTTTCCTTTGAATCTGAATAGATTCAAATACTTAAATTAAAATTTTTTACTTCAATTTTATGTGTATAAGTGTTTGTCTGTGTACCATGTGTGTGTTCCTCTGTAGAGGCCAGAAGAGGAAATCGGATTCCTGGAACTGGAGTTATAGGCAGTTGTGGACTGCTATGTAGATGCTGAGAATTGAACATGGGTCCTCTGGAAGAGCAGATCTGCTCTTAACAGATTTTAACTGATTTGATCTTAACTGATCTTAACTGCTGAGCCCTCTATCCAGTCCTGGTAATGAGGTTGTTAACATTCTTTTGCAGAAGGAGGGAGGCAAGAGTCATCAGCTTTTCACCTGAGATTACAGTCACTCCTACCCCACCTACAAGTGGTCTTGGTGATGCTAAAGTATATAGGAGAGGAAGGCCGATAGGGGTGGGGAGGACTCTACAGTGGTGCAGTGTGAGTCTTTAAAACAGGATGGAAGGAGGGAAATTATGGGGACATGGAGAGGGAAAAGAGCCTGCCATCCTGGAGTCTGGTGAAGCCTCTCACCATGTGGCAAACAAGATTGCCAACATTTGCTGTGAAGGTTGCTGAAACAGACTTAATATTCCTTTCTTAATATTTTTTTTTAAATTAAAGGTATGAGCCTGTGCTTTTCCTGCTTCCCCTGGGAACTTGCTTTTTGCTTTCTTGCAGTGTATTTTAATAAATTCTCTTTGTCTCTCAAAGGGTTGCTAAATTCTTTTTACTGGTTATGTTACCAGGCTGCCTCCACACACTGGTTTTATATGGCATTTTATTGCCTTGTATGAAGAAAATATACACTTTTCTGCTCTTGGCCATTTCTTGTTCTGATGCTCCTGGCAGCTGCTGAGTGATTCAGAGGAAGCTCATGATGTCTGGCAACACTCTGATCTGATCTGTGACCCTAGCCTGCTATGGAGCGTCAGTGTCTACACTGAAGAGCTCCTTTCAGCATCTTACAGAAAGTTACATCCTGTTCACAGCTGAAGGTCGCTGATCAAGGCAACTGTTTGGTGAATGAAGGCAATGAAAAAAAGACAGACAGCCTGCTATGATCTGTCAGGGTGACAAGCTACTGTAGTGATCCTCTCTGGCTCCCTGTGGGGCTACCTTACCCAGGAGAAAATGTTCCATGTATTGTGAGAACTCCCCCTTTCTTCTCTCCTCTCCGGCTCCTCTCCACCCTGGAGCAAGAACAAGCAGAGCATGTGTGGCCAGCATTTGTGTCCAGCAGCCTGACTTTCTTTCCTTGAGCATTGGCACCCACTGCCCCCAACTAGTCCTCTCCTGGTTAGACTTCCTAATCTGAGAAACTTGGGGGTAAGTCTTCCCTTTTTTTGTTAACTATTACTAGAGATTTTAAGGTCCTGGATGTCCCAAAAAGTTAGGATTGGCCTCCTGTCCTCTATTAAACTGAAAATAAATAATGAGAAATGGTTGAGAAAAGAGATCTATTGGACCAGGGCAGAGCTAAATTGGAAGAGTGCTTGCTCAGTGTGGGAAATGTAAAAGAAACATACTGTATTTTCTATAAAGAGTTAAATAAGGAAAGAATCTCACCACATTGAAAGGAAATAGTAAAAATGTCACCTTGCAAAAATCATCCTAGGACAGCATTTTTCTGTAATCAGAATATGTTACCGTACTTTTTAATTATTAAACATTTATTAATAACTATATTCACTTATAACAAATATACTTACTACTATTCCTATAAATTCTTACAACCCCTAGAAATTCCTACGACCCCTAAGACCTAACCACTAAACCTATTGATAACTATTACAACTATTTTTTCTAAGGATACAGTCTCTGGGGCAGGTCCTCAGTCATCAGGAACATAGTCTCGGGGGTTTCCCTTTAATGCACTTAGCAGTCTTTATTCTGGAATATCTCAGACGCAGGTTCGTCAGGGTAAATTGGCTATCGAAGTCTCACCTTAAATAAGGCTTGAGGCTTTCTTCTCTCTGGGAGACCTCAACTGCCTGCAGGCCAACTTACTTCCTTTGTATCAGCAACTCTGCCGCTCTGCCTCAGTCTTTAAAGCTGGCCACAGTTCCATTCAGGCTGCTGTTGGGACAGGTCAAACCCCTCTAGGTAAAAGCTGAGCCACAGGATTTAGTCCTTGGCCTTTTGCTGTCTTGTTGAGGCTTTACCTGCTCACCAGCTTCTTTCTGCCTCAGGGAGATCTGGCCATTGGTCTACCAGCACTTTCTCCAGCAGTACTCTCGGAGCTCTCTAGTATGGGGGGCCCTTAGCACGCAGCTCTCTGGGCTCATCCACTTGTCCTTAAATAGGATCGCTCCTTGTTCCACCTGCTTCAGCTTAATTTGGGCTTTGCCCACTTAGCAGTTGAAAACAATGCCAGGTCATAAAGTCTTTCCTTGTTTCACCTGGCTTCAACCTTGTTTTTCAGTCCATAGAGATTCCCCTCATTTCACGTGACTTCATCCATAAGCTGATAAGCTAATTGCTCACAGCGAAGTTGATCTTCATGCCCCGGATTAAGACACTGTATCAGAAACCTAGATATTCACTAAATCTAACTTATATTAATCTATCAACCCCTACAAGAATACGTGCTCAAGGGTGCGTGCTGTGCTCAAAACTGCACTCTGCTTATGAACCGAAGTGTGGGAAATTAGCCAGTCATGTACCAATGTGAGGCAGGCTGTGCTCTGGCCCTCAGAGCGAGCATGAAGTCCCCAGTGAGACCCACACTGCTTGTGTTTGCTTGTAGCCTTCTGCAGAGCTAAAACTTTTTACACTGCTGAAATTCTTTGGATTGTATGATGGTTTTTGTTGTTTGTTTGTTTTTGATATCTCAGACACATTTCCTACACTTAGCATGCCCTGTTTTGTTCCCTTTCCTGTTAAAAAACCCTAGAGAGAGCACATGCTTTTAATCCCTGGCACTCTGGGGGCAGACACTGGTCTACATAGCAAGTTCCAGACAGCCAGGCTACTTAGAGGCCTTATCTTAGAAAACAATCTGGAGAGGTGTGTGTGTGTGTGTGTGTGTGTGGGTGTCTCCAGTGTGACACATTAGGGAGAGAACAAACAAGGAGGTCCAGTGCCCCTCCAAGTCCATCTTTGGTGTCCTGACAGAGGTTTATGTTTAAAGGGAGGGCAAGGAGCATGCACAACTATGCAGTCCTGTCCAGGTGTGGTCCTCCTGGTCTTCAATGTCTCAGTTCCAGTCTTTCCTGCAAGGTGGTCTGACAAGTTGCAAAATCTCTTCCGGCTACACAAGTTTCCAGCCCTTTCCCTCTCCCTGCAACAGATTCCTGAGGAATTTGAAATTCTTTTGATACCAATATTTCAAATGTTTGACAGCCAAAGGGAGGGCACAAGTCTCTTTAGAATATCTTTATTCCTGTGGGCTCACTAGTTTGAAAAGTTAATTCCATATTTCCTTGGGGCAAATGTTACCTGTAACAACCTTCTCTTGTCCCATGGCCAAGAGCCCACAGACTAGCTGTGCGGTGTGTGTGTGTGTGGGGGGGTGGGGCTTAGTGTGACTGGACCCAGGTCCAGAAAGTCCTACCATGGAAAAAAATCAATGTTTAAGGAAGAAGTGAGAAAAGAAGGACTTTCCGAATGACCAAAGAATAGAGAAATGGACACTTGCATTCAAAACAGACTCCGGAGAGACACTGAGTGGTTAAAAGCACTTACTGCTCTTCAGAGGGCCTGAGTTCAGTTTCCAGCCCACAGACAGTTGGCTCAGAACTGCCTGGAACTGCATTCCAGAGGAGCCAGCGTCCTCTTCTGGTCTCTGTGGGCAAGCACACATGTGGCACATACAAGTAAATAAAAAGAGAAAAAGTAAATCTAAAAACCAAACAATCCAGACACTCAACTGAGGGAAAGTTGGGCCATGGACATGGAGTGGGAAAATGTGCTTGAGAGAAAAGGCTAATAAAGATGAGGAATATTCATGTACTTATGTGGCGATCTTCCGGAACTGGAACTTGGGTACCACCTCCTTTTTCTGATTTTCATGGTCTGGCATTTTCTGTCATGGTAGCTGATAGGGGCTGTTAGCCTTGACCAGGGAAGACAAGAGATAAGACAAAGTTAGGTCAAGCTTTCCCTGAATTATAGTCTTAGGCAAAACATTTCTAAATGACCAATGTATATATTATATACAGAGTTGAGTGGAATCTGAGTGTAGGTTAAGACAACAGAGGAGAAGCTGTATGAAGACAGAGTTGCTTATCCATTCCATTCCACCTGCCCAGCCACTCATTGTGCAGATGAGGGACCAAATAAAGTTTCAACATCAGCAGCTAAAGTGGCTTGTTGGGTTCCTGAAAGGCAGTTTAGTCAGCTATTATCATCATAACGTATGTGGTTCTCGTTTGCTTTCTATTGCTGTGATAAACACCATACCAAAAAGCAACCCAGGAAGGAAAAGGTTATTTTATCTTACACTTCCACGTCACAGCCCATCACTGAGGGAATCAGGGCAGGAACTAAAGCAGGAGCTTAGAGGCAAGAACTGAAGCAGAGACCATGGAATAATGCCACTTATTCTCCAGGCTCACATTAAGCTCCCCCCCCCCCTTTAAAATATTATTTCATTTGTAAGTGTGTTTTTACTGCATGTATGTTTGTGTACCACACGAGAGCCTGGTGCCTGGTGAGCTCAGAACAGGGCATTGGATCCACTAGGACTGGAGTAGTAGAAGGTTGTGAGCCACCATGTGGGTGCTGGGAATCAAACCCCAGTCTTCTGCGAGAGTAATGCTTACTTTTAACCAATTAGCCAACTCTCTAGCCCCTCAGTTGCCTTTCTTGTACCACACGGTACTTACCTGCCCAGGGATGATACCACCCATAGTGGGCTGAGCCCTCCCACACCAGTTGCCAATCAAGAGAATGCCCACAAACTTTCCTGCAGCTGCAGGTAGTTTGATAGAAGCATTTTATCAATGGAGATTCATCTTCTCAGATGACCCTAGCTTGTCTAATTAGCACACAAGGCCAAGGTCTTCTTTATAGCAAATTACTGTGAGACTATTAACGCATTGCCAAGCTATGTAACCTCCAAAGTTAGTGTTTTTTTTTTTTTTAAGCCAGCTGAGACAAACCTGGAGGGTTTAAGGTTCCACCATCCCTGTAGTAACAAGGCTCAGTCTCACAGGGTCTGCACTGTAAGCAGTGGTGGCTTCTGACGACATGGATTCCTCCAGCTGAGATGCACCGGATTCTTCCCTTCTCTCGAAGGCGGTTGTTAACCTCAAAAGACTTAAGCTGAGGGGCTGGAGGGATGGCACTTGCTGCTCTTCAGGGGACCTAGGTTCAGCCCAGCATTCAGTCAGGTGGCCACGAGCCAATGAGGTAACTCCAGTTCATAGGGACCTGATGCCCTCTTCTGGTTCCTTCAGGCACTGCGCTTACGTGTACCAACAACATACTCACATATACATAATTTTAAAAATATATGATATACATCAAAACAAAAAATTTATTATTAGGGCACAATAATAGCAGTTCATAAGTTCATCCACACCCCCAGGTTAGGTCTGAGGTCATGGGCTGATGAGGCCACGCCCACCTGCCTCTTTCTGAGAGTTGCTGTAGAGGAAGGCGATCAATCCCCTATAGGCAGGACCCTGCCATGAGTCAGTAAAGCATCAGGTGTCCAGATTCCAGAGAATGATGAGTACCATTCTCACGTGCCCAAAGAAACTTACAGAACTCAGGTTGTCCGACTCCCTGGGACATCCGAGGGCTATTGGTGGCAGTGGTGACACATCCCCTCCCCCTGCTCATTTAATGAGAACACCTCAACTGGGTGTGTCCCACCTCCTCATCCCCTGTGCTTCCTTAGTGTTGTACATTCCTCCCTGGAATCCCCCCATCCCAACCCCACTGCCCCAGGAATCACGGACGGTCTGGCTGCATTAAAACCTGCCCCTTCCTTCTGAGACCATAAGAAGGGAGCTTTACTCTGCCTCACAGGCCCTGACCGCTCATCAGATCTTCCAACATGCTGTCTGGTACCGGGGCTTGAACTCTCCTCATAACCTCCACTGTGCGGCTGTCTGTATAACCAAACCATTAAAGGTTCTTCTAATAAACTTCTTACTTAAAGGGACAGTGTATCTCAGTGTTCCCCTTGCCTGAGACTTTTACCACCTGTCCATGCAAATGTTTTTCAAAACATACACTGGTTTTGCATGCACCAGTGCAGAGTTGGGCATATGACATCCAGAATTGAACAGATTCCAGTCCTCACCTTCCAAAAACTCATTATCTAGTTTAGAAGACATCGGTAAACTACAATGGCACCACAGGGCTTTGGGAATTATTTGGATATTAATTCCTGCATCCAGCATGTGCTTCCTGAGAACTCCTACTGTGCTGGCCACCGTGGCAATGAAGCTTGTCCTCCCACGCTTACAGTGACAGAGGTACAGTGGGAGTTCACACAACACGACTGCAAGGTGGCCTCAGAGGCCCCCCTATACATATATAGGTGATAGGCAACTTGGCCTTCATATAGATCCCTTAGCAAGTGGTGGCCGGGTCAGTGTCTGTAATGGGCTATGGTGCCTGCTAAGGAATACCTTACTCTAGCTTGGCTGCCATGTTGGGCACCAGTACAAAAGGAAGCTCTTAACCATCATGTGGCTGATGAGCTGAGGGGCCTTGATAGGGGTGGGACCCCCCTCACCTGAGGAGAAGGAAAGGGGGGTGGAGGGAGGGGGCTGTGATGGAGATGTAACTTGAATAAATAAATAAATGTTAAAAAAGAAAAATACATAACACATGTAAATAATGAATAAATATTTAGCACGAAATGAAAAAAAAAAAAAGGAACATCTCAGCTTGAAACTGGTTATCTTGGAAGAAACAGGCATTACTTTCTCTCATAGTCCATTGGCCAGACTCAGTCACGTGGCCCCAAGCTAACCAAATGGTCAGCTGCGAAATGTTGGGAAGATCTCATGATTCTTAGTGGGTACCACCTCACCACGGGCTCCTGGTCCTCAGTGTTGGTAAAGGAGCTCCCTTTGATAAGTTTGAATACTGAGGCAAATAATCAAAGGAAAGAAATCAGCAGAAGCTCAATCCCCCTCCCCTACCCCCCATGAAAGACCCAGAAGAGTGGGCTTTGGCTCTTGGGTCCCAGACGCTTGCTAGATTTCTAGTTCCACCTGAAACTTCAGGGTTTAATTGTCTAATCCTCAAAGCCACTTACTGTCATCCCCTCCTGTCTTAGTTTAAAAATCAGTATTTTTTTAGATGTTTGATTTTTATGTTTTAAAAGTATGTGTAGGTATGTGTCCCCATGCTGGTATGTGCATGTGAGTTCAGGTGTCTGTGGAAGCTAGAGATGTCAAATTCCCGTGGTGCTAGGGTTGCAGGCAGTTGTGAGCCACCTGATGGATGCTGGGAACCAAACTCTGGTCTTCTGGAGGAGCAGTACACATTCTTAGCCACAGAGCCGTCTCTCTGGGGCCAGTACTTGCTTATTAATAGAAACCAAAATGATGTAAGATATGCATAACTCTAAATCTTTTTGGTACAGGAGTATCAATGAAGAATGAACAATTTAAGGGCTGTCTGGTAGGTCACAATGCCCTTCCTTCCTTCCTTCCTTCATTCTTCCTTCCTTCCTTCCTTCCTTCCTTCCTTCCTTCCTTCCTCCCTCCCTCCCTCCTTCCCTCCTTCCCTCCTTCCCTCCTTCCCTCCTTCCCTCCTTCCCTCCTTCCCCCCTTCCCTCCTTCCTTCCTTCCTTCCTTCCTTCCTTCCTTCCTTCCTTCCTTCCTTCCTTCCTTC
>CAJQZJ010032004.1:71666-128938 GCA_907164525.1 Lophiomys imhausi | reverse complement strand
TTCCTTCCTTCCTTCCTTCCTTCCTTCCTTCCTTCCTTCCTTCCTTCAAAACAGGGTTTCTCTGTGTAACCCTGGCTGTCCTGGAACTCACTCTGTAGACCTGGCTGGCCTTGAACTCACAGAGATCCACCTGCCTCTGCCTCCTGAGTGCTGGGATTAAAGGTGTGTGTCACCATCACCTGGCCACACTGCCATTTCTGAAGTTGGGTCTATTGGATTCAATTCATGTAGACAGAGTGTACATATATAATATAATTATAAATATGTATAACTAATATACACATATATAAATAATTTATGTGCATTTGTGTGTATGTGTGTGTATGTATGTGTGTGTACAAGAGTACTACTCTTGCCAAGGCCAGAAAAGGCCCGAAATTTGATCTTCTGGAGCTGGAGTTATAGGTGGTCCCACCTGACGTGGGTGCTGGGAACCAACTGAACCTGGGTCTCCTGGAAGAGCAGCATTGCTCTTAACTATTGGGCAACCCAGTCCAAGTGTATATGTTACATGTTGAGTATTGTTTCATAAAAATTTGTGAAACATAAAACCCAAAACTTTGATGCCTGTAATATGAAAATCACTAGGGGAGTTCAAAAGGACTCATCTGTTTCTTTAATGAATGTTTGTGGAGTCGGAGCCAGAAAAAACAAAAACCAAACCAAACCAAACAAAAACAAAAACAAAACATAACTAGAAAGTGTACATATAATATTGGGATTCCAGAATGAAGATGGATTTTAGGGGGCAAGCTTTTTGAGATATGTTAATATTTTCTAATTCTCTGGAACTGGGGCCTGGCTTACAGTTCACTTTAGGGGAGTCTTTGGGAAGAGGTGGACTAGAAATGGTAATATGTTCCTCTCTCTTAATTTTATGTATATAGGCATTTTGCCCACATGCCTGGTATCTGCAGAGGCCAGAAGAGGCCTCTAGAATTGGAATTACGCATAGTTGTGAGGTACCCTGGTCCTCTGGAAGAACAGCCAGTGTTGTTAATCGCAGAGCCAGAGAACCATAGAATTTAGCTCTCTGACTTCCGGTAACCCCTTCCCAGTGTTACATCCATTTTCAAGGTGAGGCCGTAGGTGATGATCAACCTCTCGGGAAGGTTTTCAGTCACTTCCTGTGTTGCTGAGAAACCTGTATGAGAGCTGCCTTTCAGTCGGGTGATGTGAGGTCTCTTTGGCTGTGGTCAGTGGACAGGATCCTGTGCCCCTGTTATAGTCCACAGCTGATGTGATGCAAACTAACAAACCCCTTAATCAGAGCTGAAGCCCTGGTGTCTCTAAATATTATGGTGTCCCCGTCTGTGTGAGCCTGTCTTCTGCAGCAGTTTAAGTTTGTCTGTTTTGATTTTATTAGGGGTATGTGTGTGTGTGTCTGTATGTCACATGGGATCATCTTCTCCAAGATTTTAGATGGAGACACTGTTCTCAATGAGGGGAGGGTCGAGGT
Organism: Lophiomys imhausi; assembly: GCA_907164525.1. Taxonomy (NCBI): domain Eukaryota; kingdom Metazoa; phylum Chordata; class Mammalia; order Rodentia; family Muridae; genus Lophiomys; species Lophiomys imhausi. The sequence goes on along the minus strand of CAJQZJ010032004.1, from coordinate 127,479 downwards.
AGGTGTAAGGCAGTGCCAGGCTTTGGTTCCGCTCCCTGATGCCACTAGAGATCTGAATCAGCTGTCTCTGGAAGGCAGCCATGCTTCGCCGTGGGGCATCCTCCGTGAAGTGTTCATCTGGATAGTGGCCCAGGGGCCTCTGGGGACCAATCATAAGGTTGAGCTGCTGAGGTCCCCATCTTTTGAGTAGCTGTAACCCACCTTAGCTGACTACAGCCACATTTTGTCCCCCCACACAGTCACCTCACCCAGGCTTTAGTTGAGACTCACCCTGTCCCTAAACATTTTCCCCAAGGGACAGAGATCTGTGAGCTCTTAGACTGTTTAGTTTGAAGTTTTAAAGGAGCATTTAGTCTCATGTTACTGTCATTGCTGAGAGTGACAGTTTTCATCATCTCCTTTGGACGCTTGACTCTCGCTGTGAGAAGGTCAAGGGTCATGTGTCTCACTGGGAAATTTTAGTGAGGTGTGTGTGTGTGGTGGTGGGGATTTCACGTCAGGGTTGAGTTTGGGCCAGGGAAGATAAACAACACAGCCTAGTCTGACCTGACTCCTAGTCACTCCTACTTACTCGGTCCCCGGGCTCCTTGCTTAGTATCCAGAGGGCAATGATGACATCACATGTGGCATTGACTGGTGGGAGAGTGGCTATGAAGCCCTCAGGGTGAGCTTGTCCTTTGGAGGTAGGTGGTGGGAGCTGCATGGTGGGTGGCAGGTTGGGCATCCAAACGCAAGAGTCAAACTGAAGGCAGAGAGGGTAAAATGAGACCAAGACTCTGGTCCCTGCATCGCAAGGCCTGTGACCCTGACCTTTCCTTACCTGTCCTGCACTGACAGCTGCATGCTTGGCTGAGCAGGTGAATATCACCATGGTGATGTACTGGATCAGGGCTTCCTTGGTATCCAACAAGGAGGGCATGCCTGTAGGAAGTGTTGGGCTGGGGCCGGGGCTTCTGGGGACTTGCAGATCTCATAGAGAGGTAGGGGCAGGGTGAAGGGCTGAGGTCCCCATACCATACCTGAGCTTTCTCGGCTGAGGAAGCCCTCGGAGAAGATCTCCCTCACCCAGGCCTGGAGCTCTTGGTCACCTTGGACGGACACATCACTTGGGTAGTAGATGCTGACTATCTCAGAGACAAAGCTGCAAGGTACATCTGAAATCAGCCCCCACCAACTCTCCCTGAGAAGCATTCTTGCCCAGTGACGCGCCCGCCCAGTCTTCCTGCCTGCCCTGCCCCTGTGGCTTCCTGGTGGTGATGGTTCTCTCACCTCTGAATTGCCTCCCAGATCTGCATCCCATCATCCCGGTAATGGTAGCCTGGGATATCTTCCACACCTCGGGCTCGGATATCTTCAGGGAGACACAGGACCGAGTAATTCAGCTGCTCCATGTTTCTCTTTATCAGCTCAGAGAATCCCGCAATGCCAAGGCCTGTGGACTGAGGGAGAGAATTCCTGGGCACTAGAACCTTGCTTCAGAAGCAGGGAGCACTAGGGAAACAGGGGCCACCCCACCCCAGAACTCCATATTCCTTTGATTGAAGAATATGCCCTTCTCACCACCAACGCAGCTCTTACCCTGTCTACCACCTGCCCAGGGGCGATGAGCAGCTCACGGGCGAGTGTGTTGATGTGTAATGTGTACCGAATGTGCGGACTCAACAGCTGGAAGGGGTAGGAGATGGGAAAGTTGGGGAAGCCCAGACCTGCCCCCACAAAGCCACCCATTCTATGAGTCACACAGAAAGAGTCAGCAAGGACAGGAGGGTGCAGCTGACAGTGCTGTCCCGCCATGAGAGCTAGGTCCAATAGCTTCTTGTCCTACACCCTCAGGCAGGCCTTTTTTTCCCCTCTGAATACCAGATCATTCTGTCAAGTGAGGACATTGGGAATTTCCTGGGGCAGACACAACACCATAAAAAGCAGGACTGGGGTCTGGTGATGGGGAGCTGTCCCCCACAGCCCACTTCTGAGAGCCAGGTGCAGGAAGTCACAGTCAGAAGACTTAGGTTGAACAGCATAGAACAGGGCCCTGTGGAGCCTTCACAGGACACATTGGATTCCTTCATCCAGTTAAAACATCTCTTTGAAAGGCAAGGTTTCCCCTATGCTGGCTTCTACTTAGATATTCTCTTAGGCCCTGGATGCAGGCCCTGCTCTGTGTTCTTTGGTCAGAATGGGAGCCCTGTGTCCAAGCCCAGAAGGTTAAGACCACCTGAAGAAAGGCCACTTGGAAGAGGCACCACAGGACATAGGCTGAGCCCAGGAACCTATAGGCATGGTTACAGGCTGAGCCACCTTATTTGTTTTGAGGAAGGGCCTCTCTATGTAGTGGTTCTAGCTGTCCTGGAACTGTGCTATGTAGACCAGTCAGGTCCCGAACTCACAGAGATCCTCCTGCCTCAGCCCTCCAAGTGCTGGGATTAAAGGTGTGTGTGACCACACCTATCTTGGGCCAACTTGTTGAGCCACTGACCTTAAAGAGAGGGTGGCAGTGGGGCAGCTGGCGCAGCGTGGCCAGGGCGAAGACCTCTGGCAGCAGGTGTGCGTGCAGCAGGTGTGTGAGGGCCTCGTGGACAGAAAACTCCGCATTGCGCACCCAGGTCTTGGCTAGTAGCCAGTCCCACTTGTCATCGCTGGGCAGGAAGATGGGGTTATCAGGCCCGGGAGTCTGTTTGAGCTGATGAGTAAGGCCAGCAGGGACAGAGGCAGTGTCAATATCTGTCAACCACTGGGACCCCCTGGACTTCTGCCAACCCCCTGTCCTCTGCCTTCTCACAGACCTGGATGGCGAGGGGCAGCAGGGGCCCAGACCCTGAGCTCTGGTATAACAGGGTCATTGGGGCTGCCGAGAACTGATATTTTCCGTTGATGACATTGGTTTGGACTCCGGAAAGGATGCCATGGTCCACCAAGAACAGGGAGCCCTTCTGTAGGAGAAAGGGAGCTGTGACTGCACCTGGCTTTCTAAAGCAGGGGGCACCCAGGAAGAGCACCCAGGGTTACCAGGGGAGTGCACTCTGAGAGAGGTTGTTCTTGGCATGCAACGTATGTCTCCAGTAGGGGATGAGCCTGGAGAAACTAGGGTCTGCAGAGCTTGCAGTCTGGGTCCCACCTCCAACTCAGCCTGCAGACTTGTCCCAGGGCCCAGCACTGGAGCCACCATTTCATCAGTGACTGGGAAGTTCGTTGGGAGGCTGCGACAGCGGCGGATCAGGACCGGGTTTAAGCCATTTAGGAACTGGGAGGCAAAGAAGGCATCTTCCTGCCAGTGCGCAAACACATACTCTGCAGGAGGATGGGGACACGGGCACCAGTCACCACAGCTCCTACAGATCTCTGCCTTACTTGCACGGTGGAGTTCCCTTCTGTCCATCCCCGGCACCTATTCATTGCTTAGAGTGACCTCCTCTGATCCCTTGGCTTTGGTTACTGCCAAAGATCAGACCTTAATCTCAGCCGGCCGTCATGCCATCTACCTGGTACCACCATGGGTGGTTCATTAGCCTTGAAATCAATGTAAGTATGGGCTCTTCCTCCAGCTCAGCCTCCATCCCTTCCTGGCATCCCAGAGAATGGCAAGTTTGTCTCCTTGACCGTCCACGGCAGTCTAGAAACCCCCCAGGAAGCAACTTCCTTCTCCTCCCACTAAGTTCCATGGACTCTCCATCCTTGGTGCCTCTCAGCCCATCTGTCCACCTTATCCCTACACAGCCACGGCCTTGATGAAGCCACCAACCTCTGCTGGCCTCAGCTAGAACCCCATGACTGTTCTTGCTGCTTGCCGTCAGACCTCCAACCCACCCTATGAAGCACAGCTAGTCATATTGTTCCCCAGCTGGCCACCAGCCACTAGCCTCACCCTGTGCTCAGGGAAGCCTCTAACCTGCCGCAGTCCACACAGGCATGGACTCAGCTTCTGCTCCCTGGCTTTCTTTCCCTTACTCAGTCCACTTGGGCCACAGGAACTTCTCCCTCTTATAAGTATCCTATTCTTCTGTCTTCAGGGCCTTTGTCTTTCCTGTCCCTTGGCCCTGGAGCACTCTCTACCCTACCTCATCATCTTCAATGCTTGGGAGGCGGAGGCAGGCAGGATCTCTGTGAGTTCGAGACCAGCCTGGTCTACAAAGTGAGTCCAGGACAGCCAGGGCTCTGTTACACAGAGAAGCCCTGTCTCAAAAACAAAAACAAAACCTATTGAACTCTCCTGTGAGAGCTTTCTAGGGTGCCCTGAAAACCACAGTGGGTCCCTCTTTCACCCGTTTCTGAAGCCAATAAGCACATCTTCCAAAGAGCACTCATGATGAGATTTTGAGTCTTATTAGTAGACCCCAGCCTATCTTCACTGCGAGCCCTGTGCTCGTAGCCCCAACCACAGTTAGCGAGATAACTCATGGGTAGGTCAGGGGTCCCCTCTGCCTACCATCTTTCTCTCTGGGGGAATTTTAAAGTCTAGTAGGAAGGCAAGGAGCCTGCCTAAAGTCGCAAGGTGAATTAGTGCTTGATTTTTTTTTTTTCTTTTGAGCCTACTAGTAGCGATGGGAACTGATATTCCAGAAACAGGTTACGATTCTGGTCCCCATGCCTCACCTGCTGCTGGAGTCTTGTGGAAGTTAAACATCCTTCTCATCTCCCTCAGACTCCTCCAGAGCCCCGTGCGGTCCAGGAACCCTTTGATTTTCAGCTCTGTAAACCTGATGGGAGTTGTGAAGTGTGGGGAGAAGGCACACGCTTCCTCTGCCTGCCTGATATACTCAGTGACCCTAAGTGTCCTGAGATGTGACTGTTTTCCTTGCCTGGTAAGTACCGCTGTGTTCTGCTGATAGGCATCCTTTTGAATTTATTTGAACCACACAGCGCCTAACACAGAGGCACCCTCTGAAGGTAGCCACAGTCTTACAGGACAGGGATTATGTCTTGGGCAGGGGTCACTGAGGTAAGGAGTAGAGTAGAAGAGAAGTCAGGGGTGGGGCAAGGGGCAGGGTGGTATCCTCACGCAGAGTAGACTTTGAAGTAGAATTTGGCATTCTTGACTGCAGAGTACTTGATATTGAGGTCCAAGTCTTTCACGGTCACCTGGTCCAGGCAGCGAGGCCAACCTTCAATGTAAGTCTTCCAGCTGGAACCAAACAGTGACAGGTAAATGGTCAGCCAAAGGCCTTAGGGAGCCCTTGGCTGCAGACAGGAGAATCCCTGCCCCAGGGGGCCCTGGCCACAGCTGGCCCCCTTCTGCCAGCAGACACCTTCCTGAGAGCCTAGTTTCCCCTAAGTTCACTGGGTTGTAAGGAAGCTACATGTCCCCACAGGGAGACTTCTGAGTACCTGACCCAAGTTGGGTCAATTTGAGGAATTTGAGGTTGGAGCTGAGCAAAAGAGGTGGGGGGGGGTCTCTTAAGCATCTGGATTATAATATGTGAGGGAATGTTACCTCGGTAGAGTAAGAGTCCAGGAAAACAGGAGGACTGAGAAGGGAGAGAGGGAGAAAGAGAGGGATGGAGAAAGGGAGGGAGGGAGGGAGGGAGGGAGGGAGGGAGGGAGGGAGAGAAGCTGAGGAGAGGAGAAAAGCCCTTGGGAGGGAGTCATCTTGGTTTGTAGTCTGAGATGTGGCTGTTTTCCTTGCCTGGTAAGTACCACTGTGTTCTGCTGATATGCATCCTTCTGAATCTATTTGAACCACACAGTGCCCAACACAGAGGCACCTCTGACGGTCCTGAGCTGGGCTGATTCCCAGGGTGTCAGTTGCTTTTGGCAGATGTCCCATACAGAGGCACTTCAGCTTCCACCGCCCTGGGGAGCTGCATCAGTTTACCTTGCCCTGTCTCTAAGTCCCACAACCATGCAAGCCACAACCAAAGACCTTTCGGTAAAGTAATAACATTTTGTTCCAGCAATCTTAACACTCAGTTTTTGGGTCATTCAAAAAAAAAAAAAGAAGCCGGGCGGTGGTGGCGCACGCCTTTAATCCCAGCACTTGGGAGGCAGAGGCAGGCGGATCTTTGTGAGTTCGAGGCCAGCCTGGTCTACAAAGTGAGTCCAGGACAGCCAAGGATACACAGAGAAACCCTGTCTCGAAAAACCAAAAAAAAAAAGAAAGACAAACAAACTACTTTTTAGCAATTGAGGACAACTTAGTTATACCCTTTTTCTCATCAAAAAAATAATTTTCTTAAGGGACTGACAATATAGCTCAGCAGTAGAGTAAGTGCCTAGTGTGCTTAAGGCCCTAGGTTCAATCTCCAGTATAAATAAATAAGTATTAAAAAGTTGCTGCTCACTGTCATTGTCAAGCCTAACAGCTTGGGGTCAATCTTTGGGTCCCACATGGTGGGAGGAGAAGGCCAGTTCCTGCAAGTTGTCTTTTGACCTCTACTTGGGTATAATAATGTTGTACACATACAGACATACACATGCAAATAAGATGTATTACAGTTTTTAATTTTTTTTTTTTGAGACAGGGTTTCTCTGTGTAGCTCTGGCTGTCCTAGAACTCACTCCATAGACCAGGCTGGCCTTGAACTCAGTGATCTGCCTGTCTTAGGCTCCTGCATGCTAGGATTAAGGGCATCCACCACCACCATCTGACACAAATTTTTTTAAAATTCCATGACTTCTTTATTTATTTATATTTAATGTGTATTACACATATGTCTGTGTGAAGGTGTCAGATTAGAGACAGTTGTGAGCTGCCATGTGGGTGCTGGGAATTGAACCCCTAGCCCTCTTGAAGAGCAGCAGCCAGTGCTCTTAACTTCAGAGCTGTCTCTCCAGCCCACAAATTTAAATTAAAAAAAAAGGGAGGCTGGAGAGATGGTTCAGTGGTTAAGAGCACTGGATGCTCTTCCAAGGGCCCTGGGTTCAAATCTCAGCACCCACATGGCAGTTCACAGCTGTCTGTAATTGCCAGGTGTGGTGGCGCATGCCTTTAATCCCAGCACTCAGGAAACAGAGGCAGGCAGATCTCTGTGAGTTCAAGTCTAGCCTGGTCTACAATGTGAGTCCAAGACATCTAGGGCTACAGACAGAAAACCTATCTTAAAATTTTTTAAAAATATATTTAAAAATTAAGAGGGCTGGAGATATAGATAGTGACGTGTGTTTACTCAGAATGCAAAGGACTTGGGTTCAATCCCCAGTATCAAACAAACACACAATTCAATAGTGAAAAGGCATTTAGATTTGAGCTTTCGACATCAAAGGACAGTTTGCAATTAAAGTATACTGCTACCAGGTGGTGGCCAAACCCTTTGTCTCAAACAGTCTTGTACTTGCTTCATCTCGGCAATCTTGGTAAAACGCAGATTCTCACTTAGTAAGTATAAGGTGGGCCTGATCATTTGCCTTCTCTAACTGGTACCCAATGGAAGCTAATGCTGGAGGTTTGAAGTCTCACTTTAATTATAATATTAAGGACCCAGACAGAGAGAATAGCCATAGGAATAATGCTAACAGCACGTGTTCATGGAGAGGGGTGGGGGTTCAGCATTCTTGTTGTTGGGTTGTTTTTTTCCTGGGTGGAGGCAGGGTTTCATACACACTAAGCCTCAAATTCACTATATCGCTATAGGTGACCTTGAATGTCTGTCTTCCTGCCTCCACTTCATAAATGCTGGGGTTCTAGGTATGTGTTACCATATCTGGCTTATGTGGCATTGGTGATCAAATTCGAGGTTTCTTACTTGTTATGCAAACACTCTACCAACTAGCTACACTCCCAGCCCCTATTTTTTTCTTCTTTTTATAATAAATGCAGTGCTGAAGAACAAACCCAGAGCCTTGAATAGAGAATTGCAGTCCCAGGTCTTATTAGCTACATTCTTAACTATTTCTCATTTGTTTTCCCTAACAACCCAAAATAGGAAGAAAATAAAGAACAAAGAGATTAAGTGATTTCCCTTAGACCTCCCAGCTCCTATTGCTAGGTTCTAGACTGGCCCTGCATCTTCAAGGATGAATATCTGCCTGCCCCCCCTGCTGTGAGATTTGGTGTCATGGCTTTCATGACAAATGTGGAGTCATCAGGAACCAAATGAGCCAGTGTTTGCTTGGCCTCCAGAGACCTCGGGCAAAAGCAGGCGGCCCAACATTTGGAAAGCAACGAAGATTAAGAGCACCGAGTTCTTTTGAAAATGTTCGCCTGAGTCCAGTTGCTGCCCTTCACTCCTTTGTAATCCCCACCTTCTGTGAACTCAGCTTCTAGGTGGTTTTCTGCTCTAGCTCTTAACAGACAAGGGAGGAAACACCCGTCTGAGAGTGTCTCTCATCTCTAGGAACTTGTTCCAAGTTCCTTTTAGATGCTTGGAGTTCCACCTGTATTTATGAGAGGATGCAGGAACCCAGCAAGTGAGAGAAAAAGAGAAACAGAACGAACAACAACCACAGAGAGAGATGGACCAGGCATAAGCCACAAGACACGGCCATTAGAGCGGAGGTTTTCAAACGTCAGTGGGTGCTTCAGTCACCTGAACGGCTAGTTAAGATGAGAGTCTCTCTGCTCAACCACAAGGTCAGAGTCGGTGGGCCTGTGAATCTGCTTTTCTCGCAGGTGCCTACTATTGGTGGGCCCGGTGTCGTCCCCCTTTTGGCTGTTTCCCATCCCATAAGTGAGTCCTCCTGCAACCGCGACTGGCTCCCTCCTCACCTGTACATCTCCTTCCTGGCCTTCAGCTCCTCCTGGCGCTGGTGCTGGAGCTTAGGGTTCTGGTCTTCCCAGGAGACCTTGGCTGCGGGTGGGAGCATGGATGGAAAGGGTACTCTCCTGGTCTCTGACTCCAGACCTTCTCCCTCCTCCGCCTGCTAACCCACCAGGCCCCTCACCCGGGGGTATGTTTCTACCGCTGCAGGCTGGCTGCCACCTCCTGCTCCTGCCAGGCCCCTCCTTCCTCTTCTGCCCCTTTCTGATGTCCACACCAGGGCGGCTCTCCACTTCCCAACCCTAGCCTCCGCCACACTGCTGTGGCCCTCCGGGAGCTCCACCAGTTCCTCGCCCGCCCTCACCTGCTCCTTCTCGCAGCACCAGGTCTCTCTCCCCTTCCAGCCACTGATAGCACGGGAAGCGGAGTGCAGCCCCGGGCAGCCACTCCAGTTGGAACCAGCGGCAGAACCAGGCGTCAGGCGGGAGGGACGCAAGCTGGAGGCACAGCTCCGGGGGCGCCTTGCGTACGCGCAGCATCAGTACATCGCCCACGTCCTTGGGGAGCGTCACCTCGAAGTCCTCTTCCTAGGAGGGGCTGTTTAGTATCCCGAGGGTGGTCCCTCCAGGGGCCCCCTCCTCTACAGTCCCCATTTCCCGCTCCCCAAAAACTCACAGCACCGGCAGTGAACTCCTTGCCTAGACGGTCCAAAGGTACTAAAGGGCTCTCTCCCTGGGTTCCCACGATGCTGACAGACACTTTGTCCCATGTGCCGGCCCCACATGCCTCCCCGGTGGATACTCTCACCCTGAATTTAGCCATACTCCTAACTAGTCTGGCTCTCTACTGCAAGCTGGACTACCAGGCTCAGTGGTTCAACCTCAGGGATGCCCCGCCCAGCATGTCAGGTTAAGGGAAAATGCGTTTGCTACCCACTGAGTTCCCGTTTGACTTCCATTGGCACGCGGAAGACTGCCATAGAATTTAGGGCAGAAGGAAGCTGGGCCGAGAGACTGAAACCTGGAGCGACAATGAGGGGCACTGAGACAGGGAAGTGACTCCAGTGTCTAGAGCAGAATTTGAAACCCAACGGGGATGTGGGGTACAAGTATTAAGTTTATTTATGTTCTGTTTTAGCTTTAAATGTGTGTGCAGGATCCACTCCCTGTTTCCTATAACTCCTCTCGCATGCATTCTTTTGCTTCTTTTAATAACTAATTTCGAGAGCCATCACTGTGCCAGGACTATTACTGTTGGCAAACACAGGTTCAGGCAAGACCAAAGCTTTGCCTGCATTCTTACTGAAATCAAGCACAAGGGGAGAACAAGACACTCAAATGCAGTATTATTAGAATTTCAGATGATAGTGGATGCTGGGAAGGACATCAGATATTGCTGATGTGAGAACCTAACAAGCTGGGGTGGAAAGCAAAGACCCTCAGAGACCCAGAGGAGGTGGCAGGTGGCAGGGTGTATGTGGGCAGCACTAATTGGATTCTGTGTGTTACAAAAAAGAAGAGGAGCCGGGCGGTGGTGGCGCACGCCTTTAATCCCAGCACTTGGGAGGCAGAGGCAGGCGGATCTTTGTGAGTTCGAGGCCAGCCTGGTCTACAAATTGAGTCCAGGACAGCCAAGGATACACAGAGAAACCCTGTCTCGAAAAACCAAAAAAAAAAAAAAAAAAAAAAAAAAAAAAGAAGGGGAGGAGGAGGGGGGGGGGGGGTGGGGGGGGGGGGTCAGGGAGAGCTGGAGAGGGGGGTATGGGGGTGGTTGTGATCAAAATACTTTGTATGCATATGTGAATAATCTCAAATAATAAATTTAAAATATTACATGTATTTTTTTTTTAAGGGAAAAGAGTTTCCTTTGGGGGTAATTGTGTGTGCAAAGGCTCTGAGATCCCTGGAGAAGGAAAAAGCAGAGGAAGATGTAGACAGAGTCTGGCTTTGAGGGAGATAACAGATCTGGGGGTTCTGGTCTGGAAATGCTGCTTGAGGTGCCCATTAGGCACCCAGGCACAGTGATCACTAAGGGTGTGTACCTGGAAGTCACGGGCACATGGATGCGTCTGAGCCACGGGCTAACAGAGAATACAGCTGGGAAATGGGAGAGGATGCTGGCTGGCTCCAAGCTGCTCTAAAATTTGAAACATTTTTTTGTAAAAGAGGTGGAAACAGCAAAGATTGTTCAGTGTGTGTGTTGTATCGACATTTTTTGTTACTATAAAAAGTGAAACGGTTTTTTGTTGGCTCCTAGTTTTGGAGGTCCCAGTAGCTATTGCTTTGGGGACTGATGACTTGCCCCAGAGCAATGTTACTGTGTGGTGGGGTAGAAGCTAGACTAACATGGTTACAGAGTAACTAAGGATAACATCTCCCCCACCAAACACATACACACACAAACACACCCCTCACTCCCAAAACTGTCATTTCTAAAGGAAGTTTCCTTCCTACTTTCTTTCTTTTTTGAGATGGGGTTTCTCTATGTAGCCTTTGCTATCCCAGAACTCACTTTGTAGACCAGGCTGGCCTCGAACTCACAGAGATCCTCTTGCCTCTGCTTCTCGAGTTATGGGATTAAAGGTGTGTGCCACCACACCCAGCTAACCAGCTAAAAGGAAGTTTCTTTCCTTGTCAGACTGGAGTTGACAGTGATCTATGGGTGTAAGTATGAATATTTAGAGGGCAGGTTGGCAGCTGCATCACAACCATTTAACAAAACAATAGCAGTTGTATTCCCACTATTTCCATGGCTACAGATTTTTATCTTGACTTGCAGTAGCCATATGTAAATTCTTTTGTAACAGTACTTTTTAATTTATTAAACACTTATTTATTAACAAATATATCATACTTATAACAAATACACTTACTACTATTCCTACAAATTCCTACAACCCCTATAAATGCCTACGACCCCTAAGACCTAACCACTAAACCTATTGATAACTATTACAACTATTTTCCTAAAGATACAGTCTCTGGGGCAGGTCCTCAGTTATCAGGAACACAGTCTTTGGGGTAGACTCTTTAATGCACTTAGCAGTCTTTCTTCTGGAATATCCCAGACGTAGATTCGTCAAGGTAAATTGGCTATGGCGGCTTCACCTTAAATAAGGCTTGAGGCTTTCTTCTCTCTGGGAGACCTCAGCATCTGTAGGCCAGCTTATTTCCTTCTCATCAGCAACTCTGCCGCTCTGCCTCAGTCTTTAAAGCTGGCCACAGTTCCGTTCAGGCCACTGTTCGGACAGGTCAAACCCCTCTAGGCAAAAGCTGAGCCACAGGGTTTAGTCCTTGGCCTTTTGCTGTCTTGCTGAGGCTTTATCTGCTCACCAGCTTCCTTCTGCCTCAGGGAGATCTGGCCATTGGTCTACCAGCACTTTCTCCAGCAGTACTCTCAGAGCTCTCTAGTATTGGGTCCCTCAGCACACAGCTCCCCGGGCTCATCCACTTGTCCTTAAATAGGATTGCTCCTTGTTCCACCTGCTTCAGCTTAATTTGGGCTTTGCCCACTTAGCAGTTGAAAACAATGCCAGGTCATAAAGTCTTTCCTTGTTTCACCTGGCTTCAACCTTGTTTTTCAGTCCGAAGAGACTCCCCTCGTTTCATGTGACTTCATCCATAAGCTGATAAGCTAATTGCTCACAGCAAAGTTGATCTTCATGCCCCGAATTAAGAGACTGTATCAGAAACCTAGATATTCACTAAATCTAACTTATATTAATCTATCAACCCCTACATTCTTTCCTGTGGAGGAGGCCTTAATTCCCATAACAAACAACAATGCTGTTTATTTCATTTACTATTGCACTAGCAGGTACATCCATTTGGTCCATAGCTGATCCGAGCTGTTGGTGACACCACCTCTCCCAGCAGCCTGCGGGGCATCTTCAACACTCTGACGGTCAGTCAGTGAGGTAAGAGCTTCCAGCTTTACTTCTCTATATCCTGCAACCAAAGCATGCAATATCTTTTGAAGGGTTAATGACCCTTCAAAATGACAAGGAACTCCAGAGATCTGAGAAACAGCTTAATGACAAACACACCTGCCTGACAGGAAAGCTCACTCTGTAAGGAGAACACCCACCCATGAAACTATAAAGAACACGTTCACTGACAGACTTTCCGCACCCAGAGTTCCCTCTTCTGCCCTACAAAGCCCAAGCCCCTGCACTTGGACACATAGTTCCCACTGCCCAGGAGAGACTTGTCCTTTAGTTGTTCTGATCAAAGGACAGTTCTGCTCTTGGATAGGAGGGTCTCCTCTTTCTTTTATTTCCATCAATCCTGATGTAACTTTTTGTTGTTGTTGTAATTTTTGAGACAAGATTTCTCTATACGGCCATGTCTATTCTAGAACTTGCTCTGTAGACCAGGCTGGCCTCGAACTTGAAGATCTGCCTGCCTTTGCCTCCTGAATGCTAGGATTAAAGGAGTGATCTAATATCTTTAGCAATGGGGTCTTACTCTCTTTCTATGGCATGCAACCAGCAACAGTGGTAAAAATAACTTTTATTTTATTTAATTTTTTTGTGGGGCCTCGGGGGTGTTACTACTAACAACTATGTAGGGTGGTAGTCTACCCTGGGTATTGAGATAAACCGTATGGCTTTGAGGCAATGCCTATCACCATCCATCTAGGAGACCTTTTAAAAACTTGTTTTGTGTGTTTTTAAATTGTGCGTGTGTGTTTTTAAGTTATGAGAATTTTAAAAATTATTTTATTTATTTTACATATATATGTAAAATATATTTTACACACACACACACACACACACACACACACACACACACACATATATATATATATATGAATGAGAGCTCTATCTGCATGTACCCCTGCATGACAGAAGAGAGCATCAGATTCCAGTATAGATGGTTGAATTCTTGACCTCTGGAAGAGCAGACAGTGATCTTAATGGCTGAGCCATCTCTCCAGCCCGTGTGTGTAGTTTCTTTTTTCTTTTCTTTTCAGACAGGGTTTTTCTGTGTAATAGCTCTGGCTGTCCTAGACTGGGTTTGTAGATCAGGCTGGCCTTGAACTCACAGAAATCCACCTGCCTCTGCCTCCCAAGTGCTGGGATTAAAGGCATGCACCACCACACCCAATTCCTTGTGTGTGTTTTTAAATTGTTTTTTTTTCCTAAAACACTCAGAGAATAGCATTAAAACACTCATTTAATGGAACCTTTTCACAAACCTCTGTAGGCTCATCACTGTCCATTCCAAGCCAAGTGTCAGTTGACCTCTGAAGTCAGCAGCTAAGGGAGATGCCAGCATTTAGGCTGCAAAGCCTGAGCCACGTTCTGCAAGCCGGCCTAAGAAGGCTGGCAGAAAAGACATGGCATAGAACCTGCTGAGAGAGAGCAGGTTCTTAAAAACTGAACACTAAAGATGTCCATTCAGGGCCCTGAGAGCGCTGGGAGATTGAGCGAGGGAGGCAGAGCTCAGAGGCCCAGCGGAGGAACCCTAGGCCATGAAGTTTACACAGGCTGAGGAGACTATAGAAGTGAGTCTCAGCTGATGGAGGAAGCTGACCTTAGGTTAGCCTTAAAACAGACTGACCTTATAAACCGGCCACAATCTAGGGGTTGAAATGAACTGACCATACAAACTGGCAAAGTTAGGCCCAACAGACGATAAATTTGAAAGGGACTGCCTGTTGTGACTGTCAGACTGCCAAAATCAAGTTTTCCCACACGGACCTATGCTAACAATATTAATATCCTTTTAAGAAAATTAAAATAGGGTTGGTTAGGTGTTCTTAGATATTAAGTGTTTATAGGTATTAGGTTATAGGATTTAGGTGTTTTATAAGTGTTTGTGAAGTACTAATAAATATAAGTGTTTTAATAAAAATTTTCTGTTACAAATGATCCTTTCACAGGGGTCATTGGAAACACAGACATATACATTATGATTCATAACAACAGCAAAATTAGAGTTACGAAGTAGCAATGAAAACAATTTCATGATTGGAGCTCACCACATGAGGACCTGTATTATCAGGGTCACAGCATTAGGAAGGTTGAGAACCACTGTTCTAGGGGTGGGGCTACATTGGATCTCTCCACTCCTGAAAGAGTGAGTGAGGGTTGTTTAAACAGCTGGCCAGGCGCATGTTCAAAGGGGAGCAGGACCATGTTTGTACCTGTCTGTAAGGAGGTAGATTAATATAAATTAGATTTAGTAAATATCTAGGGGTTTCTGATACAGCCTCTTAATCTGAGGCATGAAGATCAACTTGGCTGTGGGCAATTAGCTTATCAGCTTATGGACTAAAAACAAGGATGAAGTCAGGTGAAAAGAGGGGAGTCTCTATGGACTAAAAACAAGGAGGAAGCCAGGTGAAACAAGGAGAGACTCTATGGATTAAAAACAAGGTTTATGGCCTGGCATTGTTTTTAGCTGCTAAGTGGGCAGAGCCCAGATTAAGCTGAAGCAGGTGGAACAAGGAGAGATCCTATTTAAGGACAAGTGGATGAAGCCAAGAGGGCTCCATGCTAGAGAGCTCCGATGCCAACAAGTCCTCACGCTAGAAAGGACAATGAGTAGTTTGTATCCTCTGCTGGAGAAAGTGCTGGTGAACTGATGGCCAGATCTCCCTGAGGCAGAAAGAAGCTGGTGAGCAGATAAAGCCTCAGTAAGACAGCAAAAGGCCAAGGACTAAACCCTGTGGCTCAGCTTTTGCCTAGAGGGGTTTGACCTTTCCAAACAGTGGCCTGAATGGAACTGTGGCCGGCTTTAAAGACTGAGGCAGAGCAGCAGAATTGCTGATACGAAGGAAATAAGTTAGCCTACAGACGGCTGAGGTCTCCCAGAGAGAAGAAAGCCTCAAGCCTTATTTAAGGTGAGACTGCCATAGCCAATTTACCCTGAAGGATCTATGTCTGAGATATTCCAGAAGAAAGACTGCTAAGTGCATTAAAGGGTCTACCCCAGAGACTGTGTTCCTGATGACTGAGGACCTGCCCCAGAGACTGTATCCTTCTAAAAGGTTATGAAAATAGTTGTAATAGTTATCAATAGGTTTAGTGGTTAGGTCATAGGGGTTGTAGTCATTTGTAGGGTTAGTAGTTAAGTAAGTGTTATATTTGTTATTAGGATTATAGTCATCAATAAATAATGAATAATTAAAAAGGTTGGGTTTCACCTGTCACTTGACTTGGTGGCTTTGGCTTGTCAGATGGTAGGCTGTTACCACAGTTATTGCCTCAGTGGGTGGCAAACTTGGTAGCTACTGCACTCCTATGTTCCTTTCTTAGCCATACCTGACTGCTGTGATAGCCCCAGACTAGAAGAACAGTGTCCACCACCAGCATATTTCCCACTGGAAGGAAATGAACACAGCTTGCTATGGGAGCATGGCTGCCCCCATGCTAGACAAGCTTAGTGTTTTTCAGTTTCATTGCCTTCTATGAACTATTCTTCAGGCTTTAAAGCCTTCCAGAAGCTCATTAGCATAACATTGGAATTTCTGTCACTTTTAATTTTATCCTTAGAAGTTTCAGCTTGACACATATCTTGTCATATTTGCCTCTGAGTGACCCGGATTGACTCGATTCCCTGTTTTACTTTTCTTTTATCTCCTCCAAATTGAATCACCACTTACACAGATCTGGTTTACATACCAGTCAAAATCACTCAGATCCACTGAACACCAAACTGGAAGCTTCCTCAAAAGCAGCAAGTGTTCTTTTTAGGTCTCAGGTAGTCCAAATACCCAGAAATGAGCTCAAAGTGGACTACAGAAATATTTCTGAAGATTAGATAAAAGCCAGCATTTGCCAGGAACCTGTGAAACAGGTGCCCATCCCTTAAAAGGAGTCATTTCCCTTACCTTTATCAGAAGGAATATTTGGCTCTTCATTGAAATATATACCTGTAACAGAATATTTTTATTTATAAACACTTATATTTATTAGTACTTAATAAACACCTATAAAATACCTAAATCCCTAAATACCTAAAACCTATAATTTAAAACCTATAATCTAAGAACACCTTAATACCTATTTAAGAACATCTAACACTATTTTAACTTTCTTAAAAGGATATTAATATTCTTAGGTTACGGAGATAAAAACACAGACCGCCCTGTTGAAGGGGCATGACTTGGGAAAGCCTGCACAAATGCCAGTAACTACAGCAATGGGAATGCCCTATGCCGAGAATCTTGAGATGGGACGATTTATTTATTTTTTTAATTTATTTTGTTTGTTTTTTTTTTAAGATTTATTCATTATATTATGTATGCAGTGTTCTCTCTGCAGATTAGGGCCAGAAGAGGGCACCAGATTTCATTATGGATGGTTGTGAGCCACCACGTGGTTGTTGGGAATTGAACTCATGACCTCTGGAAGAGCAGCCAGTGCTCTTAACCGCTGAGCCATCTCTCCAGCCTCCGAGATGGGGCGATTTATTAAGAGAGATCCACGCAGCTTGCGCTCTCTCTGTCTTTACTTAGTGAGAAGCCATGCTCAAAACAGGCACAGCAAGGTACGAAATGTGTGCGGGGCAAGCAGAGTCCGGAAGGTGCTTAGAAAAGTTTAAAAGGATGCTCTCAGTTGGTGGCCGAGACATGACTTTATAAACTGGCCACAACTTGGTGGTGGAAACAAACTGGCCTTCTGAACTGGCAAAATAAGGCCCAATGGACCTTAAGCTTAAAAAAATACTATGGGACTGCCGTAACCAAACCATCCTACAAGGACCTATGCTAAGAGTATTAATATCCTTTTAAGAAACTTAAAAATAAAAATATTCTGTTACAATTCTCCCTTGGACTGTTCAGCCTCAATTGCGTACCTTGCTCCTCAAACCAGGACTATGCAATCATTTTCTCCCAACTCATCTTTGGTTTTGTTGTATCCCCATTTGGATGCCAGCTGTTCTGTGTGAATCTTTTTCTAGGGAAATCTAACACAAATATTTGTTCACCCCAGATAGAGAAAAGCTGACAGACTGAAGTAATGATATCAGCAAATTCCAACTTGGTGAACTAGTGGTTTGTTTGTTTGTTTGTTTATTTATTTAGGAGATAGGGTTTCTCTGTATAACAGCTCTGGCTGTCCTGGACTCACTATGTAGACCAGGCTGGCCTTGAACTCACAGAGATCCGCCTGCCTCTGCCTCCCAAATGCTGGGATTAAAGGCGTGCGCCACCACCGCCCGGCGTTTATTTATTTTTAATAGTTACAGGCCTATGGGAGAAGAGTTACTTACAGGAGCATGGATGACTCAGCAACTTCCCAAAAGCCCCCATCACGGGTAATGATGAAATCATGAAAGCTAGAATCCTGGAATTCTCTGTACAACTTACAGGTTAGAGAGTCTCCTCTCCTCAGCTATCCTGACTGCTTATATAACCTTGGAGAAGGAGTGACTTTGTATGACTTTGTACATCTGATATGTTTCAGGGACCTCATGAGACTTGTAAGTTGTTCGCTCCTGAGGTTTTTTTTTTTTTTTTCAAGCCTCTCTTAGACTTTTCTGAGTTTTTAAAAATTAAAAAAATTTTTATTTGAGACAGGGTCTCTCTACTTGGCCCTGGCTGTCCTGGAAGAAGTTACAGTGTAGACCAGGATGGCTTTGAACTCATAGAGATTTGCCTCTACCTCCCCAGTGCTGGGATTAAAGATGTATGCCACCACACCCAGTTGAATTTCCTGAGTTTTAATGAGCTTCCTTCTAGGAAGCTCCAAGTTTCAATTTTGAGGAAATTGTTGCACACACAGATACACAGACACACAAACACACCCACAGACAGACACACACACACACACACACACACACACACACACATACCTTTGCTTCTACCCTCTTGTAACCACTAAAGAACCAGGTTTAAAGCATAAACCAGGGCTAGCTAGACGGGCTTAGACGGGCTTAGACGGGCTCAGCAGTTAAGAGCACTTGCTGTCTTTGAAGAGATCAGAGTTGGTTCCCAGCCCCACACTGGGCAGTGGAGACCTCCCGGCACCTCACCTGCTGCTCAGTTGGGAAGTTTTCGTGTTTGTTTGGTTTTTTTCCTTTCTGCTGTTCTAGTTCTTGCCTCACTCTTCTTGTCTATCCTATAAACACGCTCTTCAAGAGCAAAAGGGAAGAATGAGAAGACAAGGCACCATTTGCATAGAAATGCCTTTGTCCACCTATATTCTTGAACAATAGTTTGGAAATTTTTTTCTTCAGGATTTTAAAAACACTGGTCTGCTTCCTTCAAAGAGTCGTTTCAAATGACTCTTGGACCATCTGGGTTCCCCATTCCTATCAGATGACCTGCCATTCTTGTAATAGGTTAGCTTTCTTTAGTGAATTAGTAAGGACTCTTAAGGGCATGCAGATCAGCCTGGCACCTGACAACACATAGTCCTGGTCAACCACTGAAAGGGCACTCTGAAAGCCTGGAAAACTGAAAGGAGCATGTAGCTTGGCATTTCTTGGATGGTAGAGGGATTTGGGCCAAGATGGATGGAGCCCAGTTGAGGCCACAACTCCATGAGAAACACAGACAGTGCCTTGTTGAGGGGCATGGCTGAAAGGTCTTGTTTTGAAGTCTATCCCAATTCAGTGAAGGGGCATAGCTACAAAGCCACAGAAGCCGCAGGAAATATCAGTTATCACGAGAGCCTGAGGGACTGCCAAAGACCATGTCCTATATAAGCCAGGGAACTCCACATGAAGCCTCCCAGCCCCTATGGAGGAGACAGGAGTGTATAGAAAAGATGGCTAATTAAATGATTTAACCAGTATTTATATTATCATTAATTGGTTGGTGGTATTAATCCTTAACCCGCCATTATAAATGAATACATACAGACACTGGGTGGATTTTAACAAGCCTTGGCCTGAATTGTGTAATCCTAGCCCATCTAAGCTAGCTCATAATTCTTTTACCCAAATATGACCCCATATATACATACATCCCTTTGGACTGCTATTCTCCATCCTATGCCCATGTTCCAGGCCATGTGGAATGATCTTCTTTAATCTACCCCACGGCTTGTGTTCCTCCTCCTTCCTGCTCCTGGCTTCTCTCCCAAGATGTTCTGTCTCTGAACCTCATGCACCTTAGTCCTGCCTACCTCTGTCTTTGCCCAATCACCAGGCCTCAGCATTCATTTAACCAATCAGAGACAATGTAAGTAACAAACAGCAAGCAGGACCAATTAACATTTAGAATGCTTAACCCCACCCCATCAGGACTACACATCGGAGACTACAAAGTGCGAAGCAATGTATGCTATCTGCCCTGAGACCACACTAATATAGCATGAGCCCTGAGGCAAAAAGCAGTAGGCAAATAAAGGCCTCAGAAAGGGACACTGCAGAGATGGATGATGGCTGTTGGAAGCAAAGTGGCCTAAGGTATGCTAGAGAAGAGACCATAGAGGAGATCATAGACAATAATGGTGGTCTGGGACAGCTGGGTCTGGCTGACACCACAGTAGCAGGAACAAAGCAATTGAAGCAGGCTGGGGGTAGTGACAGTTCCAGCCCAAAGTGAACGAGGAGAAGGAGGGGCTGGAGGCCAGGGGACCCCCGACTTAAATCTTGTTGCTGTCGTGATGATCTTGGAGTGATTTTCGGCATTCTTGTTGCCATGGTTTTTCATAGGCTTTTCCAAGACATGCCTGTAGGGCGTTAGATTAATATAAATTAGATTTAGTAAATATCTAGGGGTTTCTGATACAGTCTCTTAATTTGGGGCATGAAGATCAACTTGGCTGTGAGCAATTAGCTTATCAGCTTGTGAACTAAAAACAAGGATGAAGTCACATGAAAGTCACGTGAAACGAGGGGAGCCTATGGACCAAAAACAACATTGAAGCCAGGAGAAACAAGGAAAGGCTTTATGACCTGGCATTGTTTTCAGCTGCTAAGTGGTCAGAGCCCAAATTAAGCTGAAACAGGTGAAACAAGGAGCGATACTATTTAAGGACAAGTGGATGAGCCTGGGAGAGCTGCATGCCAGAGAGCTGCATGTTAAAGAGCCCCATGCTAGAGCGCCCCATGCTAGAGAGCTCTGATGCTAGCGATTCCTCACACTAGAAAGGACGAGTAGTTTCTATCGTCTGATGGAGAAAGTGCTGGTGAACTGATGGCCAGATCTCCCTGAGATAGAAAGAAGCTGGTGAGCAGAGAAAGCCTCAGCAAGACAGCAAAAGGCCAAGGACTAAACCCTGTGGCTCATCTCTTGCCTAGAGGGGTTTGACCTGTCCGAACAGTGGCCTGAACGGAACTGTGGCCAGCTTTAAA
Organism: Lophiomys imhausi; assembly: GCA_907164525.1. Taxonomy (NCBI): domain Eukaryota; kingdom Metazoa; phylum Chordata; class Mammalia; order Rodentia; family Muridae; genus Lophiomys; species Lophiomys imhausi. Next base: position 106,592 of record CAJQZJ010032004.1, on the reverse strand, counting down.
GACTGAGGCAGAATGGCAGAGTTACTGATACGAAGGAAATAAGTTGGCCTACAGACGCTGAGGTCTCCCAGAGAGAAGAAAGCCTCAAGCCTTATTTAAGGTGAGACTGCCATAGCCAATTTACCCTGACGAACCTGCGTCTGAGATATTCCAGAAAAAGATTGCTAAGTGCATTAAAGGGTCTACCACAGAGACTGTGTTCCTGACGACTGAGGACCTGCCCCAGAGACTGTATCCTTCTAAAAGGTTATGAAAATAGTTGTAATAGTTATCAATAGGTTTAGTGGGTAGATAATAAGGGTTGAAGTCATTCATAGGGGTTGTAGGAATTTGTAGGGTTAGTAGTTAAGTAAGTGTTTATATTTTTTATAAGTGAATATAGTTATTAATAAATAAGTGTTTATTAATTTTAAAAAGGTTGGGTTTCAGGTAACACCCAGCATGGTAAGGCATTATGGGTAACTTGGTTTTCAAAACTGTAGAGGAAACTGCCAATTTTGAAACTATGGAACCGGTGGTTGACAAAATGGCAATGTTTGCAGCTGAATTCTGTCCTATTTTCCAGTCAGACCGGATGTTTAATATTGTTTGCTTTTTCCTCTTTTATTGGCTTATCATAAAGAAGTCAGCCTCACAATTAGAAAGTTTGCAAATGTAAATTGAGGAGCTGAAGAAAAATTTGCCAAAGATGGTAACTGCAACTGACAACTCTCCAATGGTTGAAACAGGGAAGCAGGAGGAGTTGCAATGCATGGTGCGGCCCCATCCTGCACCTCGTACTTTCCTATCTAGGTCTCCAAAGCCGTTACATGAAACAGCAACAGAAGATCAGGCAAGTAATGGTGTGAAACCAAGTGCGCCCTTAGAGGAGCCGCTTGGTACTCCACAGGTACCATTAGCTTTTCCAGTAATTTATCAAAATAGGCCTGGTATTAATGAAGGTCAACCCAATCCAGAATTAATATGGTATCCAATTGATACGTTGTATTTGAAATGATTCAAAGAGTGTATTGTGTCTTATGGTATCCATTCAGGCTTTGTCAAGCAAATGCTTAATAACTGGGCAATGCACCATAGAGTCATTCCTCAGGATTGGAAGGGACTGGTATCAACTGTGTTGGAAGGTAGCCAGCAATTACAATGGTTGTCATGGTGGAGACATGAAGCTACAAAGTTAGCACAACAAAATATGGAAAGGGGAATAAATGTTACAACCGATCAAATATTTGGTGAGGGACGGTATGCTGACTTAAGGGGACAAATTCATATGGATGATACTGCAATTGATCAATGCCATAATACAGTTTTAAGGGCCTGGGAAAGGATTACAGAAAATGGAGAAAGATGTGTTTCATATATTAAGATTATACAAGGTCTGGGAGAAATCTTTACTGATTTTTTACAGAGGTTGACTTCAGCTGTGGAGAGATGTACCAAACCCTGATATCAGACAAGAGTTAATAAATACCTTGGCATTTGAAAATTCCAATGTCCAATGCCAAAGGATAATTAGACCATTAAAGGCTCGAGGAGCCCCAATAGACGACTGGATAAGAGAAACAACTACAACTGATATTAGTTCTCAAGAATATCAGGCTAATATCATAGGACAAGCCATTGCTAGGGGTTTTAATCGATGCTTTAAATGTGGTGAATTTGGTCATTTCCAAAAGGATTGTACAGCTACAACTTCCAGAGCTCGAACTGATTTCAGAGCTAAAAATAACAGGTATCATGGTTCTACAGTACGTGGTCATAACAGAGAACAAATGGTTTCTGATAACAATGGAAGGTCAAGGTCTCTAGGTTTTTGCACTAGGTGTGGAAGAGGTAAACACTGGTCCCGGGACTGTAGATCAAAAACAGATGTCACAGGTAACCCCTTGCAGGGAAACGAGGGGAGGGGCCTGCCGGTTCAAGGCCCCAAATCAAAAAAATCTGAACCGTCGTCCATCAGCCACTCAGAGGGAAATAAGGAATCAGGAAGAACAAAATTAAATGTGGTCGATCTTTTGCATGCTAATGAAGGCAGTGCAGCTTTAGATCTGGCCATAGACGAATCCATTACATTATCCAAAACAGATGAATGTTATACATTGACCACAGGCATTTATGGTCCTTTACCATCAGGGACAATAGGTTTAATCTTTGGAAAAAAGGGGATTCACTTGTCAAAAATTTTTGGTACATCCAGGTGTTATAGATGGAGATTGTAAAGAAGAAATTAAAATTCTGGTATCCATGTGGAAAGAGGTGACGATTAAGGCAGGGGATAAAATTGCTCAGCTGCTGTTGTTTCCATGGGGCAAGTCTGCTCCAATACAAAAAACAAGAGCATTTGGGAGTACTGAAAAAGCTGTATTTTGGCAATGGTGAATGACCAGAGACCAATATTAAAAGTACGAATGAATGAAACTGAAATTGAAGGATTGGTGCACACAGGAGCGGATGTCACTATTCTATCTCACAATTCTTGGAATATAAAATGGCCACTTCAAAAGGTCCCTACACATTTTATAGGGATTGGTAAAGTATCACATGTTAAGCAAAGTGTACAGTGGAATGAATGTGTTGGGCCGGAAGGGCAAAAAGCATAATTAAGACCTTATGTGGCTGACATACCTATAAATTTATGGGAAAGAGATCTTCTACAACAATGGGGTACTCAAATTAATATTCCTGCAATCCCAGAAACAGCAAATGATGAAATGATGAATGTACATGTGGAAGGTATTGATATGGATACTCAAGAGCAATCACAAGTTGTGTCCCGTGTCCAAACACAGGACACCCCAGGCATAGAGTTTCCAAATTTATACTAGGGGCCACTGCTGAAATTCCAACAGCCCTACCCTTGAAATGGCTATCAAATAATCCGGTGTGACAAGAGCAGTGGCCCATAACAAAGGAAAAATTGGAGTCTCTTGGGCAATTGGTAAAAGAGCAGCTGGAAGCTGGTCATATAGAAGAGTCTACCAGCCCATGGAATTCTCCAGTATTTGTGGTAAAAAAAGAAGTCAGGGAAATGGAGAATGGTAACAGATTTAAGAGCTGTGAATAAAGTAATTCATTCAGCCAATGGGTCCTTTGCAATCTGGTATACCATTACCTTCTTTACTACCAAAGTCATGGCCTTTAATAGTAATTGATTTAAAAGATTGCTTTTTCACATTCTGTTGCATAAAAATGATAGGAAAAGGTTTGCTTTCTCTGTACCTACTTTTAATAATAGTAGGCCAATCAAGAGTTATCATTGGAATGTGCTTCCACAGGGAATGTTGAATAGTCCAACTTTATGTCAATATTTTGTACAAAAACCATTGAAAATAATCCGTAGGCAATTTCCTCAATCTATTATTTATCATTATATGGATGATATTTTGTTGACCGATTCTGATGCAGGTACTTTAGAGAGCTTATTTAAGGAAACGCAGAAAATTCTGCCACTGTGGAGGTTACAAATTGCTCCTGAAAAAATACAAAGAGGAGATTCAGTCAACTATTTGGGTTATAAGATAAGTCAACAAAGAATAAGACCACAAAAGGTACAGATCCGTAGAGACCAATTGAAAACTCTTAATGATTATCAAAAATTAATGGGAGATATTAATTGGCTGACACCTACCCTTGAATTAAGTACGTATGAGTTAATTAATTTATTTCATACACTACAAAGGGATTCAAATCTAAATAGTCCAAGATGTTTAACTGCTGAAGCAGAAAAAGAACTACTACTTGTAGAACAAAGATTACAGGATGCATATGTAGATCGAATTGATCCTGAGCTTGATTGTATTTTGGTCATTTTACCATCAACTCATTCTCCTACAGGGCTTCTTATGCAATGGGAAGATAGTATTATGAATGGATTTTCTTACCACATAAGCAAAGTAAAAAATTAAAGACCTACTTAGAAAAGATAACGGAATTAATTGTGAAAGGTAGGATAAGATTATGTCAATTGTCAGGAATGGACCCAGCCGGAATAGTAGTGCCTCTTACTATGCTGAGATTAGGTCCTTGTGGGTAATCAATGAGGATTGGCAAAGAGCCTGTAGTAATTATTTAGGAGAAATTAACAACAAATTTCCAAAAAGCAAACGCATACAATTCATAAAAAGAACTAATTGGATTCTTCCATGTATTGTAAAGGGAATGCCAATTCCTGATGCACCAGCCTTCTATACTGATGCTAACAAAATGGGAATGGCAGGCTATAAAACAGACTAAATCAATAAGGTAATCAAAAGTCCATATACCTCAGTTCAAAAAGCAGAATTGTATGCAATATTTATGGTATTATTAGATTTTTCTGAGCATCTTAACATAATTACTGATTCTCTATATGCAGAAAGAGTTATGTTGAATATAGAAACTGCTGAATTCATTCCTGAAAACTCAGAATTAACTTCTTTATTCAATTGCAACAGGTCATAGGACTAGAAATAACAATAACCCAATATATATAGCTCATATTTGGTCTCATACAGGTTTGCCAGGTCCATTGGCACAAGGAAATGAGGAGATTGATCAGTTACTAATAGGAAATGTGCTAGAAGCTCCAAATTTCATGAGAAGCATCATGTTAACAGCTCAGATTTAAAGAGAAAATTCTCTATCACTTGGCAACAAGCCAAAGAAATAATTAAAAAGTGTCCTACATGTTCTTTTTATAACCAAATTCCATTACCTGCAGGTACTAAAAAGAATGAGATTTGGCAAATGGATGTATTTCATTTTGCAGAATTTGGAAAACAAAGGTACGTACATCATACCATTGATACATACTCAGGGTTTCAATGGGCAACTGCTTTAAATTCTGAAAAGGCTGATTGTGTTATTACACATTTATTAGAAATAATGGTATTTATGGGTATACCTGCATAAATTAAGACTGCTAATGCTCCTGCATATGTATCTAAAAAATGAAGGAGTTATTTGCCTATTATAATATAAAGCATATTACTGGTATCCCACACAATTCTACAGGACAAGCAATTGTAGAAAGAGCTAATCATACCTTAAAAGAGATGCCTAATAAACAAAAAAGGGGAATTAAGGAATCCCAGGGACAGACTGCACAATGCTTTACTAACACTGAATTTTTTGAATGTCGGTGAAAAAGGTACTACTGCAGCTGAGAGACACTGGGTTATAGAGAAAACTGAGGAATGAAATCAACCAATATACTATAAGGATATTTTGACTTTAGAATGGAAACCTGCACTAGTTTTAAGATGGGGATGTGAATATGCATATGTATCTACAGGAAATGAAAAAAAATGTGGTTACCTACAAAACTTGTAAAGATTAGATCTGACCAGGGAGAGCCTCTTAATAGGTGAGACATAAATGTCTTTGTATGGTAAGAACTTTCTGATGTTCATAATATCCCATTCTTTCATTTAGCATGGATGGAGTTTATGCTTCAAATGGACTTACAAAATTAATCTATGCCTTTCTCCTCCTTAAACTTAGAGAAAAAAATTATTTTCAGATTTAAAGTCTGAATGACAATATCAAGACAAATAGGCCAAATGATCCAGCCTAACAGACTGCTTCAATTACTAATTTTTTGAAAAAAAAATCATGCAAATCAACTTTAAAAAGGGCTAGCCCCAAAGTGATCGATCATATAGAGATTGGACAACAAAAGCTATAGCTGGCTGTCCCGGGAATTGGCCAATATCTTAATTTTTAAAGGGTGCTCAAAAAATATTTCCAACTTCATTCCCAGGAGGTGGAATGAAAATTTTTTGTTGTCATATGTTATGTGTTGTGATTGTCTGTTGTTTGTAATATTTGTGATGAATGGCATATGATGAATTTGTCATTTGTGATGAATGGATATAATGAATGGAACTGTAAGAATTGGAGTGGCATGGTAAGGTTTTTCCTCAGAATCTTCCCTTTCAGATTCTATTGAGAGATCATCTTGGAAAGCTGTTCTACTTCAGCGGGAGCACTCAGGACATCATGGATTCATATGGTTACAGTGAAAAAAAAATAAGAGGGAAAATATATATGGGTTGGAATTAGGGATTTCTTTCTCTATTCCTTGTCTCTCTCTTTAAAAAATTATTTTGTTTATATTGTTAGAAATTTAAGATTCTGTTTATTGACACAAGTTTAACAATTGTTTTGTATATAATAGAAAATTAAGTTTATTGATAAGAATTTAAAATCATTGTTTGCTTTAATGTCTTTTGATTGTCAAAAGATGTAAATATAACTATGTATTGTGAGAAGTTTAAGGTTATTTTAACTCTTGCTATAATGTACATTGATGAAAATTTAAAGTTATTGTTCATGTATTGTACATAAACAATTTATTTACATTGTATATGTAGTTATGATTGTAGATTTATTTTTATTTTACAAGAAGGGGGATATGTAGGCAGTTAGATTAATACAAATTAGATTTAGTAAATATCTAGGGGTTTCTGATACAGTCTCTTAATTCGGGGCATGAAGATCAACTTGGCTGTGAGCAATTAGCTTATCAGCTTGTGGGCTAAAAACAAGGATGAAGTCACGTGAAAGTCACGTGAAACGAGGGGAGCCTATGGACTAAAAACAAGGTTGAAGCCAGGAGAAACAAGGAAAGGCTTTATGACCTGGCATTGTTTTCATCTGCTAAGTGGTCAGAGCCCAAATTAAGCTGAAACAGGTGGAACAAGGAGCGATACTATTTAAGGACAAGTGGATGAGCCTGGGAGAGCTGTGTGCTAGAGAGCTGCATGTTAAAGAGCCCCATGCTAGAGAGCTCTGATGCTAGCGATTCCTCACACTAGAAAGGACAACAAGTAGTTTGTATCCTCAGATAGAGAAAGTGCTGGTGGACTGATGGCCAGATCTCCCTGAAGCAGAAAGAAGCTGGTGAGCAAAGAAAGCCTCAGCAAGACAACAAAAGGCCAAGGACTAAACCCTGTGGCTCAGCTTTTGCCTAGAGGGGTTTGACCTGTCTGAACAGTGGCCTGAACAGAACTGTGGCCAGCTTTAAAGACTGAGGCAGAGCGGCAGAGTTGCTGATACGAAGGAAATAAGTTGGCCTACAGATGGCTGAGGTCTCCCAGAGAGAAGAAAATCTCAAGCCTTATTTAAGGTGAAGTCGCCATAGCCAATTTACCCTATGGATCTACATCTGAGATATCCCAGAAGAAAGACTGCTAAGTGCATTAAAGGATCTACCCCAGAGACTGTGTTCCTGACGACTGAGGACCTGCTCCAGAAACTGTATCCTTCTAAAAGGTTATGAAAATAGTGGTAGTAGTTATCAGTAGGTTTATGGTAGATAATAAGGGTTAAAGTCATTCATAGGGGTTGTAGGAATTTATAGGGTTAGTAGTTAAGAAAGTGTTTATATTTATTATAAGTAAATATAGTTACTAATAAATAAGTATTAAATAATTTTAAAAGTTTGGTTACACATGCCCCTACAACAGTGTGTCAGTGTTGAAGGAGACTTTCCCAGGATTCGTTGGTTCTCATGGCTAGCAATGTCATCTGCGTGCCTTGCAAGGTTTCTTACCAATGCTCCTTCAATAGGGCATATCATTTGGCCACAACTGGCTCCTCCCAGATCAACCATAAAGAATGCCAAGGTCCCCTTATGTCACTTGATGATAATCTAAATTATCTTTTTTTTCTAAGTCCTACTGCAATAAGGAAATATCAGATATAGTTAGGAAGGGTTACACTTGATCATGGGTTCAGATAGTTACATCCCTGTCATGCGTCTCTGTTCCTTTAGGCCTGTAGCAATACACCATGGCAGGAGTACATGGCGGGGTTTCCTGCTTACCTAATGATGGTAGCAATACACCATGGCAGGAATGCATGGCAGAGGTTTCCTGTTTACCTAATGATGGCTAGTGAGCCAAGAGAGACAGAAAGGGGCTGGGGCTCAGGATACCCTCAAAGGCATTTTCCTAGTGGCCTAATTTCTCTCCTCACATCCCTAGCTCATTGGAGTACCTCTCAAAGCATTAAGCTGGGACCAGGCCTTTAAGACATGTATAACAGAATATTTTTATTTATAAACACATATTTATTAATACTTAAGAAACACCTATAAAATACCTAAATTCTATAACCTAAAACCTATAATCTAAAATCTATAATCTACCTAAGAACACCCTAATACCTAAGAATACTCTTATACCTATCTAAGAACATTTAACTAACACTATTTTTTTCTTTTTTTTATAATTTATTTTTATTTCATCAAGTTACATCGCAATCACAATCCCCTCCCTACTCCCCCTCCAGTCCCACCCTTTCACCCTCTTCCCCCTCAAACCCCATCCTCTACCCCCCTTTTTTTTTAGTTTAATGTATATCTTTTTACCTCCAGTAGCTCCCCCTTTCAGTCCAACAAATGGTTCTTTCTCTTATAGCAATAAATACAAAACAACAGAAATAAATAGGCCACAATTATGAGAATTATAAGGCTTAGCATACATTCCCAATGTCCAGTCCATATGTATTTGGCCCCTGACTTTAACATTCTACTATCTAACCATCTCCATGAGTTTAAAGTTCTATATCTAACTCAGCTTTCATTGTAACTTTCATCACAATTTTAAAAACATCTTCTTAGATCCAGAACACCCTCTTGATTCCTAAACAACTCAATTTAACTATGAGACTCTAGCTGTCTATTCTTCAACCACCTCAGATACCTTCAAGGAACTCTCTCTTAGCAGGTTTTATGCCAGGCCTTTGCCTTGGGCTATTGCAGCATAAATTCCATAAATGGTGAACCTTGCTGTGCACATCTTCAGCATGACTTCTCAGTTGTTGAGGGAAGGAGGAAGAGAGCACTGCGTGGAGCTTTCTGGCTTATATATCGTATTATCTTGTGATCCTTGGCAGTCTCAAGGGTCCATTATGATGTCCAGGAGTCCCATTGCTTCTTACAAGACAACTGAGTCATCTGCACGGCTTGCGCGGTTTCTTAGCAACACCCCTTCAACAAAGCTTATCGTCTGGCCTCAACTGGGCTTTGTCCATTTCAGCAGGTTAAAGGAACCTCAAGCTCCTCATGTGCTGCCAGATGCTACTCTGAACTGTCTATTCATTAAAAAGGCCTAACTTGTACCACCCCCCACCCCCTGCTCACCCCATCTCTGAACAATAAGTTTCTCCACCACTGGAATAGTCAAATTTAGACAAGATTCTATTCAAACGTCTTCCTAAAGTACTTGGTCTAGAAGGGCTGATCTGACCTGAACTGATGCTGGGTGCAAGCATAAAACTTTGTCTTCTGGTAAACTGTTAGGGATAATCCCCATTTATCATCTTAGGCCTATGATTAACTGGGGATGCATGTGATTAAAATCAGATGCATTATGGTAAGTAGCAAAAATGAATATAGATCCTAAACTAGCAATGAAAATAGAGAACTGGGTGGTGGTGGTGGTGGCTGTGGATGCCTTTGATCCCAGCACTCAGGAGGCAATGGTAGGCAAATCTCTGAATTCAAGGCTAGCCTGGTCTACAAATTGAGTTTCTGGATAGCCAAGGCTACACAGAGAAACCCTGACTTGAATAAGACAAAAACAAATAAACAAACAAAAGATAAAATGGAGAACTGACTATAAACCTCATGCCTTCATAATCAGCTCCTCCTTCTCTTGAACCCTGTGAAAGGGAGCCTCAGACTATAATTAGGGCTATGAGTACTCTCACACGACCTCCTGGTGGTCTTCACAATGTATCTCTGTAGTTTGAATGAGAAAGGCCTCCGTAGGCACATATGTTTGAAGAGCTGGTCTCCAGTTGGTGGAACTGTTTGGGAAGGATTAGGAGGTATATTGAAGGCATACCTTTAAACTATTTAGTAATATCTCTAAACACCTTCCAACCCACCAACCTGAGGCACGAGAGCAAGGATACCAAGATGAAGGTGTCCTCAGGTGCAAGTCCTTGTGGCAGTTAGTCAGCAGTCCACCCAAATCAGCACACCCAGGAACAGTTGCGATCCGCCAAGGGGCACACAGAAGCAGCTGCAGTGGTTACCCAACTCTAGCATCAAGATAGCAGTTGTTGCACCCCTGCTTGGAGCCTTGGTCTCTTCAGTGCATCCAAGCTTGCTGATTCCCCACACAGCAGGTGCTGCCCTCCGGTCTTGGTGCCTTGGCTTGCCACTACAGTCGAGCCTTCACCTGGGCTCAGCCCCAACTGGCTCAGCCAAACCTGGGCTCAGCCCAACCTAGGCCAGCAAGCCTTGGCAGTAGCAACCTTTGGCAAAATGTTGCATAGAGCCTTTCAAAGTGAAGCAGAGATGAACAGCATTGCAAGCAAAAAAGCCCCAAGCAAAAAAGCTCTCTCAAGTTTCCAGGCTTTCCTTTTTATACTCCCTCTAATTATGCACCAGGATGTTTTCTCACTGGCCAACCTTATGCCCTCCTCCCCGATGTACTTACTGCTGACCAAGATCACAAGTTTTCCCAGGTGTCTGTCCATCAAAGGATCTAAATATATTCCCCACAGGGGACAGTCATCAGGCTGATTTACATGCCCCATTCAGGAGCCTGTTTTTCAGCTGTAGGCAAAGACTCCTTTGACCCTTACATATTCATTCAACACAACTGTGTTTCTGAAGAAATGCAAACCTCCACCGCTGTGGTTGGGTTTGGAGGTTTCAAAAGACTAGGGCAATTCCCAGTGTTCTCTACGATTCCTACTGTGGATCGAGCTCTCAGCTGTTCCCACTACCATGCCTTTGCTCCCTTACCATGGACTCCAAAACCTTAAGCTCAGTTAAATGCTTTCTTTTTTAAGTCACCTTGGTGAGCTGGGAGTGGTGGCGCACACCTTTAGTCCCAGCTCTTGGGAGTCAGAGGCAGGTGGATCTCGAAGTTCCAGGCCAGCCTGGTCCACAAAGTGAATTCCAGGATAGCAGGGCTAAACAGAGAAACCTGGCCCCCAACAAACAAACAAAAAGTTGCCTTGATCATGGTGTTTTGTCAAAGCAATAGAAAAGTAACAAAGACAGACCTTGGTACCTGGAATGGGTTATTGCTGTGAAGGGAATGAAAATTATTAAAAGACCCCCTAAGTCGGCAGTAGAGCCAGGCCAGCTGCCAGGTGATTCCCGGAACTTAGCTGACCATAAACAGAGTGGAACCAAGAATAAAGGTCAATCGGGCCACGGGCCCCCAGGGTTTCAGGAACTGGCTGACCACAAAGATAGCAAAACAAGATTAGATTCATTCCTGAGACAAACAGATGTAGGATGTTTCCCGCTGATTAACTAATGGGCTGGTACATTCCACCTGTATTTCCCCTCCCCCTTGGGTTGTGGTAAACAATGGTACTTCCTACCTGTAATTTCCCCCACCCCCTTAATCTGTGGTGCTCCCCTATTAAATATTCTACTCTCCTCCAAATCGTGGTCGCGGCTCCTACCCCTGCGTGGGATACGAGTGGCGCCCCTCAGTGCACTGAGCCCCCCCTTTTCCCCCTTCTCCCCCCCGAAATAAACCTCTTGCGATTGCATCAAGATGGTCTCTTGCGAGTTTTGGGGCGGCCGTGATCCTGAGTGTCGGGTGAGGAACTTCCCTCCCCCGGGTCTTTCAGCTGCAACAGGCCTGATGGTAATTTTTTGGAGGGGAAATACGGAAGATTTTGGGATTTTGGACCAGAAAAGTGGTTGAATCCTATAAGTGGGGTTTAATGGGCTATCTTAGTAGACTTTTGGAAGACAGTACTACTGAGAGCTAGGACTGTGGATGGATGCCCAGCTCAAGATGCTTCATAGGGGAACAATATTAACAACTGGGCTAGAGACTGTTCTTGTGTTTTGGCAAAGGATGTGGCTGCCTTCTGCCCTTGTCCTAATGCAAAATCTTTCTCATCTTAGCAAGACTAACTAGACAATTGATTGGAGCTGACTCATGTAATGAAGCTTAATGGGCTGGGGTAGCCCTGTGGTAGAGTCCCTGCTTAGCTTGCATGAAGCCTGGGTTCCATTGGGAGCAAGGAGGAGGATGAGGAGGAAGACTGGGGGTTGAGGAGGAGACAATGGCAGTGGGAGAGGTACCACAAGCTTTCTCTGGATTGTCAGAGATAGTGTCCAGTCTCTTCTTGTTTGGTAAAGAAATGGTTGGGAAAAGTGTCAGTCCATGACACATAGGCATTTGTGTGCATGTATACACACACACACAATTTCTTTAATATACCACCAAGGGTTACAGTTTTATGGATGTGATTTCCCATTGCTCATGTAGAGCTGAGTGGTTGAAAGCTCCATGGGAAGAAAAAGACAATGGAGAACCCCATAGAATAGAAAAGCAGTTTCATTTAGAGATTGTGGTGGAAGTTGAGTCTCTTTGGTGAAATTGGTGGGCAGTTTGAGTTGGCATTTGGCAGTGCATGGGGAGGAGCTTGGCGTCCCTTTACTTGTTGATATGGACAAAAGGCCAGTTGTGGCTGGAGGATGTGTCCTGTTGAAGGGACGCAGCTAAGAAGCTTCACAAGCCACACAGATGACGTCAGTTATCGTGAGAAGCAATGGGACTGCTGGACATCGCGAGAAATCTTGTGGACCCCTGAGACTGCCAAGGATCCAGAGATAATGTGATATATAAGCCAGAGAACTCCATGCGGTTGCTGTCTTCCTCCTACCCTCACCAACTGAGAAGTCATGCTGAAGAAGCGCACACAAGGTACACCATTAGCAGAATTTAGATTGTTATATTCCAAGGCAAAGGCCTGGCATAAAAACTGCTGAGGGTTCCTTGAAGGCGTCTGTCTGTCTTGGGGCCCCAGAGCGCTGGAATAGTGAGCGAGCAAGGCAAGCAGAGTTCAGAAGCCCCTTGGAGAGGCTTCTGGCCTTGAGACTTGCCTGGGCCAAAGACCATGGAGTTAAGTCTTAGCTGATGTAAAAGCAGCCCTCAGTTGGCAGTTGGAACAGACTGATTGTATAAACCAGCCACAATTTGGTAGTGAAAATAAACTGGCCTTATGAACTGGCAAAGTAAGGTCCATCGAACACTAATCTTTGAAAGTGATTGCCTTCTGGGACTGCTGTAAACCAAGCCACTCTTCATGGACCTACGCTAAGAATATTAATATCCTTTTAAGAAAGTCAAAATAGTGTTAAGTGTTTTTAGATAGGTATTAGAGTGTTTTTGGGTATTAAGGTATTTTTAGATAGATTTTAGATTATAGGTTTTATCCTATAAGATTTGGGTATTTTATAGATGTTTGTTCAGTGTTAATAAATATAAGTGTTTATAAATAAAAATATTCTGTTCAGGAGATTGTTTTTGAGACAGGGTCTCTTTGTAGCCCAGGTTGGTCTTGAACTTGCATTGCCATGTAGTCAAAGCTGGCCATGGACTCCTGAGTCTCCTTTTTCCACCTCTCTAGTGCTGAGATTATAGGTGTGTTCACATGACTGGCTCACTGGAGCTTTTAACAGTATAAAACAATTCTCAAGGTTTTAAAACCATGAAGCAAAAGATTAAAAAAAAAAGCCTCTCTAATTTGTTGAAAATGGATCTTTCTCTTTCTGGGTCATTTGGAAGTATATACATGATTATAACCTATAAAATTGAAAAGACCTGAAGACACATACACGAGCGCTTTCCTTTTATAATGAAGAAACAAAGAAATAGAAGAAAGAAAAGAAAAAGGGGATGGATGGAGGACAAGGACAGATCCATAACAAAAGGAGACAGGGCCAGAGTGCTGTCCTCCAGAGACTGGGACAATAGGATTAACAAGTAAAGGTGATCACTAGAGAGAAGCCCAGCAAAATGTAGATTTTATTATGAGTACAGCCGAGTACAGCAGGGCCTCAGTGACAGCCCAGAGGTTTAACTCAGAAATTCCCTCTTCTTATCTCTCCTCTGAGCACTTTTACTTTGTTGTGTCCCTTCCACCCTTACTGTTCCTCTTCCTGTTCTTTCCTTTTGGCAGATATCAGCTACCAATGTGGTCCTGTGCTTTGCATTCTTTGTGTGTAGGCTCTATGTCTGAGAGGGTAGACAGACAGGTTTTGGAGTGTCTTCATTCCAACTCCAAGCTCCCCAGCAAAAGGTTCTTACTGCCCCAGCATGAGTCAGGGGCCCACCCCTGGTTCAGTGGGAGGAGATCATAAAACATTGTTAAGCAGCTGTTCCCACCACAGCCATGATAGAGATGCCATGAGCTCTTGGGGCAGGGTCGGTCTCTCAGAAGGGGTGGGGAGACTGTTTCTGGACAGTAGAAATTCTGCAACATAAAATCCTGGACACAATTCAATGTGGGTTCTTGTAGGAATGAGTTTTAAATTAGGCTAGGAATGTAGCTCACCAGTAGCTTACCATGTCTGAGGCCCTGAGTTCCACCTACCACAAGTGGGTGGGAGTGCTCCCAAACTACCAAGTGCTCATCCATATTCTCCAACACCCTACATCAGCAGTTCTCAACCTTCCTAAGGCTGCCACCCCTTAACACAGCTCCTCATGGTATGGTGACCTCCAGCCATAAAATTGTTTTTTTGTTGCTACTTCGAAACTGTATGTTTACTACTGTTATGAATCGTAATGAAAGTATCTGTTTTTTGATGATCTTAGTTGACCCCTCACGAAAGGGTCATTTGTCCCCATGAAGGGATTGCGACCCACAGGTTGAGAATACTGTCCTGCATCTTTCTCCCATCCCTGTGTTGCCCCAGCTACCTCTGGTTCAGCCACCGTCTACTCCCTCACTCCTACTGCTGTTGAGCCTACGTGAGAGAAAATAAGAGTTAAATGTCTGGAAGGCTCTGCAAACATACGCACGCCTAGCTTTGAATATGTAGCTAGTTCCACCAAGTCTGATGATTTCCTCCTGCGTGTTTGTACTGACTAGTTTTATGTTGACTTGGCATAAGCTAGAGTGGGCAGAGAAGAAGCCTCAACTGAGAAACTGCCTCCATAAGATCTGGCTGCAGGCAAGCCTGTAGGGCATTTTCTTAATTAGTGATTGATGTGGGAGGGCCTAGACCATTGTAGGTGGGACCACCCCGGCTGGTGGCCCTAGGGTCTATAAAAAAGTAGGCTGACAAGTCATGGGGAACAAGCCACTAAGCAACATCCCTCCATAATCTCTGCATCAGCTCCTGCTTCAGGGTCCCTGTCCTGCTTGAGTTCCTGTTCTGACTTCCCTTAGTAACGAACAGGGAGTTATAAGCCAAATAACCCCTTTTCTCTCCAAGTTGCTTTGGTCATGCACCCCCCCCCCAGGAATAGTAACCCTAACTAGGATACTTTTCCAAACAGACAAATTCCGAGCATACAAGACCTCTGTCTTCCTTGGAATGTTGGGGAAGAAATGGCCCTTGCCTCCAGCAATGACTGGACACACCTCGAGCTGAAGGTTTGTCCCACATCTTTCCCCATCTCAGTTGTCCCTGAGTGCCGGCTCCTGGATGTTGCCTGGTGACTATGTTCTGTGTGGTTTCTGAGTTATATACAGTTTTTGCTGTGAACACCGGACACTAGACAATGGCCCATTCCTGAAGGTCTTCACAACCAGGGGTTCTGGGCCTGAGGATGTGGGTCTTTTATAACTCTTACCTCTCTCACCTAACCCCAAGCCCTCTCACACTCTCCCCTGAGTTCCCACACCCTGCTAATCCCCAACAGCTGTCCAGCTTGTGCCCAGTGATGCTGGGGGTTGGGAAAGGAGAGCCTTGGTAACTTTCTTCCCACTAATAACCTGCAGACACAGCTTTTCTTCCTCTCCTTGCCTCTAAGGAAGAGATTTGTCTAATCTGTTGTTGTTCCAAGCAACTTGTATTTTCTCAGGAACTTAATCTATCAGCTTCAGCCCCTTTATTAATAAGGTCTACAATCTCAGGAGAATTATACTCCTGACATTCATTGAGTAACTAACCTATAGCCAGAGGCGGGTCACACAAGCTCTCAGCTGTGAAATGGAGTTATAATGGTCCCTGACTCTTTGGTTCTGGAGGCTATACAGTGAGTTTTCTCAGGAAAAATGCTTAGCACAGTTTCTAGCACATAGTAAACACTCAATAAAATAGACTCTCCCCTTCTCCCCCTGCCATACACACAAAGGATGAGCTCACCACACACAAAACAGAAAGCCTCAGTGTGTAGAACCTGCAATGAACCCCATTCACAGTTACACAGTTCTAGGTCCAGGCTGGAGCTAACCCACTGTAATCCCTTTCTGGAGTCTTTCCCTCCTTCCACCTGGCGTAATCTTTCTTATACTCCTGACTATTCCCATTGGACACAAAATCATCTTTCTCTGGAACCCCATCCAGCATCTCTCCCTCAACATTGTCTTTTTCCCTTCATCATGTGGATGGGCTCAAATCTCTCCAATCTTAAAAACAAACAAACAAAAAAAAAACCTCTCCTGGCAAACCCCTCCTCCCTTCCTGACTTGAGAAGAAATATCACAGCTGTGCCTTCATGGGGTGTGTCTTGGGCTGTCTTAGGAGCACTGACTCCTGGAAGACCAGTTTCTGGGGCCAGCTTCCATTTGGGGGAGGATCTAAGATCATCTTGTTCAGCCACGTTAATGCACATGGGTGTCACGTATATTCCAGTACCACCAGGGCCCCAAGGACTCCACCAAGGTGGATATTGAGACCTGTCCTCTAAGTGCCAGGATACATTAGCAGCTCTATTGAGGATAAAGTCCTCCTTCCTCATCTCTATTTCCTGGTGAAGTCTATCTGGAGCCTTTCACTGTGAACCTTAGTGTCCTGAGGTCTTACAGCAGTTGGGGGTCACCATTGCCCTCCTAGTCCCTAAATCAGGCAGAGAGTAAGGAGGGACCTCTGAATGCCAATCTGACCTGGAATAAAGGCTAAACTGAGAGGGAGATAACCCTAGGGACCAAGGTGAGGGACCTGCAAGTGATAAGCATGAGACTCTGTATGGCCTCAAATCAGACCAGACATTGATGGTTGTGACAGGGATGTTTGATGGGGACAAACAGCTTGGGAGAAAGTGTTCAGGACCTAGGAAGAGACCTGGAGACTAAGCAATGGTCAATGATGAAGGGGATGGTGGTGAGAGGCAGAGCCAGAAGGTGGGTGGACATTTATTTGCTTCACTTGGTGGTTTAAGGGAGGAGGTATGGGAGAACCTCCTGCTGAGCTCGCACTTTCTAATTCAGCAGAACAACATTTGGTCAAGATGAAAAGATCAGGAGGGCTTTGTAGTGTGAAAAGTTATTTTATTTGACATTTTAAAATGATGTGGGCTGGCGAGATGTCTCAGAGGATAAAGGTGTTTGTCACCGAGTCTAACAACCTGAGTTTCATTCCTAGGCCCCATAATGGAAGTGGAGAACTAAATTCTACAAGCTGTCCTCTGACTTCCACACAGTTGCTCTGGTACGTGTGTGTGTGTGTGTGTGTGTGTGTGTGTGTGTGTGTGTTTGTGGTACATGTTAACAACTCATGCTGAAAGGGTAGCCCATTCATACCCCTTCAGTAGCTGTAGGTGTTCCAAGACCCTTCCCCCCAACACCATTAGCAACTGTATGGATTGCAACAGAATATTTTTATTTATAAACACTTATATTTACTAATATTTAACAAGCATCTATAAAATACCTAAGCCTTATAACCTAAAACCTATAATCTGAAATCTATAATTGATCTAAAAATATCTTAATACCTAAAAACACTCCAACACCTATCTAAAAACACTTAACACTATTTTAACTTTCTTAAAACTATATTAATATTCTTATCGTAGGTCCATGCAGGATGGCTTGGTTTACAGCAGTCCCAGAAGGCCGTCCCTTTCAAAGCTTAGGGTTCCTTGGACCTTATTTTGCCAGTTCGTAAGTCCAGTCTATTTCTACCACCAAATGGTGGCCAGTTTATAAAATCAGTCTATTCCAACTGCCAACTGAGCTAAGAATTGCCTCCATAGTCTCTTTGGCCCAGGCAAGTCTCAAAGCCAAAACCCTCTCCAAGCGGCTTCTGAACTCCACTTGCCTTGCTCACTATTCCAGCGCTCTGGGACCCCAAGACAGACAGAAGCCTTCAAGGAACTCTCAGCAGTATTTATGCCAGGCCTTTGCCTTGGAATATAACAATCTAAATTCTGCTAATGGCATACCTTGCTGTGGTCTTCTTCACTGTGACTTCTCAGTTGGTGAGGGCAGGAGAAGAGAGAGACCATGTGGAATTCTCCGACTTATATATCGCATTATCTTGCAATACTTGGCAGTCTCGAGGGTCCACGAGATTTCTTGAGATGTCCAACGGTCGTGTTGCTTCTCACATTAACTGACATCATCTGTGTGGCTTGTGTGGATTCTTAGCCATGCCCCTTCAACAGGGCATATTGTCCTGCCACAACTTGGCGTTGTCCATCCCAGCAGGCAAAGGAATGCCAAGCTTTTCCCCATGTGCCACCAGATGTCAACCCAAGCTGCCCACCAATTTCACCAAAGAGACCCAACTTCCACCACATTGGATCACACTAGGATGCTTACATCTGAAATGTGTGATGGGAATTAGCTTTCTTTAGTGAATTATGGGAGTACTTCTGAACTCTTAAGAGAGGGAGGCAGATTGGCCTGGCTCCTGGCAGTACATAAAGGAGGAGCTTGGTGATGTTTAGACATTACAGGATTTGGGCCTGAGATGGATGGAGCCTAGTGGAGCCACTGCTTAGCTTCCTTTGGGCCTAGCTTTGCAGGTTTGCCACAGCTCCATGAGAAACACAGATGGTGCCTTGTTGAAGGGGTGTGGCTAAGAAGCTGCAGATGACATCAATCGCCACAAGAAGCCAAGAGGACTGGAAGATATCAAGAGAGATCTTGTGAGCCTGCAAGACCGCCAAGGATTGTGAGACGATACCCTATATAAGCTAGGGAGCTCCAGATGGCTCGCTCTCTTGCTCCACAGACAGAGAAGACAGAGGTGCCCACTGGAGAAGTGAAGCAAGGTACGCCATTCTCCAGCCTTTAGGCTGCAATAGCCTGACACAAATCAACGGTCAGAAACCTTGGCAAGTAAAACGAGGACTGCCGAGAAACTGAGAGATGGAGTCCAAGAGACAGACTTTTGTCACAAGCTAGCCTAAGAAGGCAGCAGAAAAGGCGTGGCATAAAACCTGCTGAGAGAAAGTACTTGAAAACTGGAGACTAAAGATGTCCATCCAGGGCCCTGAGAGTGCTGGGGGAGTGAGGGAGGGAGGCAGAATTCAGAGGCAGTGGGGTGCACACAGGCTGAGGAGACTGTGAAAGTGAGACTCGGCTGGCAGAGGAAGCCGACCTCAAGTTTAATGGTTAGACAGGCTGGCCTCATAAGCTGGCCACAAGCGAGCATTTGAAATGAACTGACCACACAAACCTACAAAGCTGGGCCCAAAGGAAGCTAAGCAGAAAATAGGACTGCCTGCCATAACTGCCAGAGCCAGACTGCTAATTGCTAATTACTGTAAGGGATGCCTGCAGATAGAAGACTGACTGCTGACCAAGGTGCTCGAGTTGACCTTTGCTAGAGAATTTTAATAACCTTTCAAAAGGGTTAAAATAGGGTTGGTTAAGTGTTCTTAGGTATTAAGTGTTTATAGGTGTTAGGTTATAGGTTATAGGTGTTTTATAGGAAGTGTTTGTTAATTAATAAATATGTGTTTTAAATAAAAATTTTCTGTTACAGATATGTGAAGTGGTATTTGATTTGCACAGAACCTATGCTCCTCCTCCCATATATTTTAAGGCATCACTTAAATACTCAGAATACCTACTTCAGTGTCAATGCTACATAAATAGCTGTCGCACTGCATTGTTAAGGAACAATCACACACAAAGACATCTGTTCATGTTTAGTGTTTAGTATAGACACAACCTTCACAGGCTTAACTACATAGTAGAGAGCAGATCGCCAAGAATATAACACTTTCAGTTGGGCGGTGGTGGCGCACACCTTTAATCATAGTCCTTGGGAGGCAGAGGTAGGTGGATCTCTGTGAGTTCAAGGCCAGCCTGGTCTACAGATCAAGTTACAGGACAGCCAGGGCTACACAAAGAGAAACTCTGTCTCAAAACAAAACAAAACCAAACAAGCAAACAAAAAAGAATATAACACTTTCAGGGCTGGAGAGATGCTTAGCAACTGAGGACACTTGTTGTTGCAGAGGACCTGGGTTTGATTGCCTACGCCCATGTGGTGACTCTCAACTATCTGTAACTTCAGTTCCAAGGGATCAGATGCCTTCAGGCACCAGGCATATATGTGGTGCACAGACATACATGAAGCTGAAACGTTCATACATAGTCATATATATGTATGTATATATACATGTGTATGCAATTTTTTTTAAACATTTATTTATTTAGTATACAGTATTTGGTCTACATATATGCCCGGGCACCAGATCTCAATGTAGATGGTTGTGAGCCACCATGTGGTTGCTGGGAATTGAACTCAGGACCTTTGGAAGAACAGCCAGTGCTCTTAACCTCTGAGCCATCTCTCCAGCCCGTGTATGCAATTTTTAAAAAAAACAACATTTTCCCCTCAATTATATTTTATTGAATTTGAGGGTATTGATCCCACAGGTACAGGAGGCTGACTGTATATCAATTCTGCTATAATAAGGTATTGAGTTAAACTTTTCCTGGGGCCACAGAATTAGAAAAAAGGCCTACACCTAAAAATAATTAAGAACTGAGAGCTCCACATTCTAGATAGAGCCTAGCTGCCCCTGCCTGTGATGTCATTCCAAGGACTTCTGAGCACTTTTGGAACTGGCCCTGTAATAACCTACACTGTCACTTCCCAGTCTTCACTGCAGCGTTAGGTGGGGATGAGAGGGAGAGGGGACAGGTGGGAAGCAGCGTCCTATGAGTGGCTCCTCTGGATACTCACTTGTCCGAGGGCTGGCTAGTGTCATGTCAACTTGATACAAGCTAGAGTGGTCTCAAAGGAGGGGACCTCAGTTGAGAAGACGCCTCCATAAGACCAGGCTGTAAGGCATTTTCTTAATTAGTGATTGATGGGGGAGGGCCCAGCCCATTGTGGGTGGTCCTGGGTGCTATAAGTAGGTTGAGCAGGCCATGATGAGCAAGCCAGTGAGCATCTCTCTTTCATGGCCTCTGCATTAGCTCCTGACTTTAAGTTCCTTGCCCCCGTTGAGTTCTTGTCCTGACTTCCTTCAGTGATGGACTGTGATACAGAACCACCAGCCGAATAAGTCGTTTCCTTCCCATCTTGCTTTTGGCTGTGGTGTTTCATCACAGCCGCAGAAACCCTAACTAAGACGCCCAGGTTGGAGGAGCCTTCCATCTCTGAATGTGGGCATGTCCTTTCTGACTCCATGGAGTTTCAGAGGAGACAGAGGGTGTCCTTGTCTACTCCACTGAAGTTCAGGAGGTGGAGGAGAGGGACAGTCCCTGCAGCAGCTCATGAAAGAGGACTTGAAACTGGATCCGCCCAGGCTTCCCTGGTGGCCATGCATGCAGAGGGAGATGCTCAGCCCAGGCAGAACCGCACTGTTCCCATCGGAGGGTCCTTCAGCAATGAAGAAGATCAAAACCCAACCCCAAGGAATCACACAAAGTGTTAAAATTCAAATGTAAATGTTGGAAGTTTGCCCAGTTTTCAAAATGTTTGTTTGTTTGTTTATACACAGGGTCGCACTGTGCATCTCTGGCTGGCCTGGATATGTAGACCAGGCTGACCTTGAACTCACAGAGATCCAGTTGCCTCTATCTCCTGAGTGTTAAGATTAAAGGCATGCACCAGCACACCTGACCCAGGTTTCTTTTATTAAAGAACACCTTCGAGCTGAGCGTGATGGACCACTTGCCTTGAACCCCGGCATAATTGTGTAGGGGTACCAGGAAGGGACTTGAGTGGATGAGATACCATGCAGTTTGGGCTTCCTGGAGTACTCACTTCATGCATATGTCCCATCTGGGCAAAGAGACTCTTAGAGACATCAGCAACTAAGCAAAAAGCAGACTAGAAAATTTCCCCAACTGGTGGCCAGTCAAGCCTCTGCTGTGTTTCTTGTTTTGGGGAAGAGGAACAAGAACCTAATGATCAGATGATACTACCCCATGACGCTCCTCTTCTGACTAAGCAGCCACAGTGGAACAAAAAAATGAAGTTAGCAGATATAAATTTCTCCCTCAGGTCTCTGACAGGCGTGATTAGGGACGGGCATTTCCAGGAGCAGGGAATGAACATTTCACATCAGGCTGAACATTTCAAGGCAGCAAATGAGAAATATAGCGTTCACATTTATATTTTACCACTCAAACCCTCCCATAGTCTTACTGCATGGATGTGACTTGCAGTTTTGATTGTGTTCTTAACAAAGAAGGGCCAGTAGGTCGTGAGGCAGGAAAGTGTGTGCAGATGACATCACCCTGAGCATCCCTCACAGCCGCACCAAAGCAGAGTCTAAATGTAGACCTACATCTTGCAATCACCAGACATGTAATCTTCAACAGGGAAAGATGGCCAGTCTGGAGGGTGGGTGGTGAGGTGGGACATTCCTGGGAGTGACAGAACAGCTTTAGTTGGAATGGGCAAGTCTCTGGGATGTGAGACCTGAGCATGTTCTGCAGGATGCTGGATTCCCAAATGTCATAGTTGTCCCCTACTCCCTTCCTGGGGACAAAAGGAGAGGCCTGTCTCCACCCTGGCTTCCTTGTCAAATATTAGTCATTTAATTCCCAAAGATGTCAAAATAGTGCTGTCATAAATCTAGCATACTGCATTGCACTCTTATCTGCTTTATTTCAACTTACAAATGATGAGCTATTTTCCCAACCCAGGTCCCAGAACTTCCTTGTTAGATTCCCAGCAACCACATCATATACCACCGGGGCTGGGTCAGCTGGTTCTCTGTGGAGTCAGTATGTCGTGTCTACATCTTGAGTACACACCCTTACATCTCCCTCACAATCCACATCTCTCTTGGTGTTTTCCTTTTTTACAAAAGGATTTTGTTTAATTTTTTGTTTTTTTCAGACAGGGTTTTTCTGTGTATCTCTGGCTATCCTGGACTCCCTTTGTAGACCAGGCTGGCCTTGAACTCAGAGAGATCCTCCTACCTCTGTCTCCTGAGGGCTGTAATTAAAGGCGTGTGCCACTGTTGAAAATGGGCCTCCCCGCTCATCCCCTTCTCCCTTGGGAAGCCAGGCTCATTTTGTATCAGGCTGGTCTGGAGAGAGGGAAGCTTAGCCAGGAGGCTGTGAAGACAGCCAGCGCAGGCAAAGAACACACCTGGAAACAGCTTCCAAGAACTGGTTCAGTTTACTGGGGGGTAGCAAGTGGGTATTTATGCCCCTGGGGAGGCGGCCAGGGTCTCTGGGGCAAGGTTCGTGTGGCTGTGTACCACTGGCCAGGGCATGGGTGTTGGAAGATGCTTCATCTGTATAGTCAGGGGCCATAGAGCAGGGGGTGGGGAGTGGGGGGAGGGAGACCATATTATGTCAAACAAGGAGTGAAAGTAGATAAATGTCAAGGTACTAAATTCTTAACTGGGGTTGGTGGTGGGGCAGCTGACGTTATGGCGCAGGTTGGGAGGGGGAGATAGCCAACTCCTGCCATCCTCATGATTGCAGTCTCTGGGGCTGAAGCTGCTCACTCCTCTGTAACCTTGAGTCATTGCGATCGCATATGCCACCCCCATCTGATTTATCTTGTCTTTAATTGTGTATGTCTGTCTCTGCATGGGTATCTGTCCATGAGTACAGGTGCCTGTGGAGGTCAGAGACATCAGTTCCCCAGAATTACAGTTACAGGTGGTTGCGAGCTGGCCCACATGAGTGCTGGGAATCAAGCTTAGGCAAGGAGCCATCTCTCAGTCCTCTCATTTTCTTCCTTGTTAGATTGGTACAGCCTCTATTGCCTTCCATAATCCTCTGGGCAAGTATTAAGATACTTTAGGCTACAAAGAACAGAATTCCCAATTCAACCTAAGGGGAGAAAACCCAAAACAACACAAAAGACAGTTTTCCAGCCTGTGGCACTGGTGCAGCTACATATTGCCTCAGGCCCAGCAAAGCATAGAAGCGCAAACAGCGGCTGTGAAGACTCTGTCTCCCTCTGCCCAGGTTGCTCTTTGTCTTTGTGGTGGCAGACCACTTGATATCCCTTTCCTTGAGCAATCCCAGAGAAAAGAAACAACTGCTTCCCAAGGCCTGGTCTGAAAGGGGGAAATCAGGGATTTCCTTAGTCCCATGGTGGTGTGGTTTGGATCAGAAATATTCCCACCAGCACATATTTTGAGTTATTTTGGAGCCTGGCTGGGGTACTATGAAAGTTATACATCCCTTCTAGACCCTACCTGAGCACTCAGCATCCTGTCTGCCATGATGGGGGGGGGGTCTCTCCCACACGCCCCTACTGGCATGAACTTCACTGTGCCTTCCCTGGCTTGATCAACTGAAACTGTGAGCCAAAAGACATCTATCTTCCTATAAGTTGTTTCCATCAGGCATCGTGTCCCAGCCATGACAAGAGTAACTAATACACATGGTGATTGAGAATGGGGTTCTAATGGTTGCTCATGGTGAATAGGATGGATGCTGAGAACAAAAGACAACGAATGTTCATTGTGAGTCACTGTGTCAGGAATGTTGGGTCTGAGCTGCAAACATTTATGGCCTAGACACTCTTGATGGTTTTAGGATAGTCTTTCCTGCTCTAAGCCCAGGGACAATGTGGGCGACAGAGTTAGGGTAGTTGGTGTGGTCCTCCCCTGAGACTTCACATTCTTTGTCTTGGGGCCCTGTGGCTTCAATCTCCAATTCTAACTGTTGTGGGCCCTGGTCAACACCATGGGAAGCTCTGTCTTTCTCTTCTGCCCATAATCAAAAGATGAAGTCATGACTCCCACATCTAGAGTCTAGAAGTTTGAGAAGTCTGATGTTTCTATGCTGGGTTCCCTCAGACAAGATTGCCCGAGCTAAGGAGCTCCTGGTGGCAGCTGGCCCTTGCTTACTGTTCCCAAGGCACCTCTGGAGCTCATTCTTATCTGAAACCCTGCCTGACTGCCTCCTGAGTTGGGTTAGAGAGAGCTGTCACTCTGGTGCACCTGGATAGAATAAAGATTGCTTCAATCTGGCCCGGAATTGTGGTAACGATCTTATTGTCGTCCGGTGGGATTAACATTTTTGGAGGCCCCAGTGAGATCAGACTACCAGCCCAAATTTTAAAGATAGATCTTCCTTTCAGGACCCTGGGGCTGAAGGGCCACCTCAGGAGGTGCACACCTTGAGATGTACCAAGGCTCTGAGGTGTGTGTTTTCAGTTTCATGGAGTATCGGAAGTGAACCGCTGTGCTGAGAAAAGCATCGAGCATCTATGGGGGCCTCCCCTGGTAAGTCATAGCAATTTCCTGTGACACCTGGTTCTGTTGAGATCCTGATCTGGGATGAGGAGGGGTCTGATGAGACCCAATACTGTCCTGTCCAGGTCAATAGGAAGTGTTTTACAACCCAATGGAAGTGTTTTGTCTTCTCTTGCCATTGTACATCTTGTCTTTGGTTTCATTTCACTGTATCTGTCTTTTGTATTTTCTATGTTCATTGATTTATCTTAGACTTGGGAAAGCTTAATGGATGGAAGAATGGAGAGTTCTGGTTAGCAAGCCTAACATCCTCTAACCAGTGTTCTGAAGAATTTTGACAAACTTTGCCCCCTGTAGTTAAGGAGGGTCCTGATTGTCCTGTCACCAAGAGTCGCCTCCAAACATTCTGTGAAACTGAATGGCCCACATTCTGGGTCAATCAGCACCCTGAGAGCACTTTCAATCCTCAGATAGCCTGGGCTGTGGTGAATGTCACCTTCAGCAAGCCCAGCCACCCATCAAACTGGATACATCTTGCCCTGGGCAAAGCAAACTCCAACCTGCCCCTGGATGAAGATTTGTATGGTCTGTCATGGGCAAGGTGGCCTATCCCTGATCGTCAGTGGTTGTGCCCTTTGAGGGCCTGCAGCAGAGGCCCAAGAGTCTCCTCTGAAACCCATTCTGTAGAACGTTCAGGAGGCAAAGTCCATCCTCCCTCCACATAACCATGTTTACCCTGTTCCCCTCCTCATTTCAACCCCCACCTTTGCCACCCCAGTCCCCACCACTCTGCTCTCCCATTAGCTTCAACCTCTACTCCAACATCTACTTCTTCCCTGCCTCCCCTGGTGTTTTTCACTCCCAGTATTTCCCTTTCTTTTCCTGTGTTTTCTCCTCCCAGTTTCCCCCCTTTCTTCCCCTGTGTTTTCTCCCTCTAGCTCTCCCCTACCTTAACTTGTCTTTCCTCCACCACATACACCAGTGGGTCCCCATGGCCCTCCTCAGTCCTCCTCCCATCCTGATTCTGGGATGATACCTCCCTCCATCCTTGCTCCCCTGTGGTGGTTTCCTGTATGTCCCTTTCTCCACTACAGATCTCTACAACCAGAAGAACTAGGAGCCCCCCCCCCCCCCACCCAGCACTAACCCTGATTCCTTAATTTCTCTAGTCAATTCTATCTTCTTCAATCACAACAGTCAGCAGTTTCTCTGTGCCCTCTTCACAACGGAAGAAAAGGAGCAGATTCTCATGGAAGCAGCTGAAGCACTCCCCAGAATAGCTTCAATGACTGAAGGTAGAGGCAGTCAACTGTGCTCTGCCAAGTTTGATACCCCAATGAGACTACAACATGAGGAAAAGAGGAGGTCACTCAGTGAGCACCACCGGCTTCTGTTAGAAGGGATGAAACAGGCAACCCGAAAGCCCACTAACCTACCTAAGGCAGCATATGCGAAACAGGGCCCAGAACAACAGCCTTAAGCTTTTCTGGAATGTCTCCTGGATGTCTATCGGTTATACAACCCTATACACCCAGAGGACCTGACAAAAATCAAAGCAATTAACTTGGCATTTGTCACTCAGTTGGCCACTGACATATGTATGTAGGAAAATACAAAAGATGGATAGGTTTGCAGGAAAGAACAGATCAGAACTATTAGAAATAGCCCAAAAGCTATTTGACAGCAGAGACAGCAAAGAGGATCTCTTGGCAAAGAAGATGGCTACACTACAAGCCCCAGCCACTTTCAGCTCTGCTCACGCACCCTGGGATAAAAAGAGGAAACCTTTATAAAAAGGACCGGTGTGCTTACTACGAAGGAATGGGTAGAACAATTTTGAAGAACAAATGCCCACAATGGAAACACGTAAGCCCCCTCAAACTCAAGCCAATCCTGGCTATGGAGGATTAGAGAGGCCAAAGCTCCCTCAAACTAGGGTCCCCAGGAGCTTATGGTAGCCTTCACCATCAGGGCAAACCTGTAAATTTTCTGGTAGGCATGGCAGCTACCCATTCAGTATTATGGGAGCCCCTAGGACCCCTTACTGTCACATCCCCCTGACCAGCAGGAAAGACACAACCACGATTCTTCTTCAAGCAGTTTATTCAGGAACCTTGTACATCTGCTTCTCTGCTTGTGTCTCTGCTTCTCCTCCCCCAAGCCCTTATATGCCTACTCAAACCCAATCAGATCATGCCACCTAGCGATCCAAGATAGGCTCACAAAAGGAGGAAGCACACCGGGCTAGGCAGCTGCTACCAACTAAGGCTTGTTTACAGCTAAGCTTGAGCTTTCTGGCAATAAGCCAGGCGCCATATTAGGGTTGTGGCTCACCACAGATCCCCCTTTTTGTTTTAAAATGCAACAGGCAAGGGTAGAGGTCTGATCTCTGATATGCATGTAAAGGACATTGTAATGACCCCACGCCCAGTAGCCAACCAGGCTGGTGCTATACCAGTCTGGTATCTTTTTCTCAGAGATGGGAAACTAGGATACCAACCCATATGCAATCAAACATGCCCTTCTTGAAGTCGCTAGAAGCTGACCCCAAGTGCAGTGCTTAGCCTCGCATCCTGAGCATGATGATAGCTTAGTCCTTTAGGACAGTCAACCAAGCTTGCGGCTGTCCAGCCTCCAAGGCAGCAAAGGCTTGCACCAGCATGGCATTACTTCTCCTCTGTGAAATCCTCATCTTACAGATACACCATAGGGCAATGAAACTGACTAGGAAGAGCATGCCTCCTAGGGCACCCATTCCCGCCCATTCCTTCAGATGATTCATGGCTCAGAGGATCCATGTTGACAGTCCTTCAGCAACAGAGACATCAACCCGGGTGGAATTCACATGCACGATGGCAGTTCTCAGATTCTGTATCAGCTTATCAAACTCGCCAGACCAATTTCCTGTAAGATACTGAGAGAGTTGCTTAGACAAATTTGCAGCTACAGTATAATTTTGATATGGCACAGAGGTCACACACAAACCAGTCATTTTCCACTCACAGCCTATCTGGGCCACCTGCCACAATACATCCAAGGCCGTGGCTACATTGGCTGACAAATTATTCAAGGTAGCGGCAGTCTGCACTGAGGCATCCAGGCTTCCAACCCCTTGTTCTTATAAGGGGTGATAGCTGCTTTACACTCCTTTGTACATTGCTCATACACAAGTTGTTTAATTAAGGGCATTGCAAAATCAGGGTCTCCAAATACCCTTCCAGCGGCCTCAACCATTCTAGCCACGAAGTCTGAGAAAGGCTCCAGGGGATCTTGAATAATCTTGGTTAGATTGCCATTCACTTCCCCTTTGTTAGGCAATGATTTCCAAGCTCTGGTTGCGATTAAATTGATTTGCTCAAACACCTGATCCGGATACCCAGTTTGTTGTTGAGCATATCGACCTTGCCCAAGAAGCATGTCCACATCCCAGGCTGGGTTTCCTGCTGCACGATTAGCAGCAGCTTGTTCATTAGCAAACTCAATCAAGAAAGCCTTCCAATCTAAATACTGCCCAGAGGACAGGCAGGCACATGCCAAGCTCATCCAGTCACTAGGAGTCATGCAATAACGACGAAGAGCTTCCACCTGAGCTACAGTGAAAGCAGCATTAATCCCATAAGTGTGGACAGACTCAGCGAGTGCTTTAATTACCTTAAAATCGAGGGGTTCATGATAACGATTCCCCCCTCCATCCTGAAAGACAGGGTAGTACAGCTCATGTCTCACTTCCCTCCAGACATTTGGACAGAATGACCGCCCACTAGGACCACTCGGAGGGGAAGTCTCATTATATGAAGGTGGCGCCAGCACAGGCGGCCCCGGACCTGAGGGCTCTATCCGGGTGCAGTCAGAACTCTTCCTCAAAGATGACTTTTCCATTTCCTTTGTTAACATTTCAAGTTCCTCTTCAGACTCTGAGCTATCCTCTTCCAAAGTATCTTTCCCAGATTTGACCGAGCGCTCCTCTTTTAACTGCTCTAATGCCTCTTGTCCCTTTTCCACGGCCTTGCAATATCTCTGATCTCCTAAACAACTATGAACAAGTCTCCAAATAGGCTGTGCTCCTCCCTGCAATGTACCTTGCTCCCAGGCAAAATCTAGATCTCTCCCAAGCTTATCCCAGCAACTGATAAAGGCCAGCAAGGCCAGCATTCGCTCCATTTCTGTGAGGCACTCTCTGCTTTCCTCACCTTGCTCTGCCAGTTGTGTCTTCTACTCGTCCGAATCCCGGAACTTTATTGCTCCCTCCGGAGACCTTATTGCCTAAAAATTTACTTTCGGTTCGCAGTTTCCCACGAAACTTTACCTTTAGTTCGCAACTTCCCGTGAAACTTTACCTTTAGTTCGCAACTTCCCGCAAAACTTTACCTTTAGTTCGCAACTTCCCACGAAACTTTACCTTTAGTTCGCAATTTCCGCGAAACTTTATTGTCCCAATTTATCCCGGGAACTTACCAGTGCACTGCCCCTGACTGCAAGAGTTCTGAGTCTTTTCTGGTTCCCCGTACGGGCCACCACTTGTCGTGTCGACCTCAACCAGCAAGAACGACCCAACTCGCAAAAGCTCTTCTCAAGCAGTTTATTCAGGTCCCTTGAAAACAGTCTTCTGAATCCTTGCTTGTGTCTCTCTGCTTCTCCTCCCCCAAGCCCTTATATGCCTACTCAAACCCAATCAGATCATGCCACCTGGTGATCCAAGATAGGCTCACAAAAGGAGGAAGCACACCGGGCTAGGCAGCTGCTACCAGCTAAGGCTTGTTTACAGCTAAGCTTGAGCTTTCTGGCAATAAGCCAGGCGCCATCTTAGGGTTGCAGCTCACCACACCTTACCAGGGGCAATGGGAGATATTAAAGAATATAAATAGAAGCCAGGCGATGGTGGCGCACGCCTTTAATCCCAGCACTTGGGAGGCAGAGGCAGGCAGATCTCTGTGAGTTCGAGGCCAGCCTGGTCTACAAAGTGAGTCCAGGACAGCCAGGGTTACACAGAGAAACCCTGTCTCGAAAAACCAAAAAAAAAAAAAAAGAATATAAATAGATGACTGACCAGACTATTAACCTAAGACAAAGAACTGTGACTCATTCTTTTATTGTTATTCCTGAATATCCCTACCCTTTACTGGGATGGGAACCTCTTGAACAAGCTCCAGGCAACAATGGCATTCTCAAGAGACACCCCTGGGCTGCAACTGGGAGGCCCTGCTAAGGCTTTTACTATAACCTGCTCAGTAAGTGAAGAATATTTGCTTCTCCAAAACCCAACCCACTCCCAGGAAGGGGAATGGAAAAAGTTGTTGATCCAGGAATTCTTACAGTTTGTGCAGAGGACAATCCTGACCTGGCCAAGCATGTGCCACCCATCATACTGCAAATGACATCTGGGGCTATGCTCATTCGGGTCAAGCAATTACCTATCTGCTTGGAAGCCAGGGAAGGGATCAATGTTCACATCAGGAGCCTCCTTGAAGCAGACATACTTATTCCTTGCCAGTCAGTTTGGAACACCCCCTGTTGTCTGTCCAAAAGCCTGGAATTCAAGACTACAGACCACTACAAGACTTGAGGGAAGTGGATAAATGAGTAGGAGCCATTCACCTGACTAAACCTTGCTCAGTCTGTTACCACCAGAACATAAAGTTTATACTGCATTGGACTTAAAAGATGCATTCTTCTCCATCCCCATCTCAAAATTAAGTCAGTCCATCATTGTATTCAAATGAGATGATCCTGAGCTGAGAATATCAGGAGAACTAACCTGGACCAGACTGCCTCAAGGGTTCAAAAACTCCCCTACCATCTTTGATGAAGCACTCAATCAGATTTAAGTCTCTTCCACAGTAGGTACTCTGAGGTACTTAGGGCAAGGTTCCAAGACAAGACTAAGATGTGTTATCAACTTGATCACCCATCAGGTAAACACTGCTAGAATCACTGCTGCCCAACAATATTTTTACAAATGGTGCCCTTTCAATTTTTACAGGAGCACATAAGTCAAGAGTTGAAGGAGGAACCTACCTGACTCCATTTTTAAAGACAGGAATCGTTTTGTTATTAATAAGTTTCCATTCATTGTAAGAGCTGAGTTTCTGTTTTTAAGTTTCTGTTTCCTGGAACCTGATTGATATGATTGCAAGAACACCCTGACATGCTCTACTCCATGACCATTGTGGTGGTTTGAATGAAAATGGCCCCCATTGGCTCATAGGCAGTGCACCATTAGAAGGTGTGGCCTTGCTGGAGGAAGTATGTAGTGAGAATTCTGGAATTTTGGTTTCTTTAGAAAACACAGAAACATTATAAGAATATGTTTTCATTTTAAACCCAGTTGTGGGGATATGCGGCTGCTTTGCAGCAGCTGATTAAGGTTTGTCTTGGGCTCTAGCAAAGGCATGGTTTTGCCAGCTGCAGATAGTTTCTGCAATTGCGTGACATTTGGAATTCTGGGAATTTTTCAGAGGGTATGTGAATGCTAGGGCCCCATAGGTGCGATCAGTGGTTGTTGTTTATTCAGGTGGGTTGTTGCTTGGTTGTTGTTGAGGTTTGTTAAGTAGTCACTTGCAAAGAAGAAACAACAAGAAGATATTAGATATCCCGACTGTGAACCTAATGCCCCTAATCAGCAGGAAGTAATCTAAAGATAACACTGCCCACTTCCTGATGCCTGACTTTATTCAGGGATCTCTTTCCTTTCCTCAATAGCCTTTTTTCTCTCTTATCTAGTGTTAGGGGGTTGAAAGGGTAGAAGAAAAGGGGTGGAAAAGGATGGAAAAAAGAACCCATAAAGTAGCAAAGGCCAGCTACAGAAGTGTGTCACTGGGGGTGGGCTCTGAGGTCTCAGATGCTCAGTCCAGGCCCAGTGTGGCTCTCTTCCTGGTGCCTGCTGATCCAGATGTAGAACTTTTTTTTTTTTTTTTTGAGAGAGAGTTTCTCTGTGTAGCCCTGGCTGTCCTGGACTCACTTTGTATAACAGGCTGGCCTCGAACTCACAAAGATCTGGCTGCCTCTGCCTCCTGAGTGCTGGGATTACAGGCATGCACCTCCATGCCCAGACAGACGTAGAACTCTCAGCTACTTCTCCAGCACCATGTTTGCCTGCACACCTCCATGGTTCCCTCTATGATAATGGACTAAACCTCTGAAACTGTAAGCCAGCCCCCAAATAAATGTTTGTTTTTATAAGACTGTGTTCATGGTGTCCCCTCACAGCAATGGAATCCCTAAGATAACTCCAATGACTTGATTTTGAGAATCTTGTCCCTCTCTAATCAGTGACCACATGATGATGTTGAGATTTTTCTGTTCTTTCCTAAAAGCTCATTGTCTTGCTTCTGTAAGCCTGCTTTGCAGCTACTTGTGATCCTACTTCTTAAGAGGGCCTTGAAACATGCAGTCAGTGCTGCTCTCTCTAACCGAAGTTGGGAAGCAGTCGTTGGCCAGCTCCCTGGTACACATGAACAGAATAAAGCTTGCTTCAGTTTGGCTGGAAATTGTGGTAGTGGTCTTACTCTTGTCTGGTGAGGGTAACACCTCCATACACCATTGAAGGAAGCATACCTTTATTTCAGTCTCCACCATCCCAGGACCTGAACACCAGGATACACCACCTAGTGGGCTGGGTGCAAAGTCCTATGAACACGGAAGACCCTACAGTGTTGTGTCACAAGCCCCTGTCAAGGTGTAGCTCACCCCACTTCCCCGAAGGGGCGTGTCTGGGGCCCACCTCAGAACAGGGCCCAGACTGAAGCAGCAGCACACAGGAAAGGTGCCACTGAGCCCTGGGGCATGCTGGTGGGTCCCAGCTACAGAGCCATCCCAAAGGCAAGAACAGCCCTAAGTGTAGGTTTCCGGGGCAGGCCAGCTGGCCGAGGTAGTGTAAGCACATCTGAAATTGTGGTGTATCCAGTGACCACATCAGGTGATTGACAGGCTTGGAGCTGCCTGGGTCTGGGGACAGTAGAGTGGGAGGCAGGGATTATTTGAGTCAGGGCTGTAAGATTGGCAGTTAGTAATCTGAGTTTGGGGTTGTGGGGTTCCTCAGAAATAGGAGAAACTGCAGAGAAAGGCAGGGAGAAACATGGGCAAACAAGACTCTAAGATAGAGAAGAGGAGATCAGGGACAGAGGGGAAAGTGGAGGAGTGAGGGATAGAGAGGTCCGTGAGGAGCCTTGCAACATTTCTTCCCTTTGTCTCATTGCCTCTGTCAATTGTGGAGCCCCATTCCATTCCATCCAGGCATCTGAGACCATTACCAGATGGCCTAGGAATGATACGGAGTCAATGAATCAATGAACCTGCTGAGCCTTGCTCACTCCCCCTCTAGCCTCAAGGTATGTGTGGACCTCAGTTCATCCCTCTCTTCCACTAGGGCGCCCTGCCCAAGCCTGCCCAGGCTAGTCCTCCAGCTCCTAACCCAGGCTGAGCCTTCGTTGAGACTTCCTGATTACACACTAGTAGCACTGCAGGCCCCGGGCAGAAAGGGCAGAAAGGGATAGGAGAGAACGAGAGGGAAGGAAGGACAGGATTTTTGAGTACTAATCCCCAGTCAGGTCTAAGGCTAGCAATTTGGACTCTGCCCTTCAACCCTGGTACCCTTTTACAGAGAAAAAATTTTATGAGAAATGTTTAACAATGTAAATATATTTTTAAATTATGCACAAGTGTGCATGTTACACTTTTTTTGTTTTGTTCAGCTTTAACTCATCATTTATGAACATAGTTAAAATTTTAAATTGCACTAAATAGCCTACAGCAGTGCCACTTAGCTACCAGAACTGAAAGGGCTGCATTTATTTAAAAAAATTTTTTTGGCATTAGGAATGGAGAGAAAGCCCATTAATTGATACTAAAAGGAGGAGGAAAATGCAAGCTCTAGAAACAGTTGTGATCTTCACACCGCAGGCATACTGTCTACAGATGCCAGGCAAGCGTGCTCTCTCTCAAAAGAGTCGTTGGTGTTTGGTGTTATGGGGTGTGGTGAGGACCATGAGAACGGGAGGGTGACACCGTGCGCTAAAGCGACTGTGGCCAAGGGATGTTACAAGCCCCGAATGGTGCTTTTGGGTTCAGGAAAAGGGGGAGTCTAGTGCAGTCAGCCCCTCTGTATTTTTGGATGCCACATCCACTGATTCAGCTGTGAGTGACAATTCCTGAAAAGCAGCTGTGTCCGGCTCTGACCAAGAAACTCCTGGAAGGAACTTCTGTGTCTGCAGAGACTGATGGACCCATTAGACTCTCAGACTGGAATTTTGTAGGTTCAGAGACTAATTACTTTATCTTAGGCTAGTTTTAGCTTCTGGAGCCGCCATTCCTTGCCCCACTCTGTATTGGAACTATTACCTCATGACAATAAATAAAAACCTCTTAGAAGTTATTAACTTAAACTAACATCTTGTGATAATAAAATCTCTTAGAAGCTGTTAATTTATCAAAACACTAGCTTCCATCAATCCAAGAGCTAGGAATATCATAAAATAGCATCTTGGGCCGATAGACTAGCTTCCCCCTTCTCCTCGTACTCACATCTCTAGTGTATCCAACAACGTATTTAAAAGTTGCCTTGATTTATGACTTTCTTCTTTCTGTAAAACCACACACACACACACACACACACACACACACACACACACACACACACACA
>CAJQZJ010032004.1:46719-71656 GCA_907164525.1 Lophiomys imhausi | reverse complement strand
ACACACACACACACACACACACACACACACACACACACACACACACAAAACCCGTGAAACTACTTCCACGTTAGAACATGGAGTTCGGGGTAGCTGAAACCTGTGTTCCCAGGCCATGTTCACTCAGAATGGCTGCAGAATAAACTATCTTTTATTTCCTTTATGATAAGAGTTATTGAAACCCAACCTTTTAAAATTATTAAACACTTATTTATTAGTAACTATATTCACTTACAACAAATATAAACACTTAACTACTAACCCTATGAATGCCTACAACCCCTATGCTAACCACTAAACCTATTGATAACTATTATAATTATTTTCATAACCTTTTAGAAGGATACAGTCTCTGGGGCAGGTCCTCAGTCGTCAGGAATACAGTCTCTGGGGTAGATCCTTTAATGCACTTAGCAGTCTTTTTTCTGGAATATCTCAAATGCAGGTTCGTCAGAGTAAATTGGCTATGGCGACCTCACCTTAAATAAGGCTTGAGGCTTTCTTCTCTTGAGGAGACCTCAGCGTCTGTAGGCCAACTTACTTCCTTCGTATCAGCAACTCTGCCACTCTGCCTCAGTCTTTAAAGCTGGCCACAGTTCCGTTCAGGCCACTGTTGGGACAGGTCAAACCCCTCTAGGCAAAAGCTGAGCCACAGGGTTTAGTCCTTGGCCTTTTGCTGTCTTACTGAGGCTTTATCTGCTCACCAGCTTCCTTCTGCCTCAGGGAGATCTGGCCATCAATCCACCAGCACTTTCTCCATCTGAGGATACAAACCACTCATTGTCCTTTCTAGCGTGAGGACTCTCTGGAATCGGAACTCGGTGGCATGGGAGCTCTCTAGCATGGAGCCTCTGGCTCCATCCACTTGTCCTTAAATAGGATCGCTCCTTGTTCCACCTGCTTCGGCTTAATCTGGGCTCTGCCCACTTAGCAGCTGAAAACAGTGCCAGGCCAAATACATTTTTTTTAGTCCATAAAGACTCCCCTTGTTTCACCTGACTTCATCCATAAGCTGATAAGCTAATTGCCCACAGCCAAGTTGATCTTCATGCCCTGAATTAAAGAGACTGTATCAGAAACCCCTAGATATTTACTAAATCTAATTTATATTACTCTAACTCCCTACAAGCTGTGGTTTTCATGTTGACACAGTCAACCATGAATGTGTACCGTGCAGTTAGGCCTGAGAAGCTGTGTCTGCGATGAACATGTACTGACATTTTTTCTTGTCATTATTCTCCACCATATACATCATAAATAATCTAGAAGTTACTGAAAGTACACAGGATAGAGGGCATAGGTACAATATAAAAAGCTATGTCTTACATAAGGGACTTGAGATCCACAGAATATAGTATCCAACAGAGTTCTTGCATTGGTACCTTATAGATATTTAGAGGTGACTACAGATTTTTTTAAATTTTTTTAAAGAAAGTTAAAATTTTTAAAGATTCATTTAAAAAATTATTCATTTTATGTATATGGGTGTTTTATGGGGATCACATGCATACCTGGTACCCACAGAGGCCAGAATAGGGTGTCAGATCCCATAGAATTGGCATTACAGACCACTGTTAGCCTGTGTGTGGGTCTTGGGAATCAAACCTAGGTCCTTTGGAAGATCAACAAGTGTTCTTAACCACTGAGCTATCGCTCCAGTCCTAGCTTATATATTACACATATAACTATATATAGTTGTTTTGTTTAGAGAGATTATTAATGGCAGACTCTGTATACCAGTCTGGCTTCAAGCACAAGAGATCCATCTGCCTCTGGCTGTTCAGAGCTGGCATTGAAGGCATTTGTGTGCTACCACACCTGCCCCTGGCACCAAGTATATATGTGTATGTGTATATTTAGTGTACCACTTTTAACTTGATTTTCAAATGTTAGTTCAAAACAAAAACATCCCATGGGCCAAATAAAAGAAGTGTAATGGGTAGTTTCTGTCCAGGGCATTCTCAGATTAAGAAGTTGTCGTGGGCCTGTAACTCGTTGAGGGGCCTCTTTCAAATGCAGACTTGATTCTATGGGTGTAGAATGGGACTGAGGTGCTGGTGTCTAACAATGAGGCTAATGCTACGGCTGACCAGCTGTATTGCTCACAGCGAGGGCTTAATTTAATCTCTTTCAGATTGTCAACACCGTCTCCAGTTCTGTTTGCACATTATCAGGTCCTGGACACTCACCACCTACTGGGTGTCTGGTCCTGTTACCCTCCAGGTCTATGTCAGTGACAGAAGACAGCAAGAGTCAAACACACCAAAGCCCAGGATCTGGTACCTCAGAGTTCCACAAAGGAAATGCAGCCGGGGATTTGCCGGGACTGGGTGTGGACATTTGTTGCAAAGATCTCAGCAGAAATGGCTTTTTTTTTTTTTTTTTTTTTTTGGTGGTCAATACACCAACACCCAGCTAAGAAGAGAGTAAACTATCCATCGCCCACTCTGGGCAGCAAAGTTTGGGTGCAGCCATTTTCCTCCCCTAGAGCATCAAAGCAAGCTTTTCTTTGCACGTGGGCAAGTGCTTTTCCGCCATTGGAGAAGAAATCAATTTCTGACCAATGAGAATAGGATTGAGGCTAAACAGAAGCCCTGGTCTTTCCAGACCACATGATGACTCCTGCCCTAGTAGAACAGGAGGCCTCCATTTCACCTGGGGTTTCTGATTCCAGATCCTTACTTCTGTGGAAGGACCTAGAGAGTGGAGCACCCTCCCCTCTGTAAACTCCAATGAGCTCAGGGTCTTGGGGTCTTGGGGGCTTGGGGGTGGTTATATGCCACAGAGTCCTGAATCCCAAGGCTGGGGAGCCATTCTAATGCCTCACTGTAAGGGCCACAGGGTGGTGGAAACCACTTTGCGTCCCTCATTCTACTACTGAGGGGAGCCTGGATAACCCTTCACATCTTCCCAAGGTCACATAGTTGGTTTCCAGCAGACTTCCGGCTCAGAATCCTTGGAGGCAGAATTGGACGGGAGCCTCGGTCATTAGTCCCACTTACAGCAGCAACCTCGGGAAAGGTCTTGCAGAATAATCCTGAGGGAATAGCAGCTGTCTCAGAGAGGAGGAAAAGCGTGTGTGTGGAGATCAAGGCTTAGAGATTCTTGCATGAAGACCAGTGAGAGACCTCCCCTGACAGAGCTGCAGACACAAGCTCACACTGACCGCTGGCGAACGCTATCCCCCAAGAGTTTTACCCTCTGCCCAGTACACAGCCTGAGGGGCCTGTTTGAAAAGCCTGCTTTATGTTCAGGGGATGCGGTGGACCAGAAGAAAAGTCTGGAGGAAAAAAAATCCTAAACCCGGATTCTGGAATCACTCCAGACCTACCAAAGAAGTAAGCCTGATGTTGATCCTTCCTCTAAGGGAAATCCCTTTACTGGGCTGAGGAATCAGCCTCTGTCTGCCCCTAAATCAGAGAGGAATACGGACACTTGGCTTGGCTGGGACATCCTGCAGGCAACTCCTACCTTGTCTTTAATCTGGTGAGGAGTTGGTAATCTACTGACTTCCCCCCCCCACCAGGAAGTACATCCCCTTCCCATCCCACCCCCACAGAAGTGAGTGGTTCCTGATGATGAGGGAGGACATGGTACCTGTCCCCAGGGAGCTTCACTTCCCAGTGAACTGGCCTGGCCTGGCTTTCTCCAGTTTCCTGCGTCTCTCTGGGGGAATCTCCTGCAGGCTGATGCCATGGTTGCTGGCCCTGCTGGGAGGAAACTGCAGCCTCAGGGAAAAGATATAGGGGTGAGGGAGGTCAGGGCTTGGGTCGTTGTTGCTTGGCATGAGGATGAGACTTGGTGTGGGAGGCAGGAAGAAAGGGCAAAGGCACAAAAGGCTCATTTGGCGCCACCCAGGCGCCAGTTATCCAGCCTTTACCCAGCAAGTTCAAGCCAACAACTCACCCCGTTTGCAGATCAGGTGGTTTGGGGATGGGCTTGTTGAAGCCAAGTCTGCCCACAAGCCAGTACGTGTCCTCAGCACCCTTGCCCTGAAGACCAAAGAGGGGAAACTTAGGCAGACCAGCGTGAGGGATGAAGAATCCTTAGGTCTAGGTGAAACTGGGAGACCCTATATCTGCAAGAACTCCCCACAAAGAGGCAGAGTGTGGTCCACACTAACCTTCAGCTCTGTGCGGCCTCGACACTCCATCTGGAAGCCCTGGTCCAGAACACGAAGAATCCGAACAGTGCTCATGTTCACGTGGATGCGGTAAGCTGAGGCAGTGAGGGGACACCATGATCTCAGGAGTCATCTCTCATGTGCCCATCCTGGGCTG
The DNA here is from genome assembly GCA_907164525.1 of Lophiomys imhausi. Taxonomy (NCBI): domain Eukaryota; kingdom Metazoa; phylum Chordata; class Mammalia; order Rodentia; family Muridae; genus Lophiomys; species Lophiomys imhausi. Next base: position 67,376 of record CAJQZJ010032004.1, on the reverse strand, counting down.
TCTCCCCTGTCCAGTCTCTCCCCACTTCCCCCAGGTCTCCTAGTCTGTTAACACTCACGCAGCCCAGTGGACTCCATTCGTGAGGCAGTGTTGACTGTGTCCCCAAACAGGCAGTACCGAGGCATGGTGAGGCCCACCACACCGGCCACGCATGGGCCTGTGGAGATAAGCCAGGTCAGAGGGCAGGCAGAGATGGATTGACACTGGTGGTGCTCAGCAGCTAGGCTGCACAAGGGGCCTGGAAAGACCCTAGCGTGTTCGCCACCAGCTCCAATAGAAACACGCTTGAATGTGTTTTCCTCAAGGCAAGCCCCGCCCACTGAGCCCCCCCACTTCCCCTCCAAGAACTTGCTTCCTGTGGATGAAATCTAAAGTGGGGAGGGCCGAACAGTGACTACCTGAGTGCAGACCGATGCGGATGCGCACTGCTACCTCTGGCATATGGCGCATGCGGAAAGAGCCTACCGCACTGAGGATGTCTAAAGACATGTTGGCAATCTCTGCTGCATGCCGCTGCCCGTTCCTCTGCGGCAGCCCAGAGGCCACCATATATGCGTCTCCAATTGTTTCCACCTGGGGGAAGGGGTCGTGTCTGTCTGTTCAAGTTCTGAGCTCCCTTCCGCCAATACTCAAATCACTTGCCAGGGGCTCTAAAGGGGTCCCAGAAAGCAGAGCTGGGGGCTGGGAGTCGCACTTGGATCTAAAGGAAGAGATTATGGACAGGAGGGCTGAGGAAAACTAGGCTGGTATCCGAGGCAGGTGGAACTGCTTCGTTTAAACTGAAAGCCAGAGTCAGGAGTGCTGACACATGCCTATAACTCCAGGACTCAGGAAACCGAGGCAGGAGGATTGCTACAAGTCTGAGGCCAGCCTGGTTTACACAGCAAGTTCTAACCCATCCAGGTATACATAGAAAACAAAACAAAATGGAAGGTTAGGAGATTTTTATCTCCTGCATACTCCACCTTATAGACATCGTGGGCACCAATGATGGCATCAAAGAGCGTATAGAGGTCATTAAGCAGGTCCACCACCTCAATGGGCTCACTCATGGCTGAAATGGTGGTGAAGCCCACAATGTCACTGAAGTACAGCGTCACCTCTTCAAAGTACTCAGGCTCCACAGGGGTCCCCATCTTCAGGGCCTGAGCCACAGATCTGGGATTGGGGAGCAGTGGGGTCACCTGGAGCTGCCCCAGTGTAGCCACCCTCTCCCCACGCCCCTGTCACTTAGGTACCCACGGAGGCAGCATCTGTGTGAGCAGCCTGTCTGTCTTCTGCTTCTCCTGCTCTAACTCCTCTGTGCGCTCCCGGATCAGATCCTCCAGGTTACTAGAGTACTGCTCCAGCATCCGAAGCATGGAGTCAATGATGTTTGTCTTCCGGCCCTTGTTGATGCTCTTGAACTAGGAGAGGGGAAAGCTAGTTTAAAAAACAAACAAACAAACAAACAAAACTGCCTAAGACTTTGGCTGCCATGGCCCTCTCCTGCACCCTCTCATGGGGCTGTATCTCTGAGCACCGTTCTCCTTCTATTCTATTCTGAGCGCCCCCAGACTCCTGGCCACTATGTTGGGAGGTGTGTGGAGAATGAGAGTTCCCAGAGATAGTTGCTCTGAGTTGGAAATGACAAGGCACTAACTCAGGCCAAGGGTCTTTCTGTCACATGAGACAAGTGCATATCTAGTTCTCATTCAAGGTTATTTGATTTGAGTTAAATATCTCTCCCATTCAGAGTTCTCTCTCCCATCCCAAAGGCCTCCATAAGTCCTGATTTCATTCTAAACCTTCCCTACCAAATTCTCAGTCCTTAGGTTAATCCTTAGGAGGGAGCCTAGAAGGTAAAAGATCCTGCCAACCTGCTTGCCTGGGAACAGGATGCTGACAAGAATCTGGGAACCCAGGGGCCAGCCCAGTCCTTGCCCAATCCCAGCCCCTGACCAGGTCAAAGGTGCGGTTCATGGAGGGCCGAAGTTCTGGCTGCTCTGCCCAGCACTGGGTCATCAACTGGATGCATTCCATGGGCGCCTGGTCCACTGACACCAAGGGCCGACACAGTGGAGGAGGGCTCTGCACCCTCTGTATCACTTCTGGAGGCAAGAGGAAGCTGTATGGAGTAGACATCACTAAACAAAAACCACCTCTGATCCTAGCCTAAATGGGGTGCCGAAAGAGGGTCTCCTGATTCCAAGCAGGTCTCCAACTTGCTATGTAGCTGAGGATGACCCTGAACTTCTGATTCTTCTGCTTCCACTTCCCACACAAGAGCTGGGACCACAGGCTTTTACCACCATGCCCCAATTATGGGATGCTGGGAATTGAACTCAAGCTGGGCTTTGTGCTCTAGCCCAGTACTCTACCAACTCCCCATCCAGAAAGGGTTTTGTTTTTTTTTCATTTTTTTGTTTGTTTGTTTTGTTTTTAATTAACACTTCCAGGCCTTAGGAGATGGCTCCTGGCATATAAGCCAGAGGACCTGAGCTTGGATCTGGAGCAGCCAGATTAAAATAATAATAATAAAAAAGCCAGACATCGTTGTGTACTCCTGTAAGGACTAGGAAGGCAGACATAAGAGGCTCCCTAGAGCTCACTGGACAACCAGTATAGCTAACTGGTGAGTTCTGCCTTCAGTGTGAGTTTGTCTTAAAAAAAAAAAAAAAAGAAAAAGAAAAGAAAAGAATGATTAAGGAAGGCACCTGACATTGGCCTTTGGCCTCTATTTGCACACACACATGTGTACACACAATTGTCTGAACACATGGACACATGCATACACAACACACCAATAAATCAATATAAATAAATAAATGCTTTAGTTGGTTGGAGAGGGTAATGTGGAGCAGAGGGCCCAAGACTCTGAGTTGTAAGAGGTGCAGCAACTAATGTTTAAGAAAAGTAAGGGGCTGGGCGTGGTGGTGCACGTCTTTAATCCCAGCACTTGGGAGGCAGAGGCACACGGATCTCTGTGAGTTCAAGGCTAGCAAAAGGACTCTACAAAAGGAGTCCAGGACAGCCAGGGATACACAGAGAAACCCTGTCTCAAAAAGCCAAAAAAAAAAAAAAGTAAGGGTTAGAGTGAGACTCCTACAGATGATGAGTGATTTGGATTTAAATCCAATGGGACTGTTCTCTGCCCCCGTTTGTCCCCTATGCCTTCCTAGGCTCTTTGAGAGTCAGAGAGGAACCTGTGTGTGTAGAGGTAGAGCACAGTGGGTCCAGGGCCAAGACAGAAGCTGTTAAGATCTGTACCCCGAAACACCCACCTCATGCTTTGCTTTCCCACTGCTCTCTTCAGACCCCAACTTTAAGAAAGCCACCACATGATTAAGTATTGCGTCACTGGGCTTCCCTTTATTAAAGAGCCAGATGGGGTCTGGCCTGCTGTTTTAACTGCAGGGTGCCTACCTGGCCCCAAGCCACCTTACCCTCGGGCGTTAGCTCCAGCATGGCATAAGGGGTGCTGCGGCACACGACCTCTTGCATGATGATGCCCAGGCTAAAGACATCACCAGTTAGAGTTCCTCGGCGCTCCAGGGCTGGGTCCCGAAGCAGTTCTGGGGCTGTCCATAGCTGATCTAGGAACAGGGAAGAGGGGCAAGGGCACGAGAGAGGCTGTGGTGGCCCGTCAGGCCAGACTCTCATCCTCATTGATACTAATTAACCCTACAGCCTTCAAATATCTAGCATAGAGACTATTTGAGATTCAAAATGTCTCTCAGAGAAAATACTGTCCTCACGAAGGCGGTGCCTCAGGAAGACTCCGCCTCTGGAGCGCCATCCTTCCTGCAAAGCACCATTTAACCACAGACTCAGAGCTCAGGCACTCCTTAGCAAGCCCTCAGGTCCCCAGCAACAGCTTCTCTGTAGCTGATAGGTGACAGTAAATCTGGAAGGTTAAGAATTCGTGGAAGGGATGGAGGGAAAGCATTTGCAACTATGCGGATCCTAGGGGATGCTCCAGTGCCTGGGAGGCAGCTAGGGACTCCTACCCTCCGCACTGGGAGGTTCGGGTAACACCCTTTGCGCTTCCAGCAGTCGCCCGTGGCCATGATCTGTCACTTTGAGCACGAACCTCCCGTCCACCACGCAGTTCCGTGACTTAAGCCTCCCATGGGCCACACCACGATGGTGCAGGTATCTCATTCCCTTGGAAAGAGTGGAAGAAGAGGCAACCTCAGTTCCCCTGACGACTCCCGGGCCACCACATTCCCACCTCCTACAAACACACACAGGCAGGCACAGGCGCGCACACACACACACACACACACACACACACACACACACACACACACACCTTGATGAGGTCCAGCAGGAGGGAAGACTTGAACATCCAGTCCAGCTTTATGTCTCTCTGAGCCAGGAGGTCATGGAGGGAGCCCCGAGCACAGTGTTCTGAGACCACAGCCAAGATGCCCTCCCCAGGAGTGGCAGGGGTGTCGGCTGTACCCGCCAGGAAGAGCCCCAGGTAGAGAGCCACATTCTCATGCCGGAGCTCCCGGAGCTGAAAGGCAGAGACCAACTGGCATTTTCTGCCCTGAGGGCAGCTCTCAGAGCACCAACTGTTTGGGGGCATCCAAATTGGGAATATGAGATTGAAAATGATAAGTAAGGGGGGGGGCTTTCTTCTCTACATAGTTTTGTCTTTGGACAGCACAATGTGATGAAAGGGCTTGTTGAGAATATGAATATGACTAAGCTTAACATTATGAATGAAAAGACAATTGTACACTGGGGATTAGGACTCATTCAGGTTCAACTTTGTTAAATAAGGCAGGACTAAATTAACTATAAAGTTAAGTGAAGTTGTAAAGCGTCCCTGGAAGAAGCCCTGCCACCACCTGCTCTTTCTGATATGGGGACAGTCTTTGATGAAAGACCAGACAGACCAATAGCTGCCTTTCTTGCTTTCCCTGGGGCCCCATGTCCAGGTAAGAGATTGATTTTCGTTTTAAACACCTAATGTCAAATGGTGACTTGTCCGTACACACAAAGGCAGCCCACTGAAGTCACTCACAGCTGGAGGTCTCCTGGAAAGAGGCCAAACTAAGGATGCTTAGTGCTGGGGGAAGAGGGACCTTAAAGTTCAAAGAAGCAGAATAAGCTAGTCTACTGCCTCCTTGCGAACTTCCCACTTTATTCACCATGAGTGCCGCTGGGGCTATTTATTCCACACAAGGGTCCTAAGGGAAGTGGAAACTCCTTTCCTTTTTTTTTCTTTTTTAAAAAATGTTTGTTTGTTTACATATGTGTGTACATTTACACATTTGTAACTGTGTGGAATGTATGTGCCGTGGCATCCATGTGGAGATTAGAGGGTACCTTGCAGGAGCTAGTTCTCTCCCTCCACTAATGTGGCTTGTGGGGGACAATTTCAGGTGACCAGGGTTCGCAGCAGGCACCTTTGTCCTCTGAGCCATCTCGTGGGGCCTCATGTTTACTTTTTTATTATTTCACTCAACACAAATCTACTGTCCTCCAATATTGCAGACCCCACGCTGGGTGCTGGGAATATGGGAGCACCCTCCCTCGTTCAACTTTCATTCCATGATGGAAGCAGATAAGACACAAGTCAAACCATATACAACTTATGTGATAAGTTAACGTGTCACATATCACATATAAATGTGAGAAGAACATCAAAGAAAAAAAAGCTAGTATCTTGAGAGAGGATGATGGAAAGTCCTCTCTAGAATGGGAAGAAACCCTGAGAACTAACCCTGCAAAAACAAGTCAACAATGGACAAAGTTAATCCCAGCACTTGGGAGGCAGAGGCAGGCGGATCTCTGCGAGTTCAAGGCCAGCCTGGTCTACAAAGTGAGTCCAGGACATCCAGGGCGACACAGAGAAACCCTGTCTCGAAAAACCAAAAAAAAAAGGGCAAAGTAATAGTCACCCAACTCCCCACCATGGGTCCAGCCCTCACCTTGGAGAAGGCTGTCTTGGTTGCTGGCCTGATAGCCGTATGACGATCCCCTGGAAATTTCTTCAGCCAAACCCAGTCCCCCTGCAGCAGAAGGTTAAGGAATTCAGTCCTTGAAGCCCCAAGATTCAAGGTGAGCTAGGACCCTCACATTTCCACTGGCCCAGTGACGCAGAACACATCTGTCACGAGACAGAGAACATCAGATGGAAGCAACTCAATGTATGCCCGTGTGTTTCCCAGGTAACTGGGTCTGAACCCAGGTGAGGAAGATGCAAACCATGCATGGTGTTCTTGGTTCTTATTCTGCCCTGAGCCCTGCAAATCAGATTAGTGGTCCTGGCTCTTGCTAAGGGTTGTGAACTAGGACAGAGTCATGAAGATTCAGTACTGACTCTTAATAAGCATTTGGAAATAAATACGGAGACTATTTTTGAATGGTCAGTGAAAACTGGGTGTTGCATTTAGTGGACAGAGGCAGAGAGAAGAAAGACTTGGCATAGGAAGTGTGTGGTCCGACTCAACGAAGAACAACATGCTTAAAATAACAGTAATGTGTCTCTGAGAGCGAGTCACGGGGTCTCAGGTGATGTGGTCAGAACTTTTGCATTTTTTCTAAGGCCTGATCTTGGGCGTTCCCCCGACTGCTCTTGACTAGCTGAGTTCTCCAAACCTCCTCTGAGTTCCTCTCATCCCCACTCCCACATTCACTTGTGCTGGCCCAATTGTTACTGTCCTTCCCTGACATTCCTTTTCTGAAGTAGGGCTTGCGTTCATGAGTCTGAACAGAACGGGATGAAAACGTTAAGGGGGTGGGGTCAGGGACTCCGGGTAGAGGAGGGATTGGCCTCACTGGCCACACCAGTCCGCACGCTGATCCCAGCATGCTCCACCACACCTCGAGCCTCCAGCTTTTGGGTGTGGGAAGCCCTCACCTGGATCTTGCGGCAGAAAGGATTTCCATACTGGAGAATCAGGTTAAGATTGCTAAATCCAGGACTTTCCCTAGATCCTGCCCAGCTTCCTCTCCCAGCCTGGAGCCTGCAGGATTTGACTCGACTGTGAATCTTTCCCTTGGGAGTGTTTTTCCTCTTGGCTGTGGTCTGAGCACCCTGCCTTTTCTTCCCTTCCTGGAATACAGGTCAGCCTAACTGGGGGTCAGGCTCACCTCATAAAGGCCAATGTTGGTGCTGTCTGGGGGCTGGCTGGGGACACTGCATATGTCTGATGTGCTCCGGGTAGCCAGACTTGATCTACTTCCCTGGACCACCTGGGGACAATGCAAAGTATCAGAATATATTCTGGGACCAGAGTCCTGGGCTGAGGGTGAGTTCTGTGGTTGAAAGAGAGGAGGAAAAGGAATCCGCCCAGCAGGTGAAAATGGTATCACATTTTACAGTTTACAAAACAAAATTCATTTTCTAGTTGGACCCTCACACCAGCCTAAGACCGGGCTGTCACCCCTATTGCATAGACGAGGTCCCTGATTCCCACGGACAAAGCCGGGGAAGAAGCTATGTTTCTCATGTAGGAGCTGGGGTGAGGGGAGCAGCTAGCTCAGGGAAGGGACAAAACACACAGGGAGAAGACATGTGGCTCCTGTCTTCTGCTTTCCTGACCTTTCTAGAGTTGCCCCCCTGGGGATGGAGGAAGGTAACATCTTCCAGAGTCAGGATGATCTTGTTGGGGCCGGAGGCCATTTGCATGTGCAGCAGTCTGTGCCTGGTAGGGGGATGTGGTCATCCCCACAAATTTCATAAGAAGCCAGCAGGGCAGGAAACAGAGGAATGACATTAGTTCAGGGAAGTTACTGGAGTATAGCTATCCTCCAAGCATCCCTGGGCTCTCCGCCAGCCTCCTGGATCCTTATGTCCCTCCCCAAGATGACTTTCCCCCTCGCGTGGACCTCACCTGCTGTCTTTGTGGCACAATTTTTACTTCCCCTACTCACCTCAAGTAATGAGCCAGGAAGGCACCAATCAGTCCCAACACTGTCACCAGGAGGAAACCAACAAAGACTAGGCCTGGCTCCACTCCTGAAGGGACAAAGAGAGGGACACCCTTGTTCCGGCAGGAGAAGGACCCCTTGAGGATGGGAGGTGTTCAATCAGTCATGCCAAGTCTAAGAAATGGGCTTGGAACTGAGTGAAAGGTCACGGATTCCTCAAAGGGGAAGTCTGGAGATGCTACAAGGTTTCTTAAGGGTTTTGGAAATCTTTGAGAGGGGCCCTGAGCAAACCATGGGCTGAAGGAGGACCTGGAAGAAAAACAGGCGTTCCCTCTTTCTCACGACTTTTTGGATGTCCATGCTGACTGTTCCAGTGGGAGCCTGCAGGTGCTCCCCTCACCTCCATTGCAGATCACATCTGGATCGAACCAGCAGGAAGGATCTGGTCCAGGCGCAGGTCCACCTCTAGGGAAGTGCACCGGGGTCCCAGCGGAGCGCATAGAGCCTAGGATGGGATCCAGCAGGTGTGTGGCCAACAGCCGGTCTCCTGATGCATCTGTGTCCAGCAGCACAAAGGGGGGCTCCTCGGTTCTTCCCAGGACCCCGCAAAAGCCAGAGACTTGGGCTTCCTGCACTTGGCGGGCCACAGATGCACCGGACACCCAGCCACCACCCACCGCTGCTCTTGCTCTTGTCACACCCCCAGCCAACAGGAAGACAGCATCGTAGATAGTGCCAAACAGCGGAGAGACCTGGAGGAAAGTAAGGACTCAGAGCCAGGGCTTAAGGATGAGGATTCACTGGCCTGCCTGTTCCTTTTTTGTGCCAGGCTAGCCCTAGGGGTTTCTACCTATCTTCCAGGTGAAGGCTCCCATCCTCCCCTCCTATCAGGAGTTAGACTCTTCTCTCATCACTGACTCTGACTCTCCATTGTCTAAACTTTTTCATCCAGTCCCCCCCCCCATTATACTTTCATTATTTTTTTTTTACTTTTTAAAAAAGATGTATTTATTTATTTTTATGTATATAAGTGCTCTATCTGCATGCACACCTGCAGCCAGAAGAGGGCATCAGATCACAGTTGTGGATGGTTGTGAGCCACCAATGTGGCTACTGGGAATTGAACTCAAGACCTCTGGAAGATCAGCCAGAGCTCTTAACCGCTGAGCCATCTCTCCAGCCCCTGGATTATACTTTTAATGTCATCACCTACCATTCATCTAACGGCTATCCCCACCATCCTTTGGTTGTTTCTTTTTGTTGCCAGTTATTTAATTTATCGATTCATGGTCTTCCTGAATTGCTCAGGTTGAACCTTAAACTCACTCTGTAGCCCAGGCAGATGTTGACCTTCCTTCCTCCTGTCTTTTTCACCTTCTCTTTCTTTCTGTCTCTCTCTCTCACACACACACACACATCTTTCTTTGTGTCATATAGCCCAGACAGGCCTAGAATTTATGACCTTGAACTCCTGATCCTCCTGTTTCTAGGTAGATAGCCTAAAGACGGTAGTCTATCCCCAGCCAGATGTTGAGTTTTTGATCCTCCACCTTCAGCTTTTTAAGTAGCTGGGACTACTGGCTGGCATTACCAGACCTAGCTTGATTATCAGTATTTCTTCCACTCCGTCCCAAAATTGTACTACCATTGGTATGTCTCCTCTCTACTATTCTTAATTCCTATTTCTTGGAGCACTAGTGACACAGTGGTGTATGAGACAGTCCTCTGTTGTGAGCAAACTTTCCTTTAGGGAAAAAAAGACAAGAATGTTAAAGGTGTGCAACAAGTGAAGTCAGAGGGAATTGAGGGAGCTTTAGAAATGAGGAGGGAGGAGGGGGTGGAAGGTTCCAGAAGGAGTGATTGTCCTCCAGGTCATGAATCAGAATTATCTAGGGGAGAATGGGGTAGGAGAGACAAAAAAGAAGACATGCTTAGGGAACCTAAAGTGGCTTAGTTTGACTGAAGTTCACGGAAGATGTAAGAGAAAGGAAAACACAAGCCCTGTTAGGCCACGTGAAGAGTCCTCCATCTGCACAGGGTAATGAAGGTTCCCAACTCCGGATGCAGGGAGCCACCCACCCAGAAGCTCCCAGGAGGCCTTGAACCAGGTCTGAAATTGTAGGGCATGCCCCATATCTGAAGCCTGATGTAGTTGTTGATGGAGAGATGCCTGGGTCAGGTGAGAGTTACGAGATTCTAGACTTGGGCCCAGAAGTGCTGTAGCCTGATTCTAATGACCTTCAGGAAGTAAAAGTAATAGGCTTCATGTCTGGGTTTGTGGGGGACAAAGAGGAGAATCAGGTCTCCAGCATGGACGGCTGGCTGTGCCACTCACTGGCAACTAGTGAAATCATCCTTGCTCTTCCCTTTCCCCCGTTCTCCACTGACTGACATTTGCCCCATCCCATCTCACTCTTACTTTATTGATTATCCCATTCTTCCTTCTTTTCTACCCCACATGTCTTTTTAGAAAAGGCCAGAGGCGTTGGTGGGGTTCAGCATGCCTCTCCACCCCATTCCCCACCTCAGCCTTCTTTGAGATGATCCCTTTTGACTATGGGTATTTATTTATTTTGGGAAATTGAACCTAAGGCCTTGCCCAAGCCTGGCAAGTACCTTACGACTGCGCTATAGAACCATCTCTTGTTTTTTGATATCGGCCCCTGTTGACCAGACAGGCCCTGAACGTTCTGTCCTCCTGCCTCAACCTTCTGAATATGGGGGATTACAAACCCTTGTCACTAGGCCTGGCATAAGTATGGCCTTCTTGATGGCTTCTTTTCTTCCTACTGATATCTACCTTCCCATCTACCTTAGTAGCTTCTAGATTCCCTTTGTGACTAAGATGGGATTAGACGGTCTGAATTTGGATCCTGGAGACTCAAAGAATTCTGATTACTACTTGGATGCTGGAGCAGACTATGGGAGCCCTGGCCTCCACCTGGGTATCTTTCTTTCCCATCAAGGCCTTCACAAAGTTAAGAACACCGGGTGACCCGAGAACAAAGTCGAGGCCCCAAGGGTATGAAGGTTGAATCTATGTCCTCTCTCTTTCCCAGAACACTGCCTGCTATTTATGGACCGTATGTTCCTGAGGTGCTGGGATAAGTCTGCTTTGAAGCATACTAAAAATGATATGGCAATTAAGGAATGGGTTTGAGAGGTCTCGTTGTCTACTCTCAGGAGGTAAACGTAATGAGAGTGCCCTAAGCAAAATCAAAGCTTCTACAGAACCCTGGAAAGTCCTTCCTCACTGGTTCCACCCTCCTTATTCCCATTGGCTCCACCCTCCTCATTCCCATTGGCTCCACCCTTCTTTCCTAGTCTGTTCTCTGCCCACATCCCTGACTCTCCTCCCTCTTCTTTATTCCTTAGTCCATTTACCTGCTGCAGGTTGAGGTCAGGGGGCAGCTCCTCCTGCTCTTGGGCCCTGCGCAGGCTGTCCTGCACGCTGCCTCCGGCAGGACAGTGGCGTGTGAGTGTGAGCACCGCGTCGTGAGCCCTGCGAAGCTGGGAGTTGTTGACAATTGCAGCCAGAGCCTCTGGGCCTGGAGACAACGCATAGTGAAGTGTGTCGAAGGCCAGGAAGACGAGGGAGCCATCAGTCAGGCCCAACTCTTCCGCAGCTTCCAGTAGATAGCGCTGCTCCTCGCCGCCCAGCAGTACTGAGTGCATCACCATGATCACTGCTGCAGACACAGTGGCTGGCTCGCTGAGCTGCCTGCAGCCCGCAGGACCCGCCCACCTCCCCGCACTCTACTGGGAAGCCTACCTCTAACCCTAGGCCCATCACGGATCCTCCTGAGGGCCTCCCGGGCTCCAGCCAGATCTGAAGGCTCCATGGAGGTCACTAGGGCAACTGGCAAGCCCCGAGCCCTGAGTGCTGTGGAAAGGGCACGTCCTGCCTCTACCCACAGGTCCTGGGGCGCGGTGATCAGAGCCACACGTGCCCAGCGAAATGCTCTAAGGAGGATGTAGAGAGCATCTGCAGCGGGGGTTACCGCCGGGGCTGTAGTACCCGCCGCCCGCGTGCCTGGGCAGCTCCAGGGCACCAGCGCTACTCCAGCCTCTTGGGCCAGTAGCTCGGCTGGCCGGCAGGCTGCGGGGTTCACCGGACCCACCAGGCCAGAGACTCGAGCCAGCGAGGAGGACACAGCCCCTAGCGAGCCCGGGGTCAGGCAAGGCTCTGGGAGCAGCGCAACCTCGAACCAAGGGCCGCCTTCCAGAGCAAGGTCACGATTCAGACGGTCTGCGGCCAGACGTGCAGCTAAATCCGGGCGGGCACGTGCGAAGATGGGGTCGCAAGCCCAGGGGCCCATCACCCCCACCTTGAACACAGCGGAGAGGGCAGAAGGAGGCGGGAGAAGCAATAGGAGCAGGAGTCCCGGCAGCTGAGGCCCTGGCCAGCGCAGGACCCGCGAGAGGCTGGACGGGGACTGCCACTCAGGGACACAGAACCCGGCGTTGGGAAGCCCACCCGTTGGAAGGAGCCACGAGGTCATTGCCCTCTTCTGTGAACACAGAGCAAACCAGGGTTGAGACCCTCGGCACTCACTCAGCTCAAGCCTGTTTCTCAAATTGTTCCAACCCCAAGTGTCTGATCTTCCATACACTTGGACCCTAGATGGGGGAGGGAGGCCCAGCGCACCGCCCAAAGGTCTCTTTGGCCTGGCCTGCTTATCCCCAGATTGTTTATCCTCCCTCCCTGGTCAGCAGCCTCAGGGTTCCGTGGGGACACTCCCACACCCTCACACAGGACCCAAGTTCATCGAGTGGGTTATTCACTACTTACCGGGAAGTCCGAGGCTAGGGCTTGGCTTGGGGTCACAGGGTGGATGCCCCTTGAGTCTACCCTGGCAGCCCAGCCCAGGGCGGGGGTGTGGGAACAACCCGCTGCAGCCCTTAATCTCCCCAAACCGATTAGGATCTTTTAATCAAGCAGAAAGGGGCGGGCTGATGGAGGATGAGAGTTCCTTCTGCTCCTCTCTAGGGTGGGGTCTGTGCTGCTCCCAGACAGCTAGAACTCGTTAGCTAATCACACAGCCAGGGAAAGTAATAGAATCAGGTTTGCACCTCACACCGCGCACGAATCCAAAGTCAGATTTACACGTGCAAATCAAAACTTTCTCTTTTTCAGTTGTCTGCAAAAGGTGAATCAGAAAAGAATCATTCATGGATACTAAAGTTAGGGGAAATTTTGAAGACCATCAGGATGTTTTGTTTTTCACGATTATAAACTGTCACTATTACTTATAGGTTGGAAGACAGCAAACATATAATTGCTGCAATTTTAATTGTAAAAAAAATTATAGCAGGTGTAATGGCCTTTAGTTCCAGCAGAAGGGAAGCAGAGGCAGGTGGATCTCTGTAAGTTCGAAGTCAGCTTGGTATATACCTAGAGAGTTCCAAGACAACCAGGGCTACACATAGACCTTGTCTCAAACTTTTCTATTTCATTTTATTTTCTACATATGTATGTGTGCCCGAGAACATGTATGTACATGTGCACCACATCTGTGCAGTGGCCAGTGGAGGTCAGAAGAGGCATCAGAACCCAGAGTTTTATACACAGTTGTGAGCCACCAAGTGGTGCTGGGAACTGGCCAATAAATAAGGTTTGGAGCTGCTGACCAGTCTCTTCAGGCTTGTAATCGCTGCAGCCCCTCCCCACCCTTTTAGTTCCTGGTCTACAGGTACAGGACTTTTATTTGCCCCTTCATAGGTTAGTTTTTATTAAAGTGTCCTACACCATCCCTTGCACAACTTCTCTCTCCTCTCTCTCCACCTCCCTTCTTCCCACTCATGCAACCTTTAGGGGAAAACTTTAAAGCAGTAGAGTTATAAAAATGCTACAAGAATATCAGCATCAGTCAGGCCTGGTGGGAGTCTGTAATCTCGGCAACTCAGGAGGTAGAAGCAGAAGGGGGGTGACTTTGAGGCCAATCTGGCTCCATGGTGAAGTCATGTCTTGGAACAAACAAAGGAACATCCTCAAGATGGCTCTTGAAAAATGACATGTGTGGTGATTGGCAGGCTTCCACATGCACATGAAATACACAGTGCGTACTCACACGCTCATACACACACACATACACAGGCAAAAAGAGAGAGAGAACTGACTACTGACAAAATTGGAATATGAGTGGGCAACTGATAAGTTATCACTGTAAATTTGTGAAGTTAATAGCTGTGCTACAGTTATACCAAGGAATGTCCCAGTGGTTATGGTGGTACACACCTTTAATCCCAGGAAGAGACAGGCAGATATCTGTGAGTTCAAGGCCAGATTGGTCTATATAGTGAGTCCCTGGTCAGTCAAGCCACAGAATGAGACTGTCTCAAAAAACCAACCGAACAAACAAAAACAAAAGTCCCAAGTGATAAAGAGTATACGTTAAAGTGACAAAGCAACATGATATATGTGACTGACCCTCAAATATGTCACAATATATGACATATATTATTCATGACCTGTAGGCAAGTATATTGCATGTATTATACACTTCGAATAATAAGTAAAGTGATAACAATGGGTAAATCTGGGGCTTGGGAGGTGGCTCAGTGGGGAGAGTGTGTGCTATGCAAACGTGAGTTTGGATCTCACGTATGAAGCCTGATGCGACATCATACATCTATACTTTTGTCAATGACCAGCATTGACATCACAGAACAACCATGGGGGGCCTAGATAAAGGGCTGGCCTGTTACCCAGCAGAATTTTTTCTTCCTGGACAGGGTTTCTCTGTGTATCCTCTGCCTGTCCTGGGTAGACCAGGTTTATAGACCAGGTTGGCTTCGAACTCACAGCGATCTGCCTGCCTCTGTCTTCTGAGTGCTGGGATGAAAGGCGTGCAGCACACCTGGTCTATGTAGCAGACTTTCTCTGAAGGTAAAAGGCTTAATTCTCCAGGTCAGAGCTGATGGCTGCCGATGGGGGCTCTCCATGGATGGTGGCAGGTGGGGACTAGAGCTGATGAAAGCTCCTAGCAGGTGCTGCTATGGATGGTAGCTAGCATCAAAAGAAAAAAATAGACCATACTCACACACACATACACTTATACATTTGGTGGATAAAGCAAGATAAGCTCCAGCAACTTTACACATACACAGACATACAGATAGACAGACAAACATATAGACATAAGGATAAATACCCATTCACATGGATGGAACAAAACTCCAACCATATATATATATATATATATATATATGCACATCATATACATATACATACATATACACATATAAACATGTACACATCTTTGGTGGATGGAAAAAGGTTTCAACTCCCACTTCTCTTTTATTTTTTTTCCTCTCATAGCTTATATATCCCAGCAAGATCTTTGAAGCAGTACAAAAATCACGATGTGGTTACATTTTTTTTGAGTGAATGATTACAATGAGTATACATAGAAAAACACACATTCCCCAATACCCTAACTTCATCAAAAGTTTTACATATTATGGGTGAAAAAAATTATTCCCAAGAACCCACACAAATTTGTAACTAAGCAACTTGTTTTGGATTAACAAAGTAATTTCCTCAGCCAGTTCCTCTTACTGGCAGGCTGCATTCTGCAGTTACAAAGAAATGATTAAGTATCTTATTATTTATCTTAAAAGGCAATCATATAAAAACCTTAAATTAAGCACAAGTCTAAACTTATATTTATAAAAAATAATTATTTCTACTTTAAATCCTCAATGTACACATCTACTCATTAATGATTTTATTAAATCATTTCAGGAAGCTGAGGACAAAAATGGGTACAAGGGATTGATCATCACTCTGACCATCAACCCAACTTTAGCAAGAGAGAGGCACGTCATCCAGTGCCATTCAGGCTGCTATTGTTCTTGGTTTCTGACCATAAAATGTTCCTAGCTCAACTATTAAGAGTGTGTCTTCGGGCTGGAGAGATGGCTCAGCCGTTAAAGGCTAGGCTCACAACAAAAAATATAAGAGTGTGTCTTTCTGAACTTTAAATTGTTCCTTAAGATTTTGTAATCAGAGCCACTAACAAAGACATCTTAATCTAACTGCACTAACAATCCATTTTTCCAAATTCTTTCTAAAGGTAGTAGTCATTGCTAACAATCTACATCTCTAAGTTCTTTCCAAGGGTGGTGGTTGAATCATTAATCTGCTCCAACAACAGTACCTGAAAAAGATCAAGCAGTTTTATTGTAAGTGCAAGTGATACTGCCCAGTGGGGGGCTGGAAGCCCCCTGAGAGTTTTCATACAATTCATAGATTGCATGGGATGGGCTGTGAGGGCAGCAACTAGAGCAAAACTCCACAAACCCTCACGACATGGAGACCTCGGGGCTCTGCTTCTCCAAAGCTCACCCACCGTGGATGTACTAACCATTAGGTCACATTCCATGAGTTCTAAAGCTGTCCTGCTGTCCCCCGCCCCACATGGCCTCAACATAATCCAGTGCTGGGGGGAGCAGAGAAGACGGGCAGATTCTGGCCATCCTGGCTGACACAGTGAGGTCCATCCAGGGTTAGTGAGAGACTGGAAGATGGGTTAAGGTGCTTTCAGCCAAACCTGACGACCAACTGAATCTGATTCCTGGAACCCATTTGAGAGGAGAGAATTGACTCCAGCAAGTTATCCTTTCTCTCTCTCTCTCTCTCTCTCTCTCTCTCTCATACACACTGTGATATACTTACACTCACAAAATTAATAATTAAATATAATAAAAATGAATATTAAGGGCTTAGAGAGACAGCTCAGAACATTTACTGCCTTCCAGAGGACTCAGGTATGGTTCCCAGCTCCCACATGGCAGCTCACAACTTTCTGGTGTGTCTGTGTGTGTGTGTGTGTGTGTGTGTGTGTGTGAATTTGAGAGAGAGCAAGAAGGAGGGAAGAGGAAATGGGAAATGATGCAATTGTGTTAAAATTTTTAAAAATAAAAAACTAAGGTAGAGAGAGACAGAGGAATACACTGATGTCAGTCTCTGGGCATGCCCAAGTACACACAGAGCACATACATAGATATGCCACAGACACACACAGTCTGAAAAACATAAGTGAATCAGGATAGAGAGCATGAATAGGTTCTTTGTTATCTTGAATACGTTCTTTGTTATTTCTTGTAGTGGTTTGTAAGTTTGAAGTTAAAGGTTGATAGAAAATTCTAAAAAAGAGTATGTCTTCCAGACAAGGTTCCTCCGTGTATCCCTGGCCTATCCTGGAACTCATTTTGTAGACCAGGCTGGCCTCAGACTCACAGAGATCCACCTGCCTCTGCCTCCCAAGTACTGGGATTAAAAGCATGCACCACCATGCCAGGTTGATTAATGTGTTTTTTAAATGCCTGGCTCTAAGAAGAAGCATACAGCAAAGAAAACATGAGTCAATGAATAGAAAATCTTTAAAAACACAAACAAATACTAGGAGGGCAGCTCAGGTTATATAGAGCTTGCCTTCCATACACAAACCCTGGTGTCAGTCCCCAGAACTATATAAAATAGGGCATGGTAGCATAAACCTGTAACCCTAGAATTTGGTAGGTAGAGGCAAGAGGATCTGAAGTTTAAAGTCATCCTCAACTACAAAGTGAGTTCAAGGCCAGCCTGGGATTCTTGAGACACTGTCATAAATAAACATAAGAAAGAGAAAAACAACTACCAAAAGTTGATATTTATTTATCCCTCCTTATCTACATTTAAACTCATTCAAATCTCTATATAATCTCTATTTATACCCATAAAAACAATAAACATACCAGAATTAAAATGGACAAAGGATATGAGCAGGTGCATCAATGGAAAAGCTTAGGAGAAAACACTTAATCTCTCTAATAACCAAGAAGATGAGAAATAAAAGAAGACAGTGACAAATGTAAATGAAAATTTTATTAATCTATGTTTATTAATACCCAATAAACACCTACAACCTACAACACTTAAACAACCCTATTTAACCCTTTTGAAAGGATATTAAGGCCGTGGGTCTTTTTTGGGCAACTTGGTCAGCTTTCTGTCTGCTGGCACACCTCAAACAGCGTTCAACAGTCTGGCTCTGGCATAATTATGGCAGCCTTATTTCAACTTACATTTGAGCTTTTTCCTCAGGCTCAGAGCCTAGCATCGTTCACTGGCTCCTGTGGCCAACCTGCTTCAACCGCTCAGCTTGGAGCTGGCTTCAGATTTTCATGGCCAGGTGCTGTGCCATGGGGTCTCGTCTTTTACTTCAAAGCCTTACCACAGTCTCTCAGGACAGGAGTTACTCTCCTGCCTGCTTTCAAGGTCTCCTCAGAGTGTGTTTGCCAAGGCTTCAGAACGTGTACACACCTCGTACTGGTGCTGTTGCTGCCCACTGGCTGGCTTCAGTTGCTTTGCTCCTGCTGCTGTGTCCTCAGTCAGTCCTGGCTTTCCTCAGGCCACCATTACTATCATTTCTATGGTCTCCTCAGCCTGCGTGCACCTCTCACCTCACACCCTGCTTGCTCCTTCACTAGCATACCTTAGGCTGCTCTGCTCCCTCTGACAGCCTCTGTCTTAGAGACTTTTCCCAGCCTTCTCCCTCCCCCCTCCCTCCCTCTCTCCCCCTCTCCCTCCATGTCTCTCTCTCTCTCTCTCTCTCTCTCTCTCTCTCTCTCTTTCTCTGACTCTACCTTCTGTTTCATCAGCAATTCTCAGTTGATGTGCTGAGGCTTCTGATCACTGATTCTTTTTTTTTTGGGGGGGGGGTTCGAGACAGGGTTTCTCTGTATTTAACAGCTCTGGCTGTCCTGGACTCGCTTTGTAGATCAGGCTGGCTTCGAACTCACAGAGATCCGCCTGCCTCTGCCTCCCAAGTGCTGGGATTAAAGGTGTGTGCCACCACCACCCGGCTTGATCACTGATTCTTATTACCTCAGGGCTGGCTAGTGTGGCCTAAGGGCTGGCAGGTGGGTTCCAACCTTGTCATCTCTTTCAAGGGCCTCTCTCTCTCCCTCCTGGGGCTCTGTCTTTTGGGCTTAAATAGGGGGTGGTTCTCTTGGTCATTCTCGTGGTTTTACCTCTCAAAGTAACTGGTAGCCCTTGGCCACACCCCTCAACAAAGCTCTGCTGTGCATCTATCACAGCCACGGCTTCCACTGGGCCCTGCTCTTTTGGGCTCTACTCAATGTCTTTTGAAGAGAAGCCACATCCAATAGCTCTTTCTCTCAGTTTCCCAGGCTAAATTTAAAAAGGTCCATATGCTGCCAGGCACCAGACTGATCTGCCTGCCCCTTTTAAGAGTTCAGAAGCAGCCGGGCGGTGGTGGCGCACGCCTTTAATCCCAGCACTCGGGAGGCAGAGGCAGGCGGATCTCTGTGAGTTCGAGGCCAGCCTGGTCTACAAAGCGAGTCCAGGACAGCCAGAGCTACACAGAGAAACCCTGTCTCGGAAAAAAAAAAAAAAAAAAAAAAAGAGTTCAGAAGCGCTCTCACATATTCAGTAAAGAAAAACTAACTTCCATTACAGACAAACCCACTCACATCAATCCAATTGGCCAAAATAAGACATTACTAAACTGTTGAAACACAAGCCTGGATTTGCTGGTGACAGCATTATTAGGGCCAGTTTGACAGCGGCAGACATGGCAAGCCCATTTTCAGGTATCTTTCCACGACTATTAATTTTTATTTGATAAGATTACATAACACCTCTGGGTAGGTCCATGAGGAACTTTCTGGAACATTTTAAATGAGGAAGAAAGGCCTACCCTGTGGAAACATTCCTTGAGCTGGAGTCATTTGTACTGAGTAAAAAGAGAGGGAGTTCAGATCGCTGCCTCCCAACTATGCTCCTATTGACACGCCTTCCTCGCCATTTTAAACTGTGAGCTAGAACGAACCCCTCCTCCTTAGCTGCTTGCTTTTGTCAGCTACAAGAAAAGAAACCAGTGCATAAACCAAGAGAAGTTAACTTTTATTGGGCGTCTGAAGTTCTGTGCACATGCCCACACACACGTACATACTTACAAATAAATTTTTTTTAAAAAAACAGTTACTGGATTTCTTCCCGACGTGAAGCACTGTTCTAGGCTCTGGAACACAGCCGTGAATCAAGACTTTAAGGGTCCTGTTCTTGTGGGGCTTCCATTCTAGTGAGGGTAGAAGACAATAAATATTGAAAGCACAGACTACATGGCATGCACAGAAAAATGAGAATCTGTCATTTTTTGGTGGAAGACAATTATTGCTTTTATTTGCTGTGTCCTGTGTGAAGCTGGTCCTAGAAACCTTAGTGGGGCGGCTCAGGGATTCAGAAACAACAGACACACATTCAGAAAGGCTGGGGTTGTGAGGGCTGTGCTCCCTCTGATGCAGGGCACCTAGTACAGAAACTGGGAACTCAGTGTTGATTATGTACATCTGAATTTGGGAGGGAATTATTTGTGTACAACTAAATAAGGAGGCGTGTTTTAGATACACAGCTGGAAAAGGGAACGGGTCCAGTCAACCTCAGTATGAAGTCTTTGTAGTGAGCCATTTAGGCTGTAAACAATGGGAGGAAGAAGCTGGAATGGACACTCTGTCAACATTAGGACACATAAAAGAGTGTGACACATTTATGCCACAGCACACATGTAGTGGTCAGAGGACAAATTGTTGGAGTCAGTTCTCACCTTCCACTGCGTGGGACCCAGAGATCCAACTCAGGTCACTATGCCCGGGAGCAAGTATCATACCCACTGATCCCCTCCCACTGATCCCCTCCCACTGATCCCCTCCCCCTGATCCCCTCCCGCTGATCCCCTCCCGCTGAGCCCCTCCCGCTGAGCCCCTCCCGCTGAGCCCCT
>CAJQZJ010032004.1:13962-46709 GCA_907164525.1 Lophiomys imhausi | reverse complement strand
GAGCCCCTCCCACTGAGCCCCTCCCACTGAGCCCCTCTCACTGAGCCTGTCTTTTGTTTTAAATTTTTTTATGGCTTATTTCACTTTGCATAACGTTTACACGGCCATCCCCCATTGTTGCATGTATCAGAGTTTCATTTCTTTAAACATTTTTTTTTTTTTTGCTGTTTTGTTTTGTTTTTCAAGACAGGGTTTCTCTGTGTAATAGCCCTGACCGTCCTAGAATTCACTCTGTAGACCAGGCTGGCCTCAAACTCACAGAGATATGCCTCCAGAATACTGAGATTAAAGGTGTGCACCACCACACCCAACCCTTAAAATATTTGTATTAATTCTTTGAGAATTTCATACATGAGTACAATATGTTTCAATTTGTATTCAATTCTCAAACCTCCCACTAAATCCTTCCAGATTCATTTCCACCTCATCTTTCCCCCCAACTGCATCCTTTCTTATTTTTTCCCCACAGAGTCTAATTTGTGCTGCACATATACTGTTGGGTGTGGCACACCCCTGAAATGTGGTGGGACTAGGGGGAGCACACCCTTGGAGAAAATTCCCTCCACCCAGAAACCATCAACTGTCAATATCTCCCCAATAACATTCCGCTCTGCACACACACCATGATTTTTAATCTGTTCATTTCTTCATCCACCCTGAGTTGCTTCCACTTTGTTGCTGTAGAGGATAAAGTCACCGCGAACTTAACAAAGACTCTACTTTTTGGAGCTTATAACTAGAAGCAAAATTTCTGGATCATACTGTGATTCGATTTTTAGCTGTTTGAAGAGGTATTTACAGTTGCTGCACTATTTTATTCAAGGGGTAGAATGTTTTAAATCTATCCTGGTCTTCATTTCAAGGTGATGCAGCTGGTTGTGCAGCCACCACACTGACCCACCTCATTCATGTTCCTTATCTGTGAGCTACTCATTTGTATTCAATCTGAAATGTACAGAAACAGAACCGGTCCTCTTATAGGAAGGGTGGGGCTGAGGCTTAAAGTCAAGTTACCAGAGGGCAGAATTATAGTTAAATCTGAAGACTATAAATAGCTGCCCTGGGAAGCCTGTAAGAAGGTCTGGGTTTCTCTTTCTATGGGAGGAAAGGAAAAAGGTCTTTTCTTCCTGCTTGTCAGCCCCTCTCCTGGCTCCCTCAAAGTCACGAGGAAGTTCACAGAGGAATTCATATCTATTTGTGGAATCCCTGACAAAGCAGATAAGAAAAAAATAGTCTTAAAAAGAGGCAAAGCAACCGTGTGTGTGTGTGTGTGTGTGTGTGTGTGTGTGTGTGTGTGTGTTGGGGATTAAGCCCAGGGCTTTGCATGCAAACACAGACTGGTACTGAGCCATAAGTCCCAAGTCCCAAACAAAACAAACTTGGCTTGAATTTCAGAGTAGCAGAGCTTGGAGATGGAGATGATAAAATCTGATTCTAAAAGCTAAATGAACAATTCAGTTTGAGTCAGGAAAAAAAAACACTGAAGCTAAAATGAAGGAGGGTTCTATTATACTAGCTTATAATGGTTATGGAATAGTAAGTAATAGCAATAGAAACATACTTCATGTCCATTTAAATGAAAACACAGACACACACACATCCACGCACGCACTCGCACACAGATGCCTTGCGCACATGAACACAGTGGCATGCGGTGTAGCTCAATAGTAGAAAACATGAGGCCCTGGGTTCCGCCGTGTCCTGCGCAGCTCGGCCCTGGAAACCTGACTGGGGCAATGAGGGAATGAAGAAATGACACACGGTCTTAGGACTAGGTGGGCTGTGCTCACTCGGATGGAGGACACCTAGTGCAAGACAGCCTGGGTGAGTTTATTACACATAGCCTGGGAAGAGTTTAGTTCTTCTCGGTGGGAGTCTCTGTGGAGGAGCAGTCTCAGAAGGCCAACATCTGGGAAGAGGAAGCTGCAGTAGACGATGGCTGAATGCTCTGTCAACTTTCCAGCGTGGGCCAGAGGAAGGGTCTACCGGTTCCCTGAGCCTGACCCAGAGAAGGCTTTGCCAGTTCCCACGGGTCTGCCATTGGGTCCTTGTCAATCGTACACATTCACTCAGGACTTTCTCAGTTCACTTGGGTTGGCTTTGTTTTGTTTTTTTGAGACAGGGTTTCTCTGTGTAGCCCTGGCTGTCCTGTAATTCTCTTAGTAGATCAGACTGGATGGATTCAAACTCACAGAGATCCCCTGCAGGATCAAAGTCTCGGCACTTATCAGTAACCCAATCAGTAGGTAATTTAAAATTATCTCTATGCTTTCTGGTTACAGAAACAATGCATATTTCTCATACAAGTCAAAGCGTACAAAAAAAATACAAAGCATAAAACCAAAAACCCTTCCCAGATAATGACCATTAACACCGTATATGTGTACCTGTGTATATCTCAGCAGTCTCTGGAAATCAGAACTCAATCTCAAATTTTATTCCTCAAGTACAGTGTATCTTCTTTAAAAGGTTTTTTTTTTACTAATTGAGATTTTGCATACATTGTATTTTGATCATATTCACCCCTCTCCTCCATCTGCTCCTAGATTCACCCCCTATTCCATGCTCACCCAACTTGTGTCCTCATTCGTTTTTGTTTTTGTTTTTTAAACCATGGGGTTCAATTAGTGCTGTCCATACAGTCTTAGGTATGTGGCCATCCACTGAAACGTGCCAGACCAACCAAGGGTCACACCCTTAGAGAAAGCAACTCTTCCTTTCTCAGCAGCTACCTTGGAACTTTATAGTCACCTCCTGCAATCATGCTGGCATTTTGTCTAGCTTGAGGTTGTGCAGGTCTTGTGTGTGCTGTCACAGCCAGTGGGAGTTACTGTGTGCAGCTTTCCTGCTGTGTCCCCAAACAGCAACTTCTCCAGTGTCTCCTTCACGGACTTGGGCTTTCACCTTTACATTCAAACCATGGTCCTTTGGCTCTTCATTTATTTTTATTTATTTAATAATAATAATATAATAATAATAGTTGTTGGTTTTGTTTTGTTTTTATATAAGGTTTCTCTGTGTAGCCCTGGTTGGCCTGTAATTCTCTTAGTAGATCAGGCTGGACTCAAACTCACAGAGATCTGCCTGCCTCTGCCTCCCCAGTGCTGGGATTAAAGACGTGCCCACATCTTGACCCAAGACATCAGGTGAATAGTTTCCAGCTTTGTTTTCTTCTAGCTAATGTCTTATTACCCTATTGAGTAATCCACTTTCCCCCTCATTTTCATCATAAAGAATATCCCTGAATGCATCTGCATGTACTTTTAGTTTTTTTTCTTCTGTACCATTGGTTATTTTGTCTAATAAAAGCCAGAAACATACTGTTTTCATTACTGAAGTATAAAGAATACTTATAGTAAGTGAATACAATTACCCTCTTCCTCTATCTCATTATATCTCTTTTTTTTTTAATTCTGTTTTGGAAATACTAAATATTTAAACATTAAATATCAAAAATATCCTTTTTAATTAATAATTTTCACTTATTGAAAGCTTCATACTTGTATACCATGCATATTAACCATTTCCACTTCCCCTCCAACCACCACTCCCACCTTCACGTTTTTTTTTAACTAACTCACTGATTCCATTTAGTGCATGGCTATAGGGCTCTCCAATGGAGTATGGACAACTACTAAGGGCCACCCCCCCCCAAAGATTGAATCTCCCTTCTTCAGCAGCCACCAACTGCAGTAGCTCCTCAGCTAGAGGCAGGGTCTTGAAAGTTCCCCTATTCCGTGCTGGAATTTTGGCTGACTTGATTTTGTTCAGGAAACCATATTATGGCCATGTCATGTCTAGAAACGGAGCATTTCAAAGCACTCCCTCACATCCTCTAGCTCTTATATTCTTTCTGTTTCTTCATTTGAGATGATCCCTCAGCCTCAGGGGTGGGGGTTTGACATAGATGTCCCATTTAGGGATGAGCTCTTACAGCCACTTATTCTCAGTCCTCTGACCAGTTATGAGTCTCTACACTAATTGCTGTCCATGCAAAAGAAGCTTCCATGGCCAAGGTTAAGAGCAACACAAATCTATGGGTATAAACACAGTTATTTGGAAGGCAGTTTGACGACATGAACATTCAGCAAAACATCAGTAAAATTTCTTTCTCCCTTAAGAACTATGACCTCCTGAGTCTTGGGCTTCTGAGTATGTGTTCAGGACTAAGTGTTATAAAAGCCAGAATAGCCACACAAACCATTCAGCTGCTGATCTCAGTCAGATATTGATGATTTATTGAACACACACCCTAAAACTGATCATAGCCACCATGACCAGGGTCACAGAGGTCTCAAAGCTTAACTGTGACATTGGTCGGCTTCCAAGGCAGGCTTTTTATAAGAAAAGCCACATCCAGGTACCAACCAGGTAACTAGGTCTAGGAAACAAACCACATTCAGGTAACAATCAGGTTTCTGTATGAAACAAACTGCATCCAGGTAACCATGTGTAGGAAGCAAGGGGAGAGCAGCACTACATCATTTTGACTTGTTAGACAAAGCATTTCAAACTCACCTTTAATTTGGTTGGTCCCAAGCATACCTGTAGTTGAGACTCTTCAGTGTGTCAAGGGAACAATGTGACAAAGTACAAGTAATTTCATCTTACAACTAAAATGAAGGCTGAAGACAAAAATGGCCGTAGTTATAGTAAAGAAGTAGGCCCCAACACCAAGTATGAATTCCCATCTGTCCAGGAGACTTCAAATCCAGTCAAATGCATTTGGATCACCTGAAAAACAAGACTCAATTGAGTAATTTTCTTTCTTTTGTTTTGTTTTTGAGACAGGGTTTCTTTATGTAGCTCTGGCTGTTCTGAAACTCACTCTGTACACCAGGCGGCCCTGGAACTCTAGAGATCTGCCTGCTGCTGCCCTCAGAGTGCTGGGATTAAAGGCGTGCGCCACCACCGCCACCACCGCCACCACCGCCACCGCCACCACCGCCACCACCACCGCCACCACCGCCACCACCACCACCACCACCACCACCAGGTGAGTAATTATCTTTATCAGGTTTGTCTGAGGACGTGTTAGTGAGAGATTACCTTGATTTCTTGATTGTCTTAATTAATGTAGGAGGGTCCAGCCCAGTATGGACAATTCCATTTTCTGGGTAAGTGTGTAAGCAAGCTAGCTAAGCTTGATCCAGAGATGGAGCCAGAGAGCTGCCAGCAAGCAGCCTTCTTCCATGGCTCCTGCCTGACTTCCCTCAGTGCTGGGCTCTGACCTGACAATGGAAACTCAGTAAGCCTTTCTCCCTAAGTTACCACAGTTAGAGTGTTTGTATCACAGCAACAGAATGAAACTGAAACACTACCATATTTTTTATTTGTTTGTGATTATGTGGTTTTGTGTCTGTATGTACAATGTGTGCAGGTGCCTCTGGAAGCCAGAAGAGGGTCCTGGATCCCCTGAAGCTAGAGCTACAGGCAGCTGTGAGCTGCCTTGTGGGAACTGGGAATCAAACTCAGGTCCTTCAGAAGATCAGCCAGTGCTCTTAACCATCAAGCCTTCTCTCCAGACCCTGTGATGTTTGTCTTAGGTGGTACCTCACTATGCAGCCCTGGCTGGTCTGGAACTCACTGTGTAAACAAACTGGCTTTGAACTCAACAGAGATCCTGCTGCCTCTACCTCACAGGCTCTGGGAT
The DNA here is from genome assembly GCA_907164525.1 of Lophiomys imhausi. Lineage (NCBI taxonomy): Eukaryota > Metazoa > Chordata > Mammalia > Rodentia > Muridae > Lophiomys > Lophiomys imhausi. Next base: position 41,056 of record CAJQZJ010032004.1, on the reverse strand, counting down.
TAAAGGTGTGCACTATCACACCTTGCACTGTTTTGTATCCTTTTCTCAATTGCGTCCAGTTTAACAGAGTTTGTTCTCAACACTTTAATTTCCAATAACATAAATAGCTTAAATAATGACAAAACCAACACTGTTGTATACTTTCTAAATTGGAAAGTTGGCTAGTTTACAGGGGCCAGTGTGTAAACCCTCCACATAGTCACTGGCTGGTGTTGAGAACTCAAAAGTTGACAGGTGTGGCCAACCGTACATTTAATCCCAGGACTCAGGAGTCAGAGGCTGGCAGATCTCTGTGAGTCTGAGGCCAGCCTGGTCTATGTAGTGAGATCAAGGACAATCAGAGATACACAGAGAAACCCTGTTTCAAAAAAAAACAAGCAAAAACCATCTAAAATCAGCATGGAATATAGCTATGGGATTTGAAAATTGAATATTCTAAAGTTAAGAAGTCTGAAGAAGGGGGCTTCACCTTTGGGGATACCCAAGTTCTGGCAACAGCTCGTGCAGTGGCAGTCAGGGGAGCAGGCTACACTAAAACCTTATGTTCACAGACTTCATCTTTCTTAGTTGTCCAGACTTTCCATACCCAAGGGGTCCCAGGAATGCAGAAGTTATTCCAGATATGTTGGCAGGCAATAAAGGAATCTCCCTCATTTCAGAGATAGCTCTCCACCACCCCACATGCTGGGTAGATCTCATGTAAAGTTATTTTATTGCATTCATTTCTTTATCTGGAGAGGAGGAGGTGTGGCATGTGTGGAAGTCAGGGGACGCTGTGCAGGAGTTGGTCCCCTCTCACTGCTGGTCGAAGTTGGTGGCCATTGCTTTTCTACCCACTGAGTCATCTTGCCAGCCCTAGATCTCTCATTTTTAATTGAGAACAGGCGGTCCATAGTTTTTAAAAACTGGTGACCCACATGTGAAACCTCATCTTCATCTGGGCCTGATTTGGTGGCTGAAATCCTAGACTCTGAGGTGCTGCATGGCTGGATCAGACTTGTATTCCCATGTGGGAGGGATGTGAATTGTGGGCAGATGGTGAGCTGGAGAAAGCTGGATTTCCTAAAGATGGCCACAATAGCATTCCTTATGTCCCACACATGTCCCACAATGTGACTTTGGCACTTCCCCTTGAGTATCTGTGTTCCCTACTTTTCAGTCTAGGTGGGCTTGTGGTAACAACAGAAATGATGCTATGTGATTTCACAGGCTAGACCATAACATAAGACTACCATGCTGAGAGGGAGCCCAAAGAAGGCAGTTTGTACAGAGAACTGAGAGAGAAGGGGTGGGGTAAAATAGCACACACTACAGGTTTTTTCTTCTTAAAATATTAAGGTATAATAATTTATAAGCCACGAATGCACCCACGTTAGTTGAGTCTCAGTTCTAGTATTTTTAATTAGAATATTTTGTTTTATTCTTTTAATATTTATCTTAGTTTTTAAATTTTGAGACTAGGTCTCACTCTGCAGCCCTGGATGGACTAGAATTCATTATATAGCCCAGGCTAGTCTCAAACTTGCAATTCTCCTGCCTCAGCTGCCTAAGTATTGAGGATTATAGGCATAAGTTACCATGCCCCGATATCTCCAGAATTTTAAAAATCTGTTTTTACATTCCTTGTGTACATATTTGTGGTTGCATGCAGTGGAAGTCAGAGAACAACTTGCTGGAGTTGGCTCTCTTGTTCTACCAAGTGCAGGTCTTGAGGATCAAACTCAGATCCTCAGGCTTGACAGCAAGTGCTTTAGCCCTCTGAACCATCATGCTGACCCCTGAGCTCCAGAAATTAAACAGTCTCTCTTATTCGTTGTATTAAGCTTTTACACATGCAATGGCGGCATGTTTCTCTGATTCTCTGATTCCATGCCCCTACAGGCATTGCAGATATGGCTGCTGTGTCACATGTGCATCAGTAGGTGGCAGAGAGGAGAGAGGCTGTGACTACATTTAGTGTTCTGACCTATGTACATCTAAATGAATAATAGCCTAACCTTCCCTAAAAAAAAGCAAGCTTGGTCAGGCATGGTGGTGCACGCCTTTAATCCCAGCACTCAGGAACTCTGTGAGTTTGAGGCCAGCCTAGTCTACAAAGCAAGTCCAGGACAGCCAAAGGATACACAGAGAAACCCTGTCTTGAAAAACCAAAAAACAAAAAACAAAAAACAAGCTTGAGACCACTGGCAGTTCAGTGGAGGAGGCCCGGACAGCGAGCTACCCTGTGACAACCACCAGTCTAGCACCAGGCAAGCACCATGTGGGCTCCCAGGACAGGAAGCAAGTCAGAAACTAGAAGAACCCTGCCTAGCCCTGGAATGTGGGGGTTGTGGGTAAGTCAGCCCTGAGGGAGTGAGTGTGGGAGAGCTGAGCCAGCCCTGTCTTTTGTCTGCTTTGTACTTTTGTTGGTGAGGGAGGGATCCTCTCCCCTTCTTTTTGCCCTCACCACCAGTGGTGGACAAGAGATCTGGCCCCATGGGGTCATGAGAGCAGGAGAGCTGTCCCTGTCCCGTAAAAAGAGGCTTTTATTATTTTTGTACTATATTATACACTCTAATTTATTTTATTATACTTAATTTCTAATGTTTCCCTTCCAGCCCCCCAACCCTGGGTGGGAGAGAAAAAAGAGGGAAAAAAGGACAGAGTTCTCTTTGAGCTACTTCCTGGTGATTAGGGTTGTTGAGTTCTTTGGGGGGTAATACCAGTCTCAGTAGAAGTCCAGCAAACCAGGAGACAGCAGCAGGGAGAATAAGCAGCAGTTTGGGGGAGCACCAGCAGCCAGGAGAGCAGCAATCGCTTTCTTCTTTGTAGCCCTTTCTTCTCCTTGTACCCCTTTTCTCCTACTTCTTTGTAGAGCCCCCTTCTCCTGGGGCTCTGGCTTTTTATTCCCCTCTCCCAATTCCTCAGAGTTCACAAGCTGCAGCTGGCTAAGCCACGCCCATGCTAGCTCATGAGACAGTTAATACTTTATACCTGTGTCTTAAGCAGCCTCACATCTGGGATTAAACAAAAACATTCTCATAATTAGTTTTAATAAAGTCATACCATACTGTCCCTCAAATGCACATCTCCTGGACAGTACAGTACAGCTGGCCCTGGATGTGGGGGTTGTGGGTGAGCTGTCCCTGAGGGAATGAGTGTGGGAGAGCCAGCCCTGTCTTTTGTCTGCTTTGTGCTGGTGTGGGCGAGGGGGTGATCCCCTCCACTCTCTTTTGCCCTCACCACAGGTAGCAGGCGGGGAGAGTTTGCCCATGAAAGCAGAAGAGCAGGCTCAACCCCTTATCTGCCACAGCACTACAGAGAACAGACCCTGCACCTTACCTGGGTAGCACAGTAGAACCTGGAGGTTGAGGTTGCAGGCCCAGAACCAGGGCTTTGAGTTGACCCACCTCAACATCTACCCCATGGGTGAACTGCTGGAGTGCATGAAGAGGTCAGTTCCACAGACTGAAAACTACAGGATCTTCATGACACAGGGCAACAACAGAATGTCTGCGAGGAGTCCCAGTAAGGTTCCAGTATTGACATGTAGCAGAAGCCAGAGGCCTCATACCAGACCAAAGAGTCATTGTAATGAACATTTGCAAGCAAAAACGTGGACAAAAGAGAATATTGTGGGACACACTGAGGCACAACTACCGTTTCCACAGTGAGATTTTTTTTTTTCGGATGGGAGAGGTCACAAGTGTGGAGGGTGGGCCTGAGGGGGGGAGGTAGGAGATGAGAGGAAACAGGGTACATAATGTGAAATTCACAAAATTAAAAAAAAAAAGACTCACGGATTCACTGGCTCCTTTCCCACCATTGTCTCTCATTTTACTGTGTACTGTGTCCTTCCTTCCGGTCCGTGTTTATGTAGCGGGAGTATAAATGTACACAGCACACCCAGATGCTCCTGCTGTGGAGACTCTATTCCTGTGACCGATCTCTTTTTTCTTCCTCCCACTGGCAGCAGGTGAATGGATGGACATTAACTTGAGAGTTATTGGAAAGGGCGTCTCCTCCTGAGGAGATGTTGTCTTTGAAGTAAATATGCCCTCATTTTAAAGTTCATCTTCTCTGCAGAATTTCCCTTTATCTTCCCCTTGCATGTCCCACAATAACATCTGAACACAGTAAGGAAGGGTGGTAACGCCTACACTAACCTCATCTGGTCCCAGACCTGAGGTGACAGGTCCGGCCCCTCCCCCTTCTCTGTCTTGTGCTAATCCCCGTTGGAAGCTCCCAGAGGGGCTTCTCCTGCTTTGAAGCCTCCTTTTGCTTATGCCCACAAGCATACTGACGTACACATCTGGACACTTCCACCACACAGAAATCCCCAGTTCCAAAACAAGCAGGGAAAATAACATGTGCCTGATGTCTCTCCTCTGTCTGTTTCTTGCTGTCTGTGTTAGCTTTCTGTCATGGTAACATGCGTTGTTTTTCCAGAGTTAGGAGCACATACTACTCTTGTGGGGTACCTGAGATTGGGTCCCAACACCCATGTCTGGTAGTTGACAACCGCCTTTAACTCTAGCTTCAGGAGATATGACACCCTCTTCTGGACACCACAGGCACCTGAACTCACATGCACTTAAAAAAGTAAACCTTTTAAAAAGAGTTAAGCCCTTGGAGATTCTTCTAGAAGCCCCATCCATTCTCTCAGGTATGCCTTTCTTTCTCTCTTCATTTTTACTCTACATAGTGAGTTCCAGGATAGCCAGAGCTACATTATAGAGAGAACTAGTCTCAAAAAAAACAAACAAAATTATTTATTTGTTTGTTTATTGTTTTGGGTGTGTGTGTTTTGTTGTTGTTGGTTTTTTGTTTTTTTGTTTGTTTTTGTTTTTGAGACAGGGTTTCTCTGTATAACGATGGCTGTCCTAGAACTCACTCTGTAGACCAGGCTGGCCTTGAACTCTCAGAAGTCTCCTGCCTCTGCCTCCCCAAGTGCTGGGATTAAAGGCGTGCACCACCACTGCCCAGCAAAATTTTTTTTTTTTTTTTTTTTTTTTGGTTTTTCAAGACAGGGTTTCTCTGAATATCTCTGGCTGTCCTGGACTCGCTTTGTAGACCAGGCTGGCCTCGAACTCACAAAGATCCGCCTGCCTCTGCCTCCCAAGTGCTGGGATTAAAGGCGTGCGCCACCACTGCCCGGCCCAAAAATTTTTTACATGTACCTTTTTACGTGTTTTGCCTGCATGTTTGTCTATGCACTACAAGCCTGGTACCCGCAGAGGCCAGAAGAGGGCATCAGATCCTTCAGAACTGGAGTTAGATAGTTTTGAGGTGACTTGCTTGTGTCAGAATTGAACCTGAGTCCTCTGGAAGAGCAACCATCGCTCCTAACTGACCATTCATCTTTCCAACGTCCCTTTCTCTCTTAGCGTCAGGCTTAAGCCTATTATTGTGAGTGACTGTCCTCAGAGCTGAGCAACTGCTGCCCTGAGTTCTTCAGCTGTGCCCCCTGCACAAGGGTTACCCCCGCTGGGCTTCTGGCTCCTTCTACCCCTCATGAAGGTCACAAGACCCTCAACTGAGCAGCCAGATGCTCCTTATCACCTGTTGTGTTTACTAATTGCACATGGCCTCAGGAAGGGGCCAGACTCTGAGGACATGGCGGGGTTATAGAAGAGGGACCCCACCTGTGTGGTTGGAAAAGTCCTCGTCCACGATAGGGAAAGGCTTTTCAGGTGCAGACTGTTGGAGGAAAAGTGGTTGCCCCTGTAAGTAACCCCTCACCTCTGCTCTGTAAGGAAGCACAAAAACCTCGTTTGGTTCCACAGAGCAAACATTGGTGGAATTGTGCCTCAGTTTGCCAGTGGGACCTTGGGAGGAGGGGTAGATCTTGTCTATGTCTCCTTGGAAGGAATTTTAGCAATATGTGCATTATATGTCCTTATTAAGCCCCAGTCCTGCTTCATTAAGAATAATAACTCTACTTCTGCTGCATTAAAAACAAAAGTCATGCTCTTTGGTGAGTATGGTGGCTCATGACCGTCATTCCAGAATTTGGCAAGTTCAGGCAGAAGGATTGTGGTGAGTTTCAGGCCAGCCTGGGATATGTGTGAGATCCTATTTAAAATAACTGGGAGGTGTTCAGGGAACACTGAAGAGATGGCTCAACACCTGCTACTTTTGCAGCACAGGACAGAAAGTGGTTCACAGTCACCTGTAACCCAGCCTCAAGGATCTGACCTCCTCTCACTCCCATTTGTGACTGCACTCACAGTTTCACCCCCCCCCCCCCCCCCCTTCCAACCCCCCCCCCCCTTCCCCCCCCCCCCCCCATTAAACAACAAACTCTTCCTCCCTGGCCCTGCCCCCACGTCTCACCCCTATTCTGTTAAGGTCCCCATGCTTGCCTTCACCTTGAGGAGTGATGCAAAAGGTGTTATATTACTATTATTGCTGTTGTTATTACTGTGGTATTATATTAATGTATGTGTGCTCACACATATGAAGGTCAGAGGACAACTTCGTGGAATGAGTTCTCTCCTGCCTTTAAGAGCACTCGTGGGATCAAACTCGGATGGGCAGGCTTGTGTGGCAAGTGCCTTCGCCCACTGAGCCGTCTTTACAGCCCAAGGATGTTTTTGTACATTGTGGGAGAAACACTGTACTTTTGACCTTGTGCCTGATTTTTTTTTTCTTTTCTCTCTCTCTCTCTCTCTTTTAGATTGAGACCACAGACTTCTTTGGAAATAGACTGACTAAAGATGGAAATAATTATAAATCCAAATAGAGTCTTCAGGGTTTTTTTTTTTCCTAAGAAAGTTTTTTGGCTGCCTCTCCCGAGTCCCGCTGATTTTAGCGCAGCTCTTCCCATGATTCCCTGCTCCTATTTAGTTTTCCATTTTTGCCATTATGTTCTAAATTTCCAAGAACTTTTTATTCTCTGGTTGCTTCTCCCCCCCCCCAAATAGCTTTTGTTAGTTTTTTTTTTTTTTTTTGGTTTTTCGAGACAGGCTTTCTCTGTGTAGCCCTGGCTGTCCTGGACTCAATTTGTAGACCAGGCTGGCCTCGAACTCACAAAGATCCGCCTGCCTCTGCCTCCCAAGTGCTGGGATTAAAGGCGTGCGCCACCACTGCCCGGCTGCTTTTGTTAGTTTTTTAATATATATAATCCACATAAAAATTTCCATGTTAACCATTTGTAAATGTACAGTTTGGTGGCAGTGAAGCAAGTGGCTTTTTTTTGTGTCACCACCATCTCTGTAGATGTCATCTCCAAGAAAAGTTGGGCCTATTCAACGATGGCTACTTCTTCCCTAGTGTCCCATCCCACTGCCCTCTTTTCTAGGGATTTGCCTGTTCTGCGTACCTCATGTAAAAGGACCACTGTCCTCTGGGGCTCTTTCTTAGGCATACCTCTGTGTTGTTACAGACCCTGATTCCCACTCCTTTTTCCACTGATGCTGCGCTGTGTGGATACACATTTAGTACTACTGTTTGTTACAATCCAAGTTTCCTCCCTTAATATTATGGGGTGGGGGGATCGCTTTGTATATCTTGCTGGGACTGTTCACCCCTGACTGCTCTCCGTCACCCACTCTTCCAGGACACTGAGGATTCTGAAGAGCTTGGCAGCGGAGGTGTAGGCTGAGGTGCTTTCCCTGGACACCTGCCCAGGTTTTTAGCTCCCTGCATGGGGCTCCAGGACTGGGTCAGCCTCTGAGGGGATCCCCAGAGTAAGGCTCCTGTGCCTCGGGCTCGAGCCTTCTGTAGACACAGTGTGTACCTAAGGCTCCTTTGCCCACTCCTCTGTGGAGACCATGCTGAGGCAGCACCACTGTCCCGGGCTCTGCTGCTCTGATGGGAGCAGGCAAGCGGTGAGTGGCAGCGACTGGGTTGGCGTGGCTGGGATGGGCTGAGGGCTGCACCTGCCTCTCCAGGCTTCTCAGCAAGCTTCCTTCCCTACCTGAACAGAAGAGGGACACAGCGGATGATAGATCTGCACCTAGGCTCACACACAGCCTGGGGCTCTGGGGCCGCTGCTCCCCCAGCCCTACCCACCTGCCTCCCAGGGGCCTCCCTTGACAGCAGCCTAGGACAGCTAAGCTCTCAACGGAAAAATAGCCTTTCCTCCTTTCGTCTCCTGATACATTTTTTTCTCCAGTTTTGGGTTTGCTGGAAGTGATCATCTTTGTTACTGTTTAATTGTTGTCTCTATCTCTCTTTGCTCATTTCGGTGTGATTTGGGGAGAAAAGAGGCAAGTGAGAGTTGCGAAACCTGAAGTCAGTGCAGTTACTGCTTTGTAATATTCGACTGCCTTACACTTTTCAGTGTCGTCTCTCTTCGGTCCTCTCTCTCTCTCTCTCTCTCTCTCTCTCTCTCTCTCTCTCTCTTATAGTTATGACAATTGATACCTAATGTTCTAGCCCATTCTCAATTAACAGCCCAATTTGGGTACATGTTTTCTTTGGGATTGTACTTTCAAACTACAAAGTATTGTGGGAATCTGATGTGATCAGGACTATAAATAGCAGCTATTACATGCTTTTGAGTTAAGAAGGATGTTCTAAGCCGGGCAGTGGTGGCGCACGCCTTTAATCCCAGCACTTGGGAGGCAGAGGCAGGCGGATCTTTGTGAGTTCGAGGCCAGCCTGGTCTACAAAGCGAGTCCAGGACAGCCAGAGATATTCAGAGAAACCCTGTCTCGAAAAACCAAAAAAAAAAAAAAAAAGAAGGATGTTCTAAATTGACCTAGATGTATTGTATGCAAGGCCTGGGATCTAGACGCTGAAAAAGCAATGTTATCCACCAGGGGGAGCTGTAGACCAACGTTTGAAGTTTTTGTTTTTGTATTTTGTTTTCTTTTTCTTTTTTTGAGGGGGTGGTTGTGAGGTGGTTTTGTTTTCAGAGAATTGTTGCTTTGTCTTTCCTGAACCAGTTCAGAGCACGATTCTCTGGACAGCGGTTTAGTGAGGCCACAAGAGAATCCTGGGTAAGGCAGGAGCCTGAGGTCTGGCCCCAGGGAGAAAGCCCCAGGGTTAAGTTTGGCTTTTCCCCTGTGACTGGCCCTGTTGACAATGAGACCTACCTTTCTTTTTAAAATTTATTTTTTGACAATTTCATGCATGTGTATAGTACATTCTGGTCACACGCACCTACTCTCTCGCTCCCTCCTACCCCCCAATAACCTCCCTTTCCTCCTCACAAGTCCCCCTCTTATTGTCGTCTCTTTTAGTTTAATTTTGTTCTGTGACCCAGTGAGTTTAAGCATTCACACCTCACTAGTGGCTCCATCACCCGACAATTTCTCCCCTTTCTCCCAGCAGCCATTAGCTGCCAATAGTCCTTTGGGAAGCCCCTTCCTCATCCATGACTGAAGCTCACGGATGCAGTCTTGTGCAGCCCATGTGCAACTGCTGAAGGTTCGTGAGTGTAATGGCGTCTCATGCCCAGAACACAGCACTTCACAGCTTTCCTCCCCGTCCTCTGGCTCTTGCGTTCTTTCTACCTTCCTCCTCTGTGCTGTTTCCTGAGCTTTGTCAGGGACGGTAGGGATATCTTGTTGACAACTGAGCAATAGTCACTTACTCTAAGTGCTTTGATCGGTCATGCATCACCATCCACTGAAAAAAGAACCGTCTTTGGCAAGGCTAAGGGCAGGACCAGTCTATGAGTATAAACACAAATATTAAGGATGTAGTTTGACAATATTTCCATTTAGCAAGACAGAAGTAGTATATTTACCCTGGGGACCTAGGACCTCTCTAGCTATGGACCTTAAACCAGGTCCACAGTACCAAGTGTAATTACCCTCTTGAGGAGCAAGCCTCAAGATCCTATCAGGACACCGCTGGTTACCCCTATAACAATCATGCCACTATTGCATCAGTGGCACATATTGCCTGGCAGGTTGGCATGGCAGCATATAAAGGAGGCTGTCCTTTCATAGCGGCAGAAGTGACAGCAGAAGTTCTGGCCTCCCAGCCTTCCAGACTTAAAATAGCCTTACTTGCCTAAAGCCTTCAATGAAAGTCTAAAATTGTAAAATTCAGTTTTGATGCAGAATGTATCCCTAGAAATCTCTGTAATCTTGCCTCAGCTTCCCACCCAGGCCCAGGAATTGCATGCAGGAGCCACTCAATAGAGGTTGATCTATCTTTGATCAAGTATCCACCCTGGAACCTATGCTGTCACCAGGTCTGAGTTCCCTAGGGCTAACAGTGGAGACAATGTGACTCAGATGACAAGAACTGAGAGGTCCACAATAAAACCCAGCTCTGCTACTGGGGCTGAGTGGGAGGACTGCAATCCTCAGAAAGCAGGCTGAAGGGAAAGAATAAACAGGACACATGGAGGGGTTCATGAGACCAACAGAGGTCTAAGGCTCAGCTTCACACCAGAGGAGTCCCCTTCCTCATGTGGTGATGAATGGGCAGTCTGCAATGCTGACTGCAGAGCTGGGGCTCTAGGAGGTGACAAGGTCGGAGTTTGGCCTGGTGCTGAGGGAGTTGGTGGTGTGCCTGCTGCAGGTGGAGGAGAAGGCTAGACAATGCAAAAAGGCCAAAATGGTGGTGTGGTGAGTGTGGGGGTGCTCAGGTCACTAGAATGAAAAGCTCAAACACTGATGAAGTAGAGGGTGTCCTCGTTGCTCAAGGAATGGTGGCAGGCTTCAGGGATGGTGAGCCCCTTGAGGATCAAGGAGGAGCTCACCTCAGACTCCAACTCTGGGCTTTACAGAGTCCAGCATTTTGTGAAAAGTTGAGAATGCAGAAGATAGCCTAAGTGGGGCGGCGCACGCCTTTAATCCCAGAACTTGGGAGTCAGAGGCAGGAGGATCTCTGTGAATGCAAGGCTATCCTGGTTTATATGAGTTTAGCTACACAGTGAGACCTTGTGAGGGGTGGAGGGGAGAGAAAGAGAGGAAGAAACTTCAAATTAAACAAGCAGATTAAACAGATAAAATTGTCTCTCAGCTCCCACTCAAATTACAATAAAAGGATTTTTAAAGGCATAAACCAAGAAGAGCCAGAGAGAAGGCTCAGTGTTTACGAGCACCGGCTGCTGCTCTTCCAAGATTCTGGGTTTGACTCATAGTGCCCACATGGCAGCTCACAACTGTCTGTAGCTCCAGTCCCAGGGAACCCAATACCCTCTTCTGGTCTCTGCAGGGACCAGCAGCATATGTGGTGTGCATACATCCATGCAGACAAAACAGCCTTACACATAAACTAACTAACTAAATAAATAAAATAATAAACAAAATTTTAGAAGCCATAAACCTACTGGGTCAAGAAGTACAGGTTTGTCTACTTGTTGCTAGGAAATGTAAGAGCCTGATATTTGGTGACTTAAAGCAATAACCATTTGTCGTTTAACAAGTCTGCATGTGCACTGGGCCAGCCTGGGCAGCTCTATGCATGTTACGCCGGTTGGGCATCTGGCTCAAAGAAGTGGCTGATGACCAACAATTGTGTTTTCTGATTGCCCAGCATTGAGGACCTCTGGACTTCTGTATAATGTCTCCATGGCTTCTCAGATTGGTAAAACAGAAATGAGCTAATTCTAGTTCCTTCCCCGGGCCTGTCCTTTTCCTCATACTGTGTAACTCGTTCTCAGCACAAGGCCTGCTTCTGTAAGATACTTAATATTAGAAAGATGGCCGGTGCTAGTGACGGGTTGAAGTACAGAAGGAGACAGGATCCAGAAAATTGTTCCCAAGCAAGAGTTCTCTGCCTGAGGTACAAAGAAGCAACCATCTAGCCCTGGATTCTGCAGGACGGAGGACCTTCAACGTAGGTTGACTGATAAGGAGATAAAGGCCCCCGCATAAACCAACCTCCCTGTTGGTTGAATAGCCAGTGGCAAAGGAATTGAAGTGGTGCAGACAAACAGGGACTTGACTACCAGTAATCAAGAGTCTAGGTGGAATGACCCGTATCCCGTTTGCTGGACCAAGTGGATCAGAGCCCATCGTGCAGCTGATGGCGGATCTCATTGCCACTCTGGGCCCATGAGACCCTGTTTTGTTTCTCAGGTTGTGATACCACTTGCTTCCCAAGGTCACCATTCTGAGGCTGTGCCCTGAAAAATAGTTTAGACAGTTTTAGCAAGAGGGAAGTGGCTGTTTTATGGCTTGGTTTCAAAGATCACTGTCAAAAGACAAATCGCATGTCACTAGAATCCTACTCAGTCACTAACAGTGTGTCCGCGCATCCGGACCAATCACAGCCCATGACCAGATGTCTTGCAGTGTGGTGCCACTCAAATTTGAGAACTTCTATTTGGTTTTTTGTTTGTTTGTTTGTTTTTGTCAGATTCCATAAGCAATAGGGGCTGGAAATGCTGCTCAGTTGGTAGCATGCATGTGGTCTTGGGTTTGACTCTCAGCACCTCATAAATCAGGCATGGTGTGCTCACCTACAATCTCAACACTTGGAAGGTAGAACCAGGAGAATAGTGAACTGGAGGCTAGGCTGGGACACACAAAACCCAGCCCTACCCCTCCCCCAAAATTAAGAATTATCTCAGTACCATTTAGCTTCATCTTTTCAGATATGGAGAAATGTCTCAGTGGTTAAGAGCACTTGCTGCTCTTCCAGAGGACCAGGGTTCGATTCCCAGCACCCAGATGGGAGGTTGCAACTGTCTGTAACCCCATTTCCAGAGGATCTGACACCTTCATCTGGCCTCCATAGGCACCAGACATACATGTGGTGGACAGATATATATCAGGCAAACCACCTAAATATTAACTTTCATTTTTAAAATTATTTTTTAAAGACAGGTTCTGGCCATTCTGGAACTCACTGTATAGATCAGGCTGGCCTTGAACTCATGGAGTTTCCACCTGCCTCTGCCTCCTAAGTGTTAGGATTAAAGGTATGTACCACCATGCCTGACCCCCCCCAATTTAATAATAATAATGATGATATTATTGTCCCTTACTCTGAACCCTCTTGAGTCCTCAGGGGAATAGCTGATGACCCTCATGTGTCCTTTCTTTCTGTGATACCATCTCTTCTTTTTTTTTTTTTTTTTTGGTTTTTCGAGACAGGGTTTCTCTGTATCCTTGGCTGTCCTGGACTCACTTTGTAGACCAGGCTGGCCTCGAACTCACAAAGATCCGCCTGCCTCTGCCTCCCAAGTGCTGGGATTAAAGGCGTGCGCCACCACCGCCCGGCTTGATACCATCTCTTCTATACATATATGTATGTTCAAGCTTTTCCATCCGTGTCTCAAAAATGTAAAGTTTCTGTTCCAAAACCCCAGTGGCCATTTCGGAAGGTGCTTTTACCATAGCTGGAGCCTGTCCCCAACACAGAGTTACCAGAGACTCTGTCTACCCCAGCACACTTCCAACACAGAATTAAAGGGCCAGTCCCTTTTATCCACCAAGTATTCCATACTGTTTCTGCTTAAACAGCCTATATGGGCTTTGGCAGTTTTATTGATGCTGCTTGGTATGATTTACCAGTATTGGGAAATATGCATGCAAGTCTGGGGACGTCTCCCCGGTCAGGGCATCTGACCCTAGAACTCTCTGCCAGGGAGACAGAGCTATTTCATGTCAAGTCTGTCCAAACATTGCACACTTCAGCCAAAGGTTCACCTTAATCCCTGTCATGTTCCTACACCTCTGAGCTGAATTGAGCCCATAGGACTCAGCTGCAAATTTTAAAAACACCACACACATGTTCCTATGCTAAGGAAATGTCATTTCTCCATTCCTTAACTACTTCAGCCATTCGTGTGCATATGGCCTTGGACTCCAGTCAGAGGGACTTTGAGGTTCTTTTAAAAATCCTGATCTTTATGAGAATGTGGAATCATGTTTCAGATAATTCAAAGTGAAGTTTTGCCAGTATGTTTACCCTCTGGCTTTCAACAGTTCTTAAAATTATTCGTGTACCTGGTGGGGGAGAATTCCTTAAAAAACAAACACATGAAGTATGTTTTGTGTGGGGCACCCTGAAGTTGGTGGACCAACAAGGATTCCCATTGGTCTTCAAAGTGTTCTTCCCTAAGAACACTATGTGACTGGAGATGGCTCAGTAAGTAAAGGTCCCTGCTGTCACTTGCTGTCAAGCCTGATGGCCTGAGTTAGATTCCTGGAACCTAAATGGTGGAATGCATGGAAAGTGCCAACTCCCATAAGTTGTCCTCTAACCTACCCCACACACATACACATACATGCACACATATGCGCATGTGCACCACACACACACACACACACACACACACACACACACCATGGTACACACTGCACATGCACAAATAACTGAAATTTAATAATAAAACTTTATGATCTTACCAATACGTGTCATTTGCGGGGAGGCTGTTGTTGTTGTTATTGTTGAAACAGTCTTTATATATAGCCAAGGCTGGTCTGGAACTCACTATGTAGCCTGGGCTAGGCTCAAATTTATGATCCTCCTGCATCAGCCTATAGAGTTCTGGGATTAAAGACAAGTGTCCTGTGTCTGGGCTATTTCCCAATAACAGAATAATGAGTGTTGGGGAAGGCCTGATAGGCTGATTTCAATGCTGAGATCTGGTTACCGCCCTTCTGAGGCATTCTCTTGATTGGTTAATAAAAGTCACTGATGGCCAATTAGCTGAGCAGAAAGTATAGGAAGGTGGTACTTCCTAAGATTAGAACAGGAACCCTGCATTTTTACATAGAGGATTAGTTCATTCCACCAGGAGACACAGAAGCAGATAGACATGTTTGAGAATGCTGGAAGATAATCACAGACACATGGTTGTTTGGGATCAGCTGATCCAAATTAACTTAGAGTAGCTAATTGACAGTCTGCCCAGTAAGGGTTAAGTGTTGAAACATTAAAAGGTCTTGGTGTATTTAATTATTGGGGAAAGGACCGCAGTAGCTTATAGGTCAGTCCGTCAGTCCAAGCAATCCAGGGCCATTGGACTCCCATCAAACTCCGGCGAATCTCCTGCCAAGACGCCAGTCATTCTACCGGCCTAATATAACAACTTATATTACTTAATATTATTACAGAGTTTAGGTTACAGGTGATATAGGCCACCCTCGGTCCAGGGCTCTTTCCCCAGGATAAATCAGGTGACCAGTTAAGGCGGGCCAGGCACATCGGCTGATATCCTGCCAGGCCGCCCGCTGCTCTGCCAAGCTACCGGCTGCTCCGTCAGCCTAATCTTACAGTTTATACTTATTAATAAATACAATTGATAATTAAATTGCAGTTTCAAATGAGTCTTTGATATTCTTTCCCCATTCTTTTACAAATCAGCCACTTCAATCATTAATGCCCTACAGACTTGCCGACAGGCCATTTGATGGGGACGTTTTCTCAGTTGAGGCTCTTCTTCCCAGATGACTCTAGTTTGTGTCAAGTTGATAAAATTAACCAGAACAGGAGACTGGGCATTGGCTTACCAGATGTTTGATCTTTCATCTTCCTAAACCACATGTTTGGGTGAATTAGTGTGACTTGCCTAACTAAAGAACTAATTTAAAAAATCTGTATGGCTTGAATTCAAAAGTCTGCTTCATGCTCACATTTTGGAGCCTTGTTTACTTGGTGGTGATGTTTTGAAGTCTGTAGTCCAATTTCAGGAGGTAGGACCCAGATGGCAGATGTAGGTCACGGAAGGTGGGGTTTTTTTGTTTTTGTTTTTAAAGGGAAGGGTATTGAGATAAGATCTCTCTACATAGTCCTGGCTGTCCTGGAACTCACTCTGTCAACCAGGTTGATCTCAAACTCACAGAGATCCACCCACCTGCCTCTGCTTCCCTAGTACTAAAGTCCTGCACTACCATTCCTGGCAAGGGTGGACTTTTGAAACAAACAACTCCTCAAAAAATGGTTTAAATTATGTAAAACATGGAATTCTCCATTGTGTACCCAGCCTGTTTCTCTGGCCTTCTGCCTTACACCTGAGTAGATGAACTGTGCCCCTTGGCTCCATGAACCTCAGTCTGACTAGGAAGTGGGAGAACTGGTCCTGTATTCTATCACAGTGGTTTAATTAGGGCCACTCTCCGGCCGTACAGGTACTGAATGGCCAAGATGATGGAGCTGAGTTCTGCATTGATATCCAGTCCAGAGCCAGTTCCCTGTAGGGTGACCAGCTATCTAGAGAAGCTGTGGCTCTGTTGGCTGTTCATCCACCCAGAAAAGAGGCCAGCTTTCCTCACACGATGAAGTCCGACTCTGGCACCCGGGGCTACCTTCACCCTGCACTGTGAGTCCTCAGGTAAGTGAGGTTGGGTATTCTCCCCTAGTGTCTTACTCTCTGGAACAGTGAGAAATAAAATAATTTTAATAGTTTTAATAACCAGAAGTATGCTGGAGAGATGGCTCAATGGTTAAGAGCACTGGCTGTTCTTCCAGAGGACCAGGGTTCAATTCCTAGTATCTATATGGTAGCTCACAACCATCTGTAACTGCAATTCCAGGGAATCTGACACCATGTTCTGGTCTCCCCAGGCACCAAGCATATGCATGGTGCACAGATATACATACATATAGGCAAAGAATACACACATAATTTTTTAAATGTTCAGAACAGAACTGTGGAGTGGCCTGTGGCAGTGGCAGAGCACTGTGAGACACCTTAGGTCCCATTCTTGATCTCACAAGACAAACACAAACACATTTAGTTGATTGCTGCTAAGACCACTCCCTAACAGTGCCTCCGAGTTCTATGCTGCCAGCTCTGGGGAAGGGGTTTCTGGAAGCACTCTCTGCCTTGTAATTCCTTAGTGTGCTCCCACTTCCCAAAGGACAAGTTCAACTCCACTGTGCTCTGTAGACCATCTCTCTGTCTCTGGAAATTTTAAAGATAAAAAAATAGATGTATATCTTTAAGAATCACAGGGGTATAAAACAACATCTTAGCAAAACAACTCCCTTGCCTTCTTCTCTACCCTTCCAGTAAAGGTGACATTTCCCCAAATACATGTTCCACTTCCTCCTTCCTTTCAAAGAGGCAGCATATATTCTCTCCTTCTGCACCTGCTTTGCTGAGTAAACACAGACCAGAAACTCAAATCAGTACCTGGAAGTCTTCTTCCTCCCTCTCTGAACTTTGTATTATATTTAGTCCACCATGTGACTTAGACACAAGCCGTCTCCCACTATCGGCCACTTGGGCCTGCTTTCACATGGTTGCTGTGAGGATCTAGTGAATGTTTTCTGTCATTTCTGCATAGATACGTGCATACCTTACAGTGTGTCCTTGTGCTGTTAAGGGGGAAAATGCAACTCACCATCACAGTATGTTGTCCAGCTTTGGATTTGGGGATCCTTGCCGGTCTATTAAGTAGGAAAAAAAAATGGCCTTACTTTACTTTTAGCTCTCTTTGAGTTTGTTTTTCACTTTTGTTTACGTAATTGAAAGGTCTTTAATATTTATCTCCTCCCCCCTATGAGTGTGTGTGATACGTGTGTGTGGTGTGTATGTGTATATGGGGTGTGTGTGTTGTGTATGTGCATGTGTGGTGTGTGTGTATGTGTGTGTGGCGTATATGTGTATGTGTGATGTATGTGTGTGTGGTGTATATGTGTATATGTGATGTATGTGTGTGTGTGTGTGTGTGTGTGTGTGTGTGTGTGTAGGTCAGAGGGGAACTTTCAAGCAATGGTGCTGTTTTCCACAGTCTGGGTCCTAGGGATCCAATTCACTCATCAGGCCTGTCCTTACCCACTGAGCCAACTCATTAGCCTCTATTATTATTATTATTATTAATTATTATTATTATTATTATTATTGTAAATTATTATTACTCTATGATACTTTCTATGTAGCCCAAGCTGGCCTCAAACTCACAGAGATCCACCTGCCTCTGAATTCTGGGATTAAAGATGTGGGCCACCATGTCCAGCACAAAGCTTTGTTTTTGTTTGTTTATTGGTTGGTTGGTTGATTGGTTGGTTGGATTGTTGGTTGGTTGGTTTTTGAGTTGTTGCTTCTTTGTTGTTGTTCGAGACAGGGTTTCTCTGTGTATCCCTGGCTATCCTGGACTCACTCTGTAGACCAGGCTGGCCTTGAACTCACAGAGATCCGCCTGCCTCTGCCTCCTGAGTGCTGGGGATAAAGGCGCACACCACACCCAGCTCAAAAGCTTGTTTTTAATGTAGTGGATTTAGTCATTTTATTTATAGTTTCTGGATTTTTTTTTTTTTTTTACTTTACAAGCATGCCTTTGTAAAAATCTGTGTGCCCACTAGAAGGGGAATGACTCAGAATTTAACAGAGAAAAGCATCTCCCAACTGTGCCCTTTCTCTTAGTACCACTGTCTGTGAAACCCACTGCACAAGGGTTTCTTCCCATGCAGATCGCACACAATGGTGCAGGAGGTCCATGATGGGTCCTGGTGCTTCTTCCCATGCCCTGAGTCACTGAGCTAAGTGTGATAGAGTTCTTTGTAGTTCCCTTGCCTGCATTTGGTTTGGACTCTCAGTGGTCAGCTCACACCTCTGGGAGTCTCTTCCGCTAACCACATCTGCCTTTTCTCACTGCTGATTCAGGAACTTTGAAGTCAAACTCATCCCCAGGCGGCTATCGACCGCCTGTCATGTCTGCTGCTTAAGCCACAGTTAGCCGACTTCCTACACTTGACCTGTAATTGAATTTCCCTGGAAACTCAGTGACAAGATTGATTCAGCCTAATTGAGCCAGAGATGGACTCTGGGCGCCATTTACACCGTCCTTGTTTGCCTGGGGCTCTCTGGGCCGAGGCCCCCCAGGCTTTCACAGTGTTTATTTCAGTAAAGAGCTTTTTATTGTAAATGATCCTGCAGATGTTTTGGGGGGCAGGCAGGCCTTATTGAGCAGAAGACAGGAAATGCTTGTTTTTAAGTTTTCTTTGTGTAAGTCTTGTTCAAGTGCGATTCTAAGGGAAAAAAAAACCCAGAAGAGAGCAAAAGTCCAGCCTCGTTCAAAAAGAAGTTAGAAAAATGAGTACAATCTCTGTTGGCTTCTAGGAGGTCGGCGACTTAAACTTTTCTTTTTCTTCAGGGTCCCTGATATGACTCAGCAATAGAAAGACAAGCGAGGGAGAGTGGGGGGGAGTGAGGGGGAGTGGGGGGGTGGGGGGGGACTGCTGATCCCTAGGTATTGAGTTCCAGTTAGACAGAAGTGACATGATGTGGCATACTATTAGGGCAGCCATCGACAATAACAACATACTACATATTCCAAACAGAAGGAATGAGAGCAAGTGGTGAATGTGACAAAGCAGATCCAGAGCCCCTCCCCCTCCCCAAGGGTATTTGATTGAAGGTTAAAAATTATCAGAAAAAAGATTGCTGGGAAAAAAAATTCTTAACTGTGTGTCAAATCTTTCTCACATGCACCCCTCAAACATTTTTTCCCCTTTCAAAAAATGGGATCTCTCTCATGGGGCAAGTGGGAGACTTGATTGGCAGCTGTCAGACCTTTCCCAATGCCCAGCTGAAGCAACTGTTATCAAGGACAAAACCAAGCACCAATACCAGGACCCAGAGAGAAGAAAGATGGATCGGGAACCACTGCTGTCGTCTCCACAATTCTCAAGTCCCCTGATACAGTAAGGAGCGACATTGCCATTCCTGCTGAAGGACCTGCTGCCATCTCCAGCTGTCAATCAAATCACCTCAGTTATTTACCCAGCTGTTGTCACGGCAGCTTAAAAACCTGGGGGAGGTTCAAATCTGGCCAGTGACCCTGGGAGGAGACTTCAGACCAGTTGGGGACAACCCAAAGAAACTTCCTCGTGGGTGAGAGGAGCTAACACAGCTGTCTTGGGACCACCCTGATACTGGAGGCTTTGGGGAGCCTGTACCTAGGCCATGTCAGTTTCAGAGGACCAGATCCACTGCTTCTTCAGACATCCCCACCTACAGGTGCTCCAACCTTCATCATGACATCCTTAATCCAGTCAGGAGACCCATGACAGCTGAAGGACTCGAAGACGAAGGGTGCTCCACTGGCAGTCTGGAAGTCCACCGCCCTATAAACTGCCTAATTTTATCCCAGTTAGAGTTTTTATCTAGCCATCTTTTGTCTTATATCACAGGCAGAATAGGCCAAACTAGTTGTGTGAAGAGCAGGTGATTCCTGGGGCTGCTAGTCCCAGGCACACCAGCAGACCCCAGAGGACCACAAAAGAGTCCAGCGAACAGCTGAACAACTCCGAGCAGGGGCTTTGGAAAGCTGAAGCTGAAAGACCCGGGGGAGGGAAGTTCCTCACCTGACACTCAGGATATCACGGCCGCCCCAAAACTCGCAAGAGACCATCTTGATGCAATCACAAGAGGTTTATTTTGGGGGGGAAAGGAGAAAGGGGGGGGCTCAGTGCACTGAGGGGCGCCACTCATATCCCACGCAGGGGTAGGAGTCGTGACCATGATTTGGGGGAGAGTCCAATATTTTATGGGGGAGCACCACAGATTAAGGGGGTGGGGGAAATTACAGGTAGGAAGTACCAGCCCAGCCCATCGTTTACCACAACCCAAGGGGGAGGGGAAATACAGCTGGAATGTACCAGCCCAGCGGGAAACATCCTACATCTGTTTGTCTCAGGAATGAATCTAATCTTGTTTTGTTATCTACTTTGTGGTCAGCCAGTTCCTGAAGCCCTGGGGGCCCGTGGCCCAATTGACCTTCATTCTTGGTTTCAACCTGTTTATGGTCAGCTAAGTTCCGGGAATCACCTGGCGGCTGGCCTGGCTCTACTGCCGACTTAGGGGGTCTTTTAATAATTTTCATTCCCTTCATTCCCCACTCCTTTTAGTCCGTTGTTCTAATCTTAGAACCTATACATCTGTTTTATTTTATTTATTATTATCTTGTCCCCGTAACCCTTGATATTGTTTCAGCATTAAAATCTGTACGGCGCTTATTCTTAATTGATGAAAGTACTGAGGGGCCTGCACTAGGGCAGCTGTTCCAGTGTCACATCTGATCCTAAAATTACAGCTAAAGTCAGGGAAATAGGCTCTCTCTTAAATCGCTTAGGGCGGAAATCAAACTCATCCACAAAGGCATCTGTGGGGAGATAGAGTACTCTAGGCATAAGCTGTACTAACATACAATAATCTTTGGTATCATTAAAGATATTAGTGGCAACACAGGGAGTTAGTCCTGTGTTGCAGGCCCACCAGCTATCTATGCCAGGATATAAGTATCTGGTATCAGAAGTCTTGGGAGACCTCAGGGTCTCATTGCATAAGTGTTTATAGGCAGCAGGTGGGTTTTTTAAACAAGTCTTTTTCCCTGATACTTCAGTTAGGATCAGTTTGTTCTTTTTATGTCATGAGCAGGCATCATGGTTGGTGGTGTTATTAAAAGTACCCAACGCGGCGATGCCCTCATAGTAAGGGGGTCCAGAAGTTAAACAGAGCCAACATCCTCCACACTGCCTAGCCGCACTCCTGTCCCTACCTTTCCTTGGACAGACGTAAAAATCTTGTTGAGCCAGCCCACAGCGTCCCTCTGGTCTCCCACACCCGAACTTTGCTCCTAGCCCTATAGAGTGTCTTTTTTTTTTTTTTAAGATTTTATTTATTTATTGAGTATACAATGTTCTGCCTGCATGTATACATTCACTCCAGAAGAGGGCACCAGATCTCATTTTGTAGATGGTTGTGAGCCACCATGCGGTTGCTGGGAATTGAACTCAGGACCTTTGGAAGAACAGGCGGTGTTCTTAACCTCTGAGCCATCTCTCCAGCCCCCTATAGAGTGTCTTTATCGAGGGTCCCTCTCAGGGAGGTTCTGGGGGTCTACCTCAGAAATATCCCACTGTTCCAGGCCTGCAGCTAGCTGGCAGAAGTCAGGAAAGGGAGGGGACTACCTTAGAAATTGACCGGATGACTTCCCCAGTTTGGGAAGCTACCTGACAAGTACAAGTTTTTGAGGGGCATGGGGGTTGTCATTCCCCATCTGGAGAGCACCTGCAACGCAGGTGTAGCTTAAGAGGGTCTATAGTCTTTTTTAATCTCCACTCATCCTTAGGAGGCTCAGGAGCTTTCTTTACGTGCAAGGCGTGGATCCAAGCAGAGATGTCCTCTACCTTCATTGGGGTGGGGGTAGTCGAGAGCACCAGGTATGGTCCCTTCCAGTGAGGCTCAAGGTTCCCAGCTCCATGGCGCCAGATGAGTACGGTTTCTCCAACCTGGAACTGATGAGACACGCTCTGGTCTCCAGCTTCATAAGCCTCCCAGAGCTGCTCCCAGGCTTCACGCCAAAACTACTTTAAGGGCTTTCATGTGGGTGAACAAGGGGTTAGAAAGGACAACATCAGGATGGAACATTCAGCCAGCCTCAGTAAGAGAAGGAGGCCCCTCACAGAGAATCTCATAAGGTGTCAGCTTAAACCGCCCCCGGGGTGTTCCTGACCCAGAATAAGGCAAAAGGAAGGAGGGCTGTCCAGTCTCCCACGCCGGTCTCTAAGGCTAATTTAGTCAAGGTCTCTTTTTGAGTTTTATTTATCCTTTCTACCTGTCCTGAACTTTGGGGATGGTAGGCACAATGTAATTTTTATTTAATCCCCAGTTGAGTGGCCAGTCCCTGACTTACCTGGGCAACGAAAGCGGGTCCATTATCAGACCCAATTACCTTGGGTACTCCAAACCTCGGAAAAATTTCTTTAAGAATCTTCTTGGCCACTGTATTGGTAGTCTCAGTCCTTGCAGGGAAGGCCTCTACCCACCCTGAAAATGTATTTTTAACCACAAAGCTGCTTCCATCAGTGTACCAGTTCAGACTTCCTGGCCAGGGTCAGTCCTTTAGGTCACTCCGGGGACCCGTTTCTTCTGCCAGGATATCAAGGCAGTGGTGGGCAGGAGCAGAGTCATCAGCCTCAGGCAGTAGGGTAGCAGGATTCAGGGTGGCCGGGGGAGGGGGGGTGTGAATATCACTCTCTCGGTCAATAATAGGCTTTGGTAGTGGGTCATTTTAGCATCCACCGGTCAGGGGGCTGCCGGATAATGTTCTCAAAGGCATGGTGTGCCACCACTGTAATGTGCTGTCCCAAAGTCAGTTTATCAGCAGCATCTTTGACAAGTAAGGCCACAGTCGCAATAGCTTTCAGGCATGTGGGCCATCTGCTTGTAACAGGATCCAGTTTCTTAGATAAGCAGGCTACCTGTCTATTTCAAGGTCCTAAAGTCTGAGTAAGAATGCCTCTGGCAACCCCTGTCCTTTCATTCGCATATAGAGTGAAAGGCTTGGTTAAATCCGGTAGGGCTAAAGCTGGTGCCATTAACAAGGCCTTTTTGATATCTTTAAAGGCCTTCTGATGTTCAGAGGTCCAGGTGAACCCTCCTCCCTCCTTGGTGAGGGGAAATAAGGGAGCTGCCAGCGTAGTGAAACCCAGAATCCATAGTCTACAAAAACCAGCAGTGCCCAGGAATTTTCTTACCTGGCGTGGGGTGGTCGGGACAGTAATCTAGGTGACAGTCTTTTTCCTGGCTTCCGTCAGCCATCACTTTTCATCTCTCAGGGTGTATCCCAGATAGGTAACCTCAGTTTTACATAACTGAGCCTTTTTAGCAGAAGCCTGATACCCCAACTCACCAAGTTCCGTCAGCAGCCTCTTAGTTCCTTGGAGACATTTAGGTTTAGTTGATGTTGTCAAGAGTAAATCATCAACGTACTGTAACAATGTTAGCTGAGGATTTTCAGCTCTGAAGGAGGCCAGATTCCGATGAAGAGCCTCTTCAAAGAGGGTAGGGGAGTTTTTGAATCCTTGTGGCAATCTAGTCCAAGTTAACTGTCCCACCAGTCCAGTGTCAGGATCTCTCCATTCGAAGGCAAAGATGGGTTGGCTGTCAGGATGTAACTTCAAGCAGAAAAAAGCATCCTTTAGATCTAGAACAGTCTTAAATCTTGGACTGGCCTGTAATCATTAGTGCCTGGCTTCTTTACCGGTAACAGGGGGGGTGTTCCATGGTAACTGGCAGGGAACCAAGATGCCCTGTCTGTGAATGTCGTCTCTGTTCTCTATTCCCATTCGGTCTAGGTCTTCTGTTGCCCAGGTTTCCTGTCTGTCTAGGCCCTGTTTTCTCTCTCTATCTCCTACAACTGCGGCCAGTATCCTAGTCAAGTTTCTTTCTTGTTTGCAATCCTGCCTGTCCTCTCTCTCTCTTTTTTCTCTTTCCTTTTTTTTCTTTCCTGTTTCTCTTCCTCAGTCTCTCTCTTATGATACACTTTCTCTGTCTCTCTAACAAGATTCCTATAAAGGCCATAGCCACAGCCGCTTGTTGTTCCCTCAGAGGTGGGTCAAAGGGAGTGTGTCGCCTGTAGGCCTCCATCAACCTCTCAAGGAATACGCACGGTGGCTCAACAAGACCCTGAAGTACTCCTCTTACCTTGGCCAAATTGGTGGGGTGCTGAGCGCACCTCTGAGACCTGCCACTAGAGTCCGGCGGAAAAACTGTCAGCCGCTCCCTACCTGCAGCCATGTTGAAGTCCCAATCTGGTCGATCAAGGGGGAACCCAGCATCGATCTCATTCGGGAGGGTAGTGGGGGTCCCATTGTCTCTGGGACATTCTTCTGTGCCTTTAAGAGAATTCTCTCCCTCTCTCTGTAGTAAAGAGAACCTGCAAAAGCTGCTGGCAATCATCCCAGGTGGGTTGGTGAGAAAACATCAGGGATTCCACCAAACCTGTAAGACTAGCAGGGTTTTCAGAGAAAGGCGGGTGGTTAGTTTTTTAATTATATAAATCAGCCGAGGAGAAAGGCCAATATTGTAAGGGTTGAAAAGCTGGTGGGTCCACAGGGACCCGACCATTCGGAGGGGTAGAGCCACAGTGGAATCGGGTCCCTCTGGACTCAACCCTCTCTGGCTCCGAGTGCCAGTTGCCGGCCCTCCCCCCTCTGCTCCTTGTAGTTCCAGGCTCGGCCAGAGCCCGGGCTGGTGTGGGGACGCCTGGGGTGGCTGGGGAAAGGGGGGTGGCTGGGGGAAGGGGGGTGGCCGCGGCGGGCTCGATCACTCGGGTGGCTCCTCCATCTCAGGATAGATGTTAGGCGGAGCCGAAGGTGTTGTTTCCGAAGCTGGCTTTTGTTTTGATTTAGGCTCTGTGCCATGGAGAGCCAGGGCTTGGGAGCCTGGCTTCCTTTCTCTCACCCAAGGTTTTACCCATGGGGGTGGGTTCTGGACCAGGTCTTGCCAAACAGTAATGTATGGCTGTTGATCGGGATGAGACCCTGGTCCTTTCTTAAAGACAATAGTTTTTACCTCAAAAATAATGGTCCAGTCAAAAGTCCCTTCGGGTGGCCACCCGACGTCAAAAGTAGGCCACTCCGAAGCACAAAAAGTCTGCCACGGTCTCTTTTTAACCTCAACTGCCAAATTATGAGTCCTAGTTTTAACTTCAGTCCAATGATCCAGTGTCAAACTTAGAGGAGTCGTTACAGTCTGTCCCATTGTCACAAGTAACACAAAACATAAACATAAGATACACAGAAAAACACTACGAAAAATCTTTTTTACTCTCAAATGCCGGCACCACTCCAGAAAAACAGACGGCCAGGAGGTCTCTCACGTCCCCTCTCCCAAGAGGACCACTGTATCCTCCCTGGCACCCAGATAAACAGATGGCCGGGAGGTCTCTCGCGTCCCCTCTCTCAAGAGGACCACTGTATCCTCTCCGGCACCCAGATGGGACCCTCCCAGGCGTCCCTGGGGTCCCTGTCCTCCTGGGATGTCTCCCAGGGCTACAGCCGCTGATCCCCTAGCACGTCTGCCTGATCACCCATCCGTCTCCTCACGAGACAGAAACGGCTGCCAAACCGAAAACAACCTTCGCGAAGCCAACTTTTAACGCAAACCATATAACAGAACCAGACAACAGAGACAAACCCAGGACACAGAGACAGAAATCTCACAAACCAGACAAAAGAAATAGGCCCAAGACATAGAAATCTCACCTCCAAGTGGGTTCTTGTGGAGATTGGGATGGCCGCCAATTCCTGGCCAATGCACCAAATGAAAGACCCAGGGGAGGGAAGTTCCTCACCCGACACTCAGGATATCACAGCCGCCCCAAAACTCGCAAGAGACCATCTTGATGCAATCACAAGGTTTATTTCGGGGGGGGGAAGGGAAAAGGGGAGGGCTCAGTGCACTGAGGGGCGCCACCCGTATCCCACGCAGGGGTAGGAGTCGCGACCATGATTTGGGGGAGAGTCCAATATTTTATGGGAGAGCACCACAGATTAAGGGGGTGGGGGAAATTACAGGTGGGAAGTACCAGCCCAGCCCATCGTTTACCACAACCCAAGGGGGAGGGGAAATACAGCTGGAATGTACCAGCCCATTAGTTAATCAGCGGGAAACATCCTACATCTGTTTGTCTCAGGAATGAATCTAATCTTGTTTTGTTATCTACTTTGTGGTCAGCCAGTTCCTGAAGCCCTGGGGGCCCGTGGCCCAATTGACCTTCATTCTTGGTTTCAACCTGTTTATGGTCAGCTAAGTTCCAGGAATCACCTGGAGGCTGGCCTGGCTCTACTGCCGACTTAGGGGGTCTTTTAATAATTTTCATTCCCTTCAAAGCTAGGAAGGCTATGTCGGAGAGTAGAGACTTCAGAAGATGAACGGCTTAAAGACTGAAGGTGGGAGAGTACTGAGGGCCAGCGGTGAGCCCTTGCCCTGGAAGCATTCACAGATCCTGACAGCTGCCAAGAAGTTCCCCAGAGCTGTAACAGCAGGGGCTGTGGGCCAGGCGACCTAACAAAGCTAGAGCTTCAACATTGCTGCGGACTGCTGGGCCCCTGGCATGTGGTTGTAACACTACACTATGGGCAGCGGGGTCATTATACCCTGCAGCTTAGAGATGCTGGCAGAACAGCTCCGCAACTTGAATGAAAGAAATCATCTCTAAAGATGGGTGACCGTCTCAGACGGAAAAGAGAAACACTTCAGACACCTAGAACCTAGGTGTGCGCAAGGCGCCAGTTTTCTTTACCTGATAAGTCAATTCTCCAGGAGACCAGCTGGGCGTCCTAAACTCAGTCTAGTTTTGCCCGCAGATAGCATCAGATCCTGAAGGCTAAGGGTTCAGTGCCAGGGGCTGACCCACCATACAGCAAAAACGGAGGCTTCGGATTCACTGCCTGTAAATTCCCCAGGGAAAACACACACACACACACACACACACACACACACACACACACACACACA
>CAJQZJ010032004.1:0-13952 GCA_907164525.1 Lophiomys imhausi | reverse complement strand
CACACACACACACACACACACACACACACACACACACACACACACACTATATATATATATATTCACCACGGAATCATAAGCAACGAGGATATCATTTTATTTAAGCCATATTATTTTTTTAAAGATTTATTTATTATGTATAGTGTTCTGTCTGCAGGTATATCTGCAGGCCAGAAGAGGGCACCAGATTTCATTATGGATGGTTGTGAGCCACCATGTGGTTGCTGGGAATTGAACTCATGACCTCTGGAAGAGCAGCCAGTGCTCTTAACCACTGAGCCATCTCTCCAGCCCTTAAGCCATAATATTATTTTGGGCAGTTTAGCTGGGTGTGGTAGCGCATACCTTTGATCCCAGCACTCGGGAGCTAGAGGCAGGTGGATCTCTCTGAGTTCCAGGCCAGCTTGTTCTGTAGAGCTAGTTCCAGGACAGCCAGGACTAATCAGAGGAACACTGTCTTGAAAAACAAACAAACAAACAAACAAAGAAGCCAGGTGTGGTGGCGTACTCCTTTAATCCCAGCACTTGGGAGGCAGAGGCAGGCCGATCATTGTGAGTTCAAGGCCAGCCTGGTCTACAAAGTGTCCAGGACAGCCAGGGCTCTGTTACACAGAGAAACCCTGTCTCGAAAAACCAAAAAAAAGAGGAAGAAAAAAAAATTGGATTGTTTGTGATAATGTAATGTCTGACTACAGCAATTTGATCACCAGAAATCAGAAGTGTGATTAGCCAAGGGTCCTATGCGGGAATGTAACTGGTCTAATGTCATATACCTGGAGCCGGGCATTTGCTTCATCACCTAAATTTAAGACCACTTAATACACCTCCCAGGCAGTTAGTTACCTGGTTTAGGACATCATAAAAGAAAATGGAGAAGCTGGGTGTGGTGACACATGCCTGGAACTCTAATACTGGACACATTTACACAGGCTTCACAAATTTCAGGACAGTCTGAGTTTCCTGAGGAGATTCTGTTAAAGAAGGAGGAAGGAAGAGATAAAAAAAGAAAACGAAGAGATAAAAGAACAGTAGAAAATGGGACTAGACTAACACCATGCGGGGCAAAAAATCATCTCTTTAGTTAGTGACTGTAAATTACTGGTGTTTATAAATGGTTGAAAACAAAACAAAAAAACAATTCTAAATAAGTTCAAATGCTAAGTTATATGTTAATAAGAAATATATGGGCACATAGGAAGCAGGGAACTGTACCCCAACTAGATACCACATGCTAGCAAATAAAGTCCCATTACCAGGAATATTTACCTCTTTTTGTTGGCTAGTGGTACCCCACAGACTCCCTATAGCCAATACTCTCATTTATCCTCCAAAACACAACAAAGACCCTATTGATCAAAATACATTGTATGAAGTCTTCTTTAAAAAAAAAAAAAAATGTATGGGCTGGAGAGGTGGCTTAGTGGCTAAGCTTACCTGCCGCCCTTGCAAAGGACCTGTGTTTAGTTCCCAGCACCTACATGGCTGCTCACAACCATCTGTAACTCCAGTTCCAGGGGATCTGATGCCCTCTTCAGCCCCTGCACCCAGACAGCAGGTATACACGTGGTACACATGTGTGTGTACAGGTATATATTCACACATTTTAAAAAAGGTATGTATAGGATTTAGGAATAAAATCATGGCGCTTTCCTAAAGGATAATCGGGAGAGGGATGACCCCGTGAGGAGCGGTTCTGTTATGGAGATGAACCCAAGGTCGTTTGTGGTGCCCCTTGGCTCTCCTGGGCATCAACTGTCTCTAGTAATTGTCAGGCGGTTTTTACTTCACTTGAAAAACATGATTGCTTGCTTGCTTCCTTTTTCCTCGATTATATCATTCTCTCTCCCCCAGAAGCTTTGTTAGAATTTTTAGACTCAAGTTAAATAGAGGCGATTGTCCTTGTCTTGACCCTGTTTTAAAGAGGAATAATTCATGCCTCCCCATTAAGTGTAATTTTGACTTTGGTTTTAAGTAGTCTTTTTGTCATGTTAAAGAGACAACATTTTATTGCTTGTAGGGAGCCTTTCAATGAAGAATCCCCTCTGAGGATTTATGGAAATAACCCTGTGTATTTTTACAATATTTTCCAGAAGTGTTATTGGTTATACTAACACTTGCGCTTTAAGTAGCGGAAAAAAATAGAAATAGTAAAAAACTATGTTCCTTTTAAAGTTATATTAAAGGGAGGTGAGATCGACTGCAAAGGTTTAAAGAATTAGAGGGGAATATGGAACAGGAAGGGTTAAATGAGGTGGGAGGGCAGAGTACAGGAAACATCAGGGGAGGGATCTCTTGAAAAGTCATATAAAAACCTACTACTATTGAAGCATCCTAAAATATATACATGCACATATATAAAAGAGTTTAAACGGAGCTACCTTATAACAGTGTGACAATGTCCCTACTAGACACCTGTGCCAGGAATAGGTTACTGCTTTTAGAGCTGTTGGCTAGTAAGGTCCCAAGAATTACAAGCTATTGCCAATTTTTTGGTTACTTAATAATAAGACCCTATTATTGAAGACACCATGTACCTGGGTCATAAAACACAGAGAAATCAATCTATTACATACTTGGAAGCTTCATTCTTTCTAGTTAGCATTCATAGTGCTAGATTCTCCACACACTACAAGAGGGAAACTAGTCACCAGTCTTGCCCCAGCTGGGAACACTTCAAACTGTAACAATGAATGACCAGGCAAGACATGCCAACTGGTACAATAGTGGCACAAATGTCCTGGGAGTAATCAACCACTCTCTGATTTGATTTATGGTCTGTTCCTCATACCTGGCATTGATACCAGGGCCAAAACCCCGTGGCTAGACTAGTCCCAGGCCCTAGGGGAGAACGTGTTATTATTGCTTGATAAATGAGCATAGTATCAAACTGACTCCTAATAATTTGTCATTATACTCATAGGTTAGTGAATCACTCAATTCTCAGCAGAGAAGCTTCTTCATACAGTATATGGAAATTAACACAGAAACCCACAACTAATCAAGATGTAGTGAATAAGAGACTCCAGAAGCCTCACCCCTAAATGGGACACCTCTATCACACACCCCTCCTCCCAAGGCTCGGACACTATTGTGGAAGAAGTACAAAGAGTATAAGAGCCGGAGGTGGTGGGAGGGTGCAAAGAAACGTTGTAACAGTGAATTTTTATTTATCAAACATATATTTATTAATACTTAACAATTACCTAAAAATTGCCTATAAAGTTCCTAAATCCTAAAACCCGAACCCTAACTCTAAAACCTAATTTATAACATCCTAATGCCTATAAAACAAACATTTAACACTAACCTAAGGTTTATCAAAAGGATATTTTCCTCTGGGCATAGATCCTTATGGATGGCTGCCCTTCATCAAATCTTTCAGTCTTAAAGTCTCTGAATTTCGTTTGTCAGATCTTAAGACAGTTTATCAAGCTAAAATTGCCTCTGCAGTCTTAGAGTTCAATTATTTACAAGATGAAGTTTCTTAGGCTCACCATTCAGATGTTTTAGGCCTGTAAGGGTCTCTCTTCAGTACTCCATCCAATCCGATGCCCCTGAGCTCCAAGGGGAGACAACTCCCTGCCTAGACACTCCAGAATACCAGGGAAAATCAGTCCTCAGACCCTCAATGGGTTGATACAAGATGGTGAGGCCTCCAGATGAGGAGGAAGGTGAGTGAGGCAGGAGAGGGAGTGACCTGTGTCCACGTGAATATTGATTTAAATCTCTTCACCTGTCATAATGAATTGGCAGCATGATTTTCTGCAGAAGCTTTCAAGTCTTACCTTTGGGCAATGTATCCTTCCAAAGCTTTCCTTGCAGAGTGCAGAGGAGCAGCTGGAGGTCTGGAGATCATGTGATCTGTTGCCACGGATCCTGGCCAGCACCTCAGGGCATCCTACCCCACCCCCATCCCCACCCCGCCCAAAGTCCCATGATCAAAAAACGTCATCAGTCCTTGGTGGGTTCTCAAGTACATGCCACGTGGGACGTGAATCTTTTACCTTAAATCCAGGCTTTTGCTATTCCAAGATCCCTATGCTATTAAGTGCTATCACTAACCCCACCACAATATGTGGTTTGTTTGTTTTTTCTCACAGCAGGACAGCTGCATATATGAACTCCATCGGTGGAGACAGTGTTCACAAGATCTGCCCAAGCTCAAGTCAGAGCAAATCCCAGCACAGAGGGGGAGGGAGGCGGGCACAAAGACCCACCCCTAGCTCCGGAGCTACTGGCAACTGATAGCCGGAGAGGGGGAGTCAGCGTCCTTTAAGGGTGAGGCCCCTGCTAGGTTGACCACATTCCCCTGGAAGGTCACTTATCCAAGAGTGTATGGGCAGCACCAGCTGTACTTGATGGGTTAAGAGAGAGAAAGCTGGGTGGGTAGAGAAGCAGGGTAGATGGAGAAGAATGGAAGAGGGGTGAATATGGCCCTGTCTCAAAAAACAAAACACAAAAGTGCATTATTTTCAAAATTAAAATGAATAAGACTACATATCTATCAGAATGTAGTTAGGAGTCATGACTTCCACTGAAATGGAAAAACACAGTGATGCCGACTGTGAATTAGGACCAACTGGTACCTCACACATGACTGGAAGACGCAGGAGTTAGGTCACCCACTTCGGAAAGTCTGACAGTTACTGAAGCTAACCTAGACTCACCAGCAGCTTCATTTCTAGCTATACGCCCGACAGAAATAGAAAACAAGTGCACACATCCACCAAAAACCTTGCACGGAAATGTAACATTCCTTATTGCAGCTTTATTGAGAATATTCCCGAACCAGACGTAACTGAAATGCCTACTAAAGGAAATCAGGTCGTGTGGTGCGTTACCAACACAATGCACACAAGAAGGATGGGTTGTTAATATGCGGAACAGTGTGAACGAATCTCAGACACTGTGCTGTGGTGAAGAAGCCAGACACCAGACTATATACCTCCAATTCTGTTTATGTGAAGTTTAGTAACAGGCAGACACATTTGCTGGTGAGTAAAGGGCTTGTGTGATGAGTCTCACAACCTGAGATCAATTCCCAGAAGCCACAGAGGAAGGAGAAAAGCGACTCCTGAAAGTTGTCCTCTGACCTCCTCATGCAAGTCACAGTGAGTGCGCGCACACACACATGTCACACACACACACATTTAATTTAATTTTTAAAAACATTTATGGGTGGTGGTAATGGTAATTGTCTGAAGAGTTTATGAGCCTCAACCAATAGGGGGCGCTAATGAGTTTTCTACCTACTAGAAATGGAAGTAATGTGTGTGTTAGGACAACAGCTGCTCGGACATCCCAAATATAAACCTTCGTCAAGGTTAGGTTTGTGGACTTGTGCTGGGTGCATGGCTCAGTGGTACAGCACTTGTCTAACGCATACACGGTCCTAGGCTCAATCACCAACCCTTAAAAACAAAGCTAAAAATAAGGACTAAAGCCAGATAGGATCCCA
Organism: Lophiomys imhausi; assembly: GCA_907164525.1. Classification (NCBI taxonomy): domain Eukaryota; kingdom Metazoa; phylum Chordata; class Mammalia; order Rodentia; family Muridae; genus Lophiomys; species Lophiomys imhausi. The sequence goes on along the minus strand of CAJQZJ010032004.1, from coordinate 8,494 downwards.
GCAATGAGAAGGAGAAGTAGATATGGAGTCCCGCCCTAACTAGGAAGCTTTTTGCTACCGATACCTGCTGGCAAAGGGAAAATCCATTTTCTCACCTGCAGTGTCACATTGGGTGTGTCAACTACACTCCATGACAAGCCTGTGCCCAGGAATAGATAGGCAACGTAAAAAACCCTTTGATTTGGGGAGGCGGGGAGGCTTCTTGTTTCATTTTAGCATTTATTTTTTGTTTGCTTTGATTTTTGTTTTGTGCTTTGTTTTGTTTTGAAAGAGAAAGAACGTAAAATTGGGTGAGTAGGGAGGCGAGGGAGGACCCCAGAGGAGTCATAAGAGGGGAAAACATTTCCAAAATATATTTTTGTGAAAAAAAATTTATAAAGAAATAAGTAAATAAAATGCTGCCGGCAAAAATAGTAATCATAAAGAGGACTGGAGACATGGCTCATCATTTTGCAGTGTGTTCTGTTCTTTCAGAGGATGGGTTTGGTTCCCAGCACCCACACTGGACAGCTCACAACTGCCTGTAACTCTGTCTCCAGGGGATCCAACACTTCATCTGTCTCCTTGGGCATCTGCACTCATGTGTTCATGACACAAATATATACACATAATTAAAAATAAAAGCTTTAGGGGCTGGAGAGATAGTTTAGTAGTTAAGAGCACTGGCCGCTCTTGGGGGAGGACCCCGGCTCAGCTCCCATCATCTGTATAGATGATGATGGTGGCTCACAACCATCTCTAACTCCAGTTCCCGGGGTTCTGATGCTCTCTCTGGGCACTGTTTGCACGTGGTACATAGACATGCATGCAGACAAAGCACCTATGCACATTAAATAAATAATAACATGAAAGCCTTTAGTGACAAAGCTAGGAAGACCTGCCCTGCTGAGGGCAACATGCAGCATAGAGCTCTTTGGCCCCTCCCCACTTGCAAGCCCCTAACTAAAGTGGCCTGACTCCCCAATAAGAAAATCAAAAATAAAATATTTTTAAAAACATTTATGGGGCTTCAGGAAGACATCTGACATCAGGCACACACAAGTAGTTAAGTACATATCCATACATAAGCATACCACACACTAAAAAAAAAAATTTAAAGCGAAATTTAAAAACATTTATGCACTTCATGGAACTTACTCATAATAAAATTTAAAATGTTAAATGCATATATCCTTTCAACAGGTAATTCTACCTCCAGGAAATCATGTTGAAGAAATAATCCTAGCTGAAATAGTCCCGACCAGAGATGTTTAATGTAACAATGTAACATTCTCAAAAAACATTAAAGAAAAATCTTATCATTCAAAACTGACCTGGTTACAAAATGTACTAACATCAGCTGTTCACACAATAAACTCACACCTGGTATATCCTTATCTATTGCTCTCTAGGATGTAGGTGAGGGATATGACTCAGGGTAGAACACTTACCTAGCACAGGCAAAGCCCTGGGTGTGAACCCCAGTTGCTCTAAAACAAACAAGCAAGCAAATACACTAATGAATGTTTAATGGCTCTAAGTAAATGCTTTTAATGTAAATTTATATTTAATATAGTGGGTAAGTTAAGGTTTAAGTTACAAACCATATGCCCATTTGTCAGTCCAACTGTTAAATGTATGAGAATAGGAAGAAAATAAATATGGGAAAGGAGACATAATACTACTGTGTTGTTGGCCCAGAAACCCAAGGCATTATTTGTGCAAAGGTTTTCCACTCTTGTTCTTCCCAGGTATTAGAGGTGAGAGCTGCCTGGAGCAGGCCTGATAGTCTCTGAAAATCCAGGCTTCCTTGTGATGCCTCTTTCTTGGGCTCAGGCCTCCTCTCCCCATTGGAACGGGGCCCTTAAACATCAAAAGACTCAAACCAGTGCTTGCACCTTCAAGGAAACCACTTCCTTCACGGCTCTTACATGCTTTTCTGGGAGCCCGTGAACACAGTTAACTAAGGACAGATTATCGAGGGAAAAGACAAATCTATTCGCTTCCGTATGTGGGAATTCACATGGAAAGTGGCTCAGCTCATTGGATGCAGGTGGGTCCTTAGAGACCTGACCTAAGGGCTGGAGAGAAAGTTCAGCCAGTAAGAGCACTGGCTGCTCCAGCAGAGGTCCTGCGTTTGCTCCCAGCACCCAGAAGGCAGCTCACAACTGTCTGTAACTCCAGTTCCAGGGGATCTGACACCCTCTCCTGACTTACCTGAGTGCTGCATGCAGGTGGTGAACATATGTACATTCAAAAAAGAAAACACAGGAATACATAAAATACAAATAAACACATCTTTATAAACCTAATTTAACAGGAGGTATCTTCTGGCTTTGTTGATAACAATTAGGCTCCTGTGAGAGAACAGACAGGGTATAAGAGTATGTGGTGGGTTTGTTTACGCAGGGGTCAGTGGTCTGGATGGGGGGTTGCTGGTAGCTCACCCTCCCCTCCTGGATGTTCAGCCATCATGAAGAGAGGTTTATAGCTGTTTTGAGATTTTTGTTTGTTTGTTTTTTGGGTTTTTTCGAGACAGGATTTCTCTGTGTAACAGAGTCCTGCCTGTCCTGGGCTCGCTTTGTAGACCAGGCTGGCCTCGAACTCACAGAGATCCGCCTGCCTCAGCCTCTCGAGTGCTGGGATTAAAGGCGTGTGCCACCATGGCCACCACGCCTGGCTTATAGCTGCTTTAACACCCAGGTGTCTCTGCTGTTAGACAGAACATGTGGCTGGACAGAGCCTCTCTGCAATGGCTGAAATACCTTCAGCTCAAAACAAGTGGATGCCAGTGTGTGATAATTCACAGTACCCTTTTATTTACACAGATTCTATTCTGAAGTATCAATTTACACCCTCCCCCAGTTTTCCTGTTACTCATGCTGGTTTGGATTTTTTTTTTTTTTTGGTTTTTTCGAGACAGGGTTTCTCTGTATATCCTTGGCTGTCCTGGACTCGCTTTGTAGACCAGGCTGGCCTTGAACTCACAGAGATCCACCTGCCTCTGCCTCCCAAGTGCTGGGATTAAAGGCGTGCGCCACCACCACCCGGCTCTGGTTTGGATTTTTGTGTAAGTTTTTTTAGACAGTATCTCCTGTAACCCAGGCTACCTCAAACTCACTATGTATCTGAGGACGACCTTGAATTTATGATCCTCCTTCTTCCACTTCCCATGTGCTGGGATTGCAGGCAGGAGTCACACTTCTCTCCAGGGAAAAGGCAAGAGATCTGACTGCCTAAAAAAAGAATGGAATGAGATAGTTCAAACGTGTTTAAACTTCTAACGTCTAGGCCCTGTGGAAATAATCAGACCAATAAGACCTGAGAGCAGAAATCCTGGGTCCCCACACAGAAGACAAGAACTCATGAAGGAAGGAGGCTGCACCATTGTAGAGAGCTGCGAAGTGCCGCACCCTAAAGATGGCGCTGGTCTCCGCCTTCCACCAGCCCGATGGTGAGCGCTCTCTATGATAATAAGTTCATATTTGGCAAAGACCGCTGATCTGGCTTGCTTCCGCATACGTAGACCTCTAAGATAGCACCACTTGGCTTTACTTGACTGGCTGTTCATTTAGTATTTAGCCTGTGGGTTGGGTCTGCCCCATTATTCGGAAGACTGTTTTCAAGGGACCTGAATAAACTGCTGGAGAAGAGCTTTTGTGAGTTGTATCATCCTTGCTGGTCAAGGGGGACGCGACAAAGTGGTGGCCCGTACAGGGAACCCAGAAAAGACTCAGAACTCCTGCAGTCAGGGGAAGCGCTGGTAAGTTCCTGGGATAAATCAGGACAATAAAGTTTCACGGAAATAGCGAACACAAGGTAAAGTTTCGCGGAGATAGCGAACAAAAGGTAAAGTTTCGCGGAGATAGTGAACAAACAGTAAAGTTTCGCAGAAATAGCGAACAAAAGGTAAAGTTTCGCGGGAAAGCAGCGAACCTAAAGTAAATTTTTAATCATGGGATTGTCTCAGTCACATCCAATTTTTCTGGATCTTCAGGAGCTACTTTTAGCTAGGAATTTGAAGATTAAGAAGTCTACCTTAGAAAGATTTTTAAATGAATGTGATTCTGTGGCTCCGTGGTTTGCGGTGTCCGGGAATCTTATGGTATCCTGCTGGGACAAATTAGGCAGGGACTTGGATTTGCTTGGGAGCAAGGTACTCTGAAGCATGGAGTAAGACCGATTTGGAAAATGGTGAGGAGTTGTTTAGAAGGTCAGAGGTGTTGTAATGCAATCAAAGAGGGAGAATCAGCTTTGGAACTGCTACAAGGGGAGAGATCTGAGCAGGTAGACAGTGAAAAGGAAAGTAACAAAGGCGAAAGATTTGAGCAGGCAGACACTGAAAAGGAAGACAAAAAGAAAGTTCCTCTCTATCCCGATCTTAGAAATTTTAGAGATTTTAGAGATTTAGAGGACTCAGAGAGCACGGATTCTGAAGGAGAGCTACACGCTCTAATAGAACAGTTGGAGAGGACTGTTATTAGAAAAAAGGAAAAGAAAAAAGTAAAAGAGAAGGGTGTATCGGCGGCAGTCGGTGTGGGAGGAGCTGTTGCCATGGCGCCTGACACGTCAGCGGCAGTCGGAATGGGTGGAGTCGTCGCTACAGCGCCTTCAGCCACGCTGGTGGCAGCTGATGTAAACAAAGCTGTTGCCATGGCGCCTTCGACTCCTCCTCCATATCCAGAAGCCACTCAGACAGAGCAGCCAGTTCAGTCCCTGAAAGTAGGGAGATCTTTCTGCCCGGGGATGTGGACACAAGTAAGAACAGAATTACAGTTTGCCTATCCGGTATACCAAGACCCACAAGGGAACAGGTACGAGGAACCGCTTGATTTTAAAGTAGTAAAATCTCCTGCAGAGTTGGTTCGTACCTATGGTACTACCGCTTCTTTTACAATAGCTCAAGTGGAAGCATTAAGCAGACATTGAATGACTCCGAGTGATTGGAGTGGTCTGGTCCGCGCCTGCTTAAGTCCAGGGCAATACTTAGACTGGAAAGCTTTCTTGATTGAGTATGCCACTGAGCAAGCAGCCACTAATCAGAGAGATGGAAATCCAGCCTGGGATAGAGATATGCTGCTTGGGCAGGGGAGATTTGCCAACCAGCAGATAGGATATCCTATTCAGATTTATGAGCAAATAAACAAGATAGCTATCAAGGCTTGGAGATCTCTCCCTGATAAAGGGGAGATGAGTGGGAACTTAACTAAGATTCTACAGGGCCCTATGGAGCCCTTTTCAGATTTTGTGGCACGAATGGTGGAAGCAGCAGGGAAGATTTTTGGTGACCCAGATGCTGCTTTGCCACTAATAAAACAGTTGGTCTATGAGCAATGTACCAAAGAATGTAGAGCTGCTATCACCCCTTAGAAGAACAAAGGCCTAGAGGCCTGGATGAAAGTGTGTAGAGAGCTTGGAGGGCCGTTAACTAATGTTGGTCTTGCTGCTGCAGTAATACAGTTGGCCAGAAAAGGTCAAGGAAGTTCAGGAGTTTGTTTTAAGTGTGGCAAGATGGGACACTTTAAAAGACAGTGCCCCAGGGGAAGGAGTACAGAAAGTACAGGAAGTGTACAACACCCCAGGCGGCCGGGGTTGTGCCCAAAATGTAAAAAAGGGAACCATTGGGTTAATGAATGCTGTTCAGTGATAGACATCCATGGCCAGCCTTTAACTCAAGGTTATGGTAGCGCTCGTCCAAAAAATGGACAGCGGGGCCCACGACCTCAGGGCCCACAAATATATGGGGCAATAGAGAATCAGGACAAAGAACAGAATCAAGAGAGATGGCCAACCCTCCGCCATCCGAGAGACTGCGGAGAGCCACTGCAGGCTCAGCAGGATTGGACCTCTGCTCCACCACCAGACTCGTATTAACACCCCAAATGGGGGTCCAGTTAATTTAAACAGATTTTAAAGGACCCCTTGAACCTGGTACAGTTGGTTTGTTGTTAGGGAGGTCATCATCAGCCTTGAGAGGACTTATTGTCCATCCTGGAGTTATAGATCCAGATTACACAAGAGTGGTTAAGATCATGGTAGCCTCCCCCCGTGGTATAACGGCTATCTCTCCTGGAGATAGAATTGCTCAATTGATTATGTTACCGAGCTTACATGACCGCTATGCAGCAAAGGATGAGAGAGAGGAAAAGATGGTTTTGGGTCCACGGGCACGGATTTGACTTTTCTCTCCCTGGATTTGGACCAACGCCCTGTCTTAGAGTTAAAAGTTGATGGTAAAAAGATCCTGGGCCTTTTGGATACTGGGGCTGATAGGAGTATCATAGCAAAGAAAGACTGGCCTTCAGGTTGGCCCGTAAAAGCCTCTTCTCAAACACTTCAAGGCCTGGGTTATGCTAAGACTCCAGATATGAGCGCAAGGTTATTAAAGTGGCAGGACCAAGAAAACCACTCAGGGGAAATGCAGCCATATGTACTTGAGCTCCCTATCTCCCTTTGGGGAAGAGACCTTTTAAAGGATATGGGATTTAAATTAAGTAATGACTATTCAGATTCAGCCCAACGTATGATGCAAGATATGGGATATGCTCCAGGCTTTGGAATAGGAAAATATTTGCAAGGACGAAAGAGTCCCATACCTATGCAGCAAAGAAAAAAGAAACAGGGCCTGGGTTTTTCCTAGGGGCCACTGAGGAGGGCATTCCCATAACTTGGAAGATGGAGGATCCAGTATGGGTTCCTCAGTGGCCACTTTCCTCTGTAAAATTAAATGCAGCCAAAGATTTGGTGGATGAACAGATGTCTTTAAAGCATATAAAACCATCTGTATCTCCCTGGAATACACCTATCTTTGTCATTAAAAAGAAATCTGGAAAATGGAGATTATTGCATGATCTGCATGCCATAAATCAACAAATGCAGATCATGGGGACAGTGCAGCGCAGGTTGCCGCTTTTATCATCTTTGCCAGCCTCATGGCCCATTATAGTTATAGATATAAGAGATTGTTTTTTCTCCATCCCTTTGTGTGCCAAAGATAGTGAGAGATTTGCATTTACTGTTCCATCCTGTAACCATGAGGAACCTGATCAGAGGTTTGAATGGGTAGTATTAACCCAGGGCATGGCAAACAGCCCCACTATGTGCCAACTATATGTGGGGGAAGCCATTGCTCCCTTGAGAAAGAATTTTCCAGATTTGAGATGTGTTCATTATATGGATGATATCTTACTGGCAGCTAAGAGTGAACAAATGTTAGATCGGGCCTATGAAGAGTTAGTTCAATTATTAAAAAAGAAAAGGTTGTTTATTGCTCCTGATAAGGTTCAAAAGGAAAATGTGGTTAATTATTTAGGAGCGAAGGTTGGACCTGAAAAGATAATACCTCAAAAGATTGAGATAAGAAAAGATAATTTAAAGACTTTAAATGATTTTCAAAGGTTGTTAGGAGATATCAATTGGGTAAGAGGCTATTTAAAGCTACCAAATTATGAAATAAGACCTCTATATGATATTTTGAAAGGTGATTCAGCACTTAATTCTCCTAGGCAATTAACAGAAGAAGCAAGAAAAGCTTTATGTAAAGTGGAAGAAAGGTTACAGAGTGCCTTCCTAAAGAGATGGCAAGAAGGACAGCCCATTGCATTGTGCATATTTGCCACCTATGGTCAACCTACAGGATTGTTATGGCAGGACGGACCATTATTATGGACCTATTCAAAGATTTCTCCGAAAAAATCCATAGAACATTATCCCACTGCACTTGCTGCTTTAGCCTTAAATGGTATCCAACAATGTTTGCAGTCTTTTGGAGTTGCTCCTGCCAGTATAATAGTGCCTTATTCCAGTTATCAAATTAAGATTTTGTGTGGCACTGTAGATGACTGGGCAATATTGCAATGTAGCTTTGAAGGAGTGATTGATAACCATTATCCTAAACATCCATTGCTATCATTTTTTAAGGAGCACCCAGTGATATTCCCTAAGGTTACTTCAGCAGTACCACTTCAAGGATCACCAAATGTGTTTACTGATGGCTCAAAGACAGGCTGTGGAGCCTATTTGATAGAAAGACAAGAGCCCGTGTTATGTCAATTTCAACCGGGCTCCCCCCAAATAGTAGAGTTGAAAATAGTAATTGAGGTGTTTAAAAAATGTCAATTTGCATTCAATTTGATTTCAGATTCAGTTTATGTGGTCAACGCAGTGAAAGTATTAGAAATAGCAGGTCCTATTAAGAATAGTAGTACTGTAGTGCCTTATTACAAGAGTTACAAGTTTTAATCTGGCAGAGAAAAAAGTGTTTTTATATTCAACATATCAGAGCACATACAGGATTACCTGGACCATTAAGTGAGGGTAATAATAAAGTTGATCAATGGACCAGGATGGAATGCATTTTTTGGAGCTCATTCCTGGATCAAGCCAGACAGTTTCACCAATTATTTCATGTAAATGCAAAAACTCTACAGCAGAAATTCCATTTGTCTAGAGCAGATGCTAGACAAGTAGTTTTGGACTGTCCTCAGTGTGTGATTCATCATCATCCTCCCAGTGT